>VXBZ01007463.1:40704-59368 GCA_013399135.1 Heliornis fulica | reverse complement strand
TATCCCCTCCCTGGTCCTGCTGGCTACACCGTTCCCTCTTGGCCACTTGGGCACACTGCTGGCTCATATTTAGGCGGCTGTCAACCAACACCCCCGGGTCCTTTTCTGCCAGGCTGCTCTCCAGCCACTCTTGCCCAAGCCTGTAGCGTTGCCTGGGGTTGTTGCAACCGAAGTGCAGGACCCAGCACATGGCTTTGTTGAAAATCATACTGTTGGCCCTGGCCCAACAATCCAGCCTGTAAATAATGAAATATGACTTATTATTTTTCCCACGTGTGTTCTGATACCAAACATTAAACAGCAAGTTTGGAGGACTTCTGAGCTTGTGACAGCAGTGACAGTCATGTTTATATTTTACATAAGGAAGACTAGTAAATACTCGCAGAGACAGGCAAAAAGAGATATTGAAATGCAAATGTCAGAGTTTGGAGGCACTGAAAGATGACTTAAGAAATGTTAGTTTACCCATTTTCTTGTATTTTTTAAGAAGTTTAGTGGTACTGCTGCTCCTTTAAGGCTGCAGAAGCACTGCTGGCAAAAGTGGAATCGAAATAGTTTCTTTATGAATTGTGAGATTGTTCTTGTTCTGTCAGCACCTCCTTCTCAATAAAACTGGGGAGGGGACAGATCCTTTGAAAATCTCTTCCACAAAGCAGGAGGGTGGAAGCAGGATCCTGTGGTATTACTGTTTAAAATGCATGCAGTTTAACCACACTGAAGTGATGCTGGAATGGGCACATATTTTCTCCATCCCATCAAATCTATTACTGTATTCATATTTGGACCTGCTTGCATATATTGTATTTGCCTTTTGCAAGAACAAGTACTTGTAGATGTATTTAGATGCAACACTCTTCATAGAAACAAGATTCTAGACCCAGGGAAGGCCACAGGGCCTCTTGATTTGGAAACAAGAGGCTCATCTTTTGGTATGGCACACCTGCCATGGGAAACAGAACTTGGAAGGTGAAAGGGGAAAATTTCCCATAGCAGTTCTGAACATGGCTCCTGTACAGTCTGCAGGGACAGCTTGTCAGATGGTCGCACAGAGTGTTAAAATTCTCTTCAACTGCCAATGAAACAAACAGTTCTTCATGTTTCCTTCTTCCATGTGCTTTGAAGAGTTGTTCCACCTAGTACTTCAGTAAAAAGCCCTAAGGAGCTATATCCCCTTTGAGATTACCAAATGATTGACTGCTTCATTTTTTTGGCATTCACTGTACACACTCAGTTTCCACTGGGCCTTAAGCTCACTTATCTTTCCATCTCTATAACCAGTCTCCTTACTGATTGAGTATGTTGATTACTGAGTAATATTTTCCCCTTCCTCTTTGAGATCGTAAAACAGGGGATGTAAGTAACCTTGGAAACTTAATTTACTCCTCTCAGAAGGCCACTGACGCTTTCCAGCAGTCACATAAATCCATTTGGATACCAAGCTGAAAACCATGGGATGGGAGGGAGGAAGTAGTCAGAGCACACATTCAGAAACTGAAGACCTCCATGCCATCTCTGACCATAACGTGCAATCATGACTCCCCCTTCTCTCCTTATAGTCCTTGCAGAAGTGATGGCTACTCACTTTGTACATTGTATGACACAGAACATACCTAATCTCATATGGGCCCTATCGATTAAACCATCTTTTCTGTCTGAAGTTCATATAAATATGAGGTCAATGCAGCTGGATAGAGAGTGTCAGCCCCCAGGAGGCAGAAATGAGAGTATCCCATTTTGTTTCTCAGGTGACATACTGCAGGGCTAACCTGGAAAAATGTGAGATAAAAGCATGCACTGTAAAAATAAAATAAATACATAAATAATACATATTCCTTCTGCCAGGACTCGGAAAAGATAGATACAGATATGTTGCAGTGATAGAAGGATATGAATTTTTCAACATTTGACAATGACTGGGCAGATTACATTCCTGTTTGGTAACTCTCCTGAATTTGGAACAATAATGGTCTCAGAGGGATTATCCCTGAAGTTTCCTGTAACAGAAAACTACCTCCTACACACAAACACCTCACTGTAGTATTTAGAACATGCAGCAACTAGAGTAAAAAATAAAATGAAACAAAACATCAAAAAGCTGGAAAATATGTAGTTAATATGAAGTATTAATTTGAAACTTTAAAGCAGGGCAACATGCTGCTTTTTAAGATTTCTCATTCACCTCCTTACCTCTCAAGCCAGCTGCCTCCAGTTACCAAAACTCTTAAATAAAATAGTTGCACAGTGATCAGGAGGAAGTAAAAGGACTTCAGAAGTGGCTTCAGAAACACATAATTATTAGCCTTCAGAGTAAGAAGCCATCTTTTTATTTTACTGTGGACTCATAATTCAGGCTCCTAGGTGAACAGAATCTCCAAAGGAGTGAGGGTGAAACATAGTGGCATCAGTTGCAGTTCTCCCAGTAGCTATTCAACTTTCCTTGTTTTGGGGGCTCTTACATAACTGTTGACTGACTGTAAGGGCAATCCATGCCACTGAGGAAATGTGCTGTGAAAGCAAGGCACAGCCTTGTTTTTGCCATGTACTGAAGCTACACTCTATTCTTGGGCTAGAATTGAGACCCCCTCTAGGACACAATGATCTCTGAGCATGGACAGAACTAATTTAGTGGTACAGACATGCTTGCTTCTCCAGAGGTAATAGTGCTGGAAGACTGTGCAGACACCTCCAAGCACACTGCCTGCAAGTCAGTCTGAGCTAGGAGCAGCATGCCCTATGCTCTTACAATTTGAACAGTTCGCACTCTTTGCTTTCTAGGACTCTGGTGCTGCAGACTGAAACACGCCCCAGGAGCACCAGAGGCCAGCCCTCCTCAGTCTCTGCATTCATTTTGTTTCTTTTCCTTTTCACTTGCTTCTTCTCTGAGAAAGCAGCATGCTGTCTCATCTCCTGATCATCCCTTCTTTCCTGACTAATAATGCACTGTCCCTGCTAAGGTCTTTGTCCCCAGGCAGGAGGCTTCTGCTGACTGGCTGCAGCAGAGCTGGTGAAGGCCCAGCACATTTCTTTCCCTTAGTTCTGCCCACTCTGCCCAGATTTCTCCTAGGTGCTCCTCATGGGTGGTGTTAGCCTGCTTCTGGCTCTCAACTCAGCCCAACTTCCTTATCCCTATGGCAGATGTCTATGAGATGCAAAGATCCCAAGGAAGAGCATAACTGAATTTAAACATTCTTAAACAGCTTGCCAAATGACGTCTGCTTCCCAAACTTGGAAACCTTCATTACATTTGTTCTTGAAATGAGTTTAAGGACAGTTTTGCTGCTGGAAAGCCTGGAATACAACATTTCAGAGGCAAAACTTTTAAGTGTTGTGAACAGTTTTATAATAATGATAAACTGGGCATTTACAGAAAGGGGATACCAGTTTAGAAACACATAGTAAAATTAATCTTTACCCCAGTGGCAGACATTCCTGTGCAAATTTTCTTTGTGGTTATTTGTGCAAGCTACTCTGAATGTAGCACTCTACACTCACTGACTGAATGTTTTATCCAGTAAAACTTCACTTGTGGCACATGTTAGAAAATGGTCTCTAAACCTCAGGCATATTTTTCTTACCCAAAATACAAAAAACTTTTAGCCTGGGATAAATGATGCACTCACAAGACAAAGAATAACACACACCAACCCCCCAAAAAACACCCCAAAACCAAAAGAGAACAAACCAAACCCAACAAACAAAAAAACCCAACCAGACAAACAACCAAAACACCTAATTAATCTGGTTTTAGCTTGCATTGCAAACTCAGAGTGCCAACGGAGTTAAGCAGATTGCCCCAGTTCATTTTCAAGAGCTCAGAAGGAAGTAATTTCTGTGTTGCTCTAGGTTGCACTGTAAATGCTGTTCTGAAGGAAAGACATGGGAATACAGGCAGACCAGAGGCACTTCCAAAAGTCCATCTAACCTGTGCGGCCTTGCAGAACACACCATCATCATTTGGTATTGTGCAAAGACCTCATGCTGATGAACGTAAACCCAGTTTCCCCAGCATGCTCCCTCCCATGGCAGCTTTGTTTATGACACTCCCAAATGTTCTTTTAAAATGACACTATGAAGTTTGAAAATCCAGAACATTCTTTCCATGTCTAAAGGGGAAGAGGGTTGTAATGCTCACATTTGAAGCCTGGTAGCTACAGGAACAGCTTCACCTGGGGCCACATGAAGAGCAGCACCCCTGCATCCCTGGGACTTTACCACACCACTGGTGCTCCATACAGAAGATATCCCTGCTGAAACTCAGACAGAAACTGGAAAACAGTCAGAAGAGAAATTGAGTACAAACCATCCATTCTCCAAGCTTATTCTGTGTCGAAACCACAGTGAATGTCCAAACTACTGTAGCATGATAGACAGTCTTTTTTTTTTTTTTCCTTATTGTCTGATGAAGAAGGGGAAAACAGCGTTTTCTCACTGTAATGCTTGAGAGACCAAACAAGGCCATGAGATTGCTCTTGAAACTCAGGTGGTGATGGACACGGAACACACCAAGATGCTGAAACCCCTAAGAGAGTCTCATTCTTGGCAGGTTGTAAAAAAAGTCTTTAGATTTTACCTAAAGCTTTCTGAAGACAGTGGCATCTTCAGGAGGACTTCTGCGGTTAGTAAACATCCAGCTGGTATGCATGAAATCAGGTCTGTACCTGCAGGTAAGCACGTAGAATTTTCCAATCTCAGTTCATTTTTATTAAACCAGTAAGGATGATGTCACTTTTCCCTTTGGAATGATATGCCCTGAAATATTCAAAGGATTGAAATGGAGAAAGCAGGCTCCCCACCATATTTGTGTCATCGATTTCAAAAGTTTTAAACAACAGTCTCACACAGTCCATTAGTTTGATAACCCATAAAGTTAGTTAAGTACATGAGCCTCAACTGATGAAGCTAAAGGCAGTGCACAAGCAAATGCTGTGATGCTCACTGTGTTTCTACCTTAGGATTGTGATGTGCTAGAGTTGCCTTTGAAGATTTTTTTCACAACTTGCTCTACTTTAAATTTCTTTACCAGCCAAGTTGGGCTTTGATAGAAGTAACTTATTAAATTTAGGGCTGGTGACTTCAGCTGTAGACACTGAAAATCATGCAAGGTGGAAGGGCCAGGGAGTGCAGAATATGTGCTCTTAATCGCCATATAATTTGTAACACATGGCTAACTTTGCTCATTAACATTTTCCTAAAACTGCATGCTCAGTATACCATGCTCTTCTCAGCAATTTCAAGTCATTCTGAGAGGAGCAATAGAATTTTTTACTACACTAAACATATTTTTTGCACTGTTATTTCTCTAGACAATCATTTTGTTAGAGATTTTCCAACTCTCACACTTGAGAAAATTACTTTTATTTAAAAAAATAGGCTTTCTCCTGGGAGGAAGAATTGCAGAACTTGGATGCATTGTGCATAATAAGGCTTTGTTGGACCTAAATACTCCCCCAAAAGCCTTTGACTTTCAAACCAGGAACATCATCAGTTGAGAAACTAAGTATGAAGTGACCTGTATAATTAACTGGCTGGTTTGCTGTGTACAAAGTTCATCAGCATCACCAACTGACTTCTGTTTTGGGTTTGTGTGATGAAGTTTTGGTAGTGGGGGGAGCAGTAGGGGTGGCTTCTGCAAGCTGCTATACACTTCCCCCATGTCCATCAGAGCCAATGCCAGTCAGCTACAAGATGGACCTGCTGCTGGCCAAGGCCAAGCCCATCCACAATGGTGGTAGTGCCTCTGGGATAACATAGTTAAGAAGGAAGACTGCAGCCAGCGGGAGGATTCAGAAGATGTAAGAAACTTTGAGGACACCAAGGTCAGTGAAGAAGGGGAAGAGGAGGTGTTCCAAGTTCTGGAGAGGGATTCCCCAGCAGCCTGTGGAGAAGACCATGGTGAAGTAAGCTGTCCCCCTGCAGCCCATGGGAGATGATGTTGAGTAGAGATCCCACCTGCAGCCCGTGAATGACCCCATGCTGGAACAGGTGGATGCACCCAATGAAGGCTGTGACCCTGTGGGAAACCCACATTAGAGCAGGATCCTGGCAGGACCTGTTGACCCATGGAGAGAGGAGCCCACACTAAAGCAGGCTTGATGGCAGGACTTGTGACCCTGTTGGGGACTCAAGTTGGAGCAGTTTCTTCCTTAAGGTCTGAACCCTATGGAAGATACACATGCTTGTGCAGTTCATGTGGAAGTGTGGCCTGTGGGGAGGAGTCATGTCAGAGAAGTTTGTGGAGGACTGTCTCCAATGAGCAGGACCCCATGCTGGAGCAAGGGAAGAGTGTGAGGAGACCTCCTCCTGAGGAGGAAGAAGCAACAGAGACATGTGATGAACAGACCCCAACTCCTGTTCCCTACCCACCTGTGCTGCTGTGGGGGAGGAGGGAAGGAGATTGTGAGTAAAACAGTCCAGGAAGAAGTGAGGGGTTGGAAGAGGTGTTTTAAGATTTGGTTTTATTACTGATTGCTCTATTTAACTTGGGTAATATATTAGATTTATTTTTTTCCATGTTGAGTCTGTTTTGCCTGTGACACTAATTGTGGAATGATCTCTTCCTGTCCTTGTCTTGACCCATAAGCTGATTATATCTTCTCTCCCCTGTCTAGCTTTGGAGGGTATGAGGCTGCCAGCCAGTGTCAATCCTCCTAACTTCATACTTAGGTGTATTGAAATTCAAGCCCTTGTCTCCCCAGGATGCTCATGTGTGTCATAAGGATGCCAAAGGACAGGGGGATCACCTCACTTCTGCCATTACCATTTTTACATGGTGTTCCCTCTGTGTGCAAAAATAAAAAGTCCTGGTCACTTGTAGAGCTGAGAGCCATGGGCAAGGGTGTCCTTAAGTCATTTTTAGTGAGAGGAAAAGTGAAATAGCACCACTCTGACTGCAGATTATACCAGACATATAACAATGATTAGGACAGCATCTGAGATACCCTACAATACACTGACGCTGATGCACTTCAAATACTAACCCAAGGGAGCAAATTCCTCAGTTTTCATTTATTTTACTGAGGACTTGAGTATTTAAACATTACAAGATATTCTGGGGGGAGATGAAGGGAAGAGGGAGCCACGTGAACACACAACTGAAAAGCTAGTATTTGTGCTGCTAGCAAATGAAACTGCCAATGCCCAGAAGTGACATTTGGATGGCAGCTATCATTGATGGCCATATTGAAAATGTCACTCAGTTCTAATTTCCAACTGTGCTGGAAAATATGAATGTCAGTCTATCTAATAGAAATGATTTCATATGCATTGTTACTAAATATGGCAGAGATGTTAGCATTTCAAACCTTTTTCTTTGACAAAGAGCCATAATTTGACAATTCAGATGCAGTCCATACTTATCTGGGCTGTGGTTCAACATAAAATCTTTTACTGCCATTCAACTCTCCAAAACATCAGTTAACAGAAGGAATTTATTGTAGAGTGTTGGCGGAAATGAAATCAGAAGGTCCTCTTTTGCTGAAAAGGCTCTGAATGCTCACTCCCATCACTGAATTTGCTTTGGGCCACATCAGTACCATAAACTGGCAATTACATCAGCTATTTGTGACAACAGGCTTTTCAATTGAAAAATTCAAGAAGAATAGCAGGTTTAATTGTTGCTGTAAAACATTTCTATCCAGCAAATGTATTTTTGTAGTCTCTAGCATACAGTAATGTCTAAAAGCAGATACCCCTTGTAGCTGAGATTTGCTGTTCATAAAGGACAGGTCCAAGAAAGTTTAGATCCCAAAAGCCCTTTTGCAAATGATATTTTCCTCTAGTGACTGCCAAGAAGAGACACATCTTCAGTATCCTCTCCTAATTCACCTGAGGTTGTAGTGGGGGTAGTTTATATTGCTCTTGGCAGCTTCACTATTACTCAGAAAAGTCAGGCAGTGAAACTCTAAGCTTGCTGTGAAAAAGAAAATAATAAGGATGGGGAATGGAGTGTTTGAAAAATACCAGGATCTCTGACTAAAGGGGACATGAGGGAACGAGACACTAGGGAACAGACGCATTCAAAAATGACCTTGCCAAAGAACAACATGACAACACAGCAATTTAGAGAGTAAAACCACCTGGCAGTAGCAAAGTGGTCTGCTTGGGGCAGTTCTGCTTGACAAAGCAGGGCAGCCCAAAAGCAAAGCAATCTGGTTTTTCTATTCTATTCCCTCACTCTGCTTGTTTCAATTAAAACATAAGTCTGGAAAGTAGGCACTTCTCATGTGGACAAAATAACCGGTCATTTGCCTCTCCAGAAATTGCATTTCTGCTACTCAAATCGGTGCTCTAAAGGTAACTTGGGGGAGTCTTCTTCTTGTGAAATAGCACATATTGATTAGAGCTAGCCACAGCCTCCTTGGTGCTGGATGAGCAGCAGGGTAAGCAGTCCATGTTGAGCCACATGATGGGGTTAGGAAGGCTATGGCCCCAAGCTCCAGACTGGAGCAAACCCAGGTCACTACATTGGAGGTCACCTCACCAGCAGAGACATGTATATGTCTTGCCTCAGTGCAGAGTAAGCCATGAAGCCCTCTACAAGCTGTCAGCCTTGGACATCCTGCCAGGCTCCCAGAATTACCCCACAAGCCGAGAAGTGAGAAGCTCTTGCATTCAAGTTTCACTATGCCTATGGGCTGCATAGAGGCTGGAAACAGGATGATTTGAGGTACTCAAGCAGGGGTTTCTTATACCTATTTTTGCATGGATCTGCTGAGACCGAGTCGTGCACACCCAGTAGCTGAGACACTGTTTTCACCATCCAGGCCTGAAAAATCTTACTTTGCACAGTACTTACAGACATGAAAGTCAATAAAACTCTAAATATAAAAATCTTCAGAACAAACCTGTGAAATCCCAGCTGTAATACTTGGACAGAGATCACCTTTTAGCTGAACTTCACTTTGACTCTTTCTCTGCAGTTTTACTAATCTGTTAAAGGTAAGATTCTTTCCTTTTGAAAAGAAAACATCAATCTTGAAATGAGTCCCATTTTGAGGGGGTGGAGTGGGTAGAGTGAAGACAGTTTTAGGTACCATGCAGTGCCCCGGACACGTGTTAGCCTCTGTCAGTAGTAAATTTCCTGCATCGGAATGGCACCACATGGATCTTGACAGGCTGCAGCAAGCC
Source organism: Heliornis fulica (assembly GCA_013399135.1). Classification (NCBI taxonomy): domain Eukaryota; kingdom Metazoa; phylum Chordata; class Aves; order Gruiformes; family Heliornithidae; genus Heliornis; species Heliornis fulica. Next base: position 50,242 of record VXBZ01007463.1, on the reverse strand, counting down.
CTTCGCAGAGCCTCCTCCCATCCTTGCATGCACCACACAATCCAAGGCATCCCTGCAATGGGGAAGCCTGGTTTAGTGCCTTTGCAAGGCTATTTAAAGTTCAGTTGACCACAGGTCTCAAATATGTTAACACTACCATGTGCTTTCTCCTGCTATGTTTCTTTTGTCTTTGTCATTCACCCCTCAGACCAGCCACCTGCTTCCTGCAGTTTCCACATCTTCCTCCTGAAGATTTTTATCCAGCATAATACAGGTTGAGGCCTTTCAGCTATAGGGATAAGTCAAATACCTACTCTGTTAAATTTGTTCCCACAGGCAGCCCCCACTCTACATACCTTTGTGCAAGAGATCCCAGAGACAGGTTTGTCACCTCTCTGCTACGGGCACTAAAGGCACAGGCAGAGCCACTGACTCAGCTCCTGTGAAAGCCACTGTCTGTTTTCATTGCAGAGGATTGCTCTGCTTTGCTGAAGTACATCCTCATCTATGACATGTTTCACACCCCTGCTGGAGTTGATCATCCCATGATGCCTCTTCTCATGACCATCACTGGTCCTCTCAGCACAAGTGTTGCTTTGCACAGGGTACAACCATGGCAGCTCAAGTTTCTGCTTCTGACTGCCTCCATCCCTTGCTGGCCACAAGCACAGCTTAGTAGCATTTTCATTGCAACACAAGGCTTCTCACATGGATGAGTGCTCCCTGTGCACAGCCAACAGTTGTAGCCATCACTCAAGAAAGAGGGCTGAGGCTCCTACCAGCTTACCCAATATTTCACAGGTGGATCAACTCATACTTCTTAGAATATCTGTTGCCAATCTTTCATATGAGAAAGATCCATATGGATCAGGCTTGCCAGATGTCCAAGGTTTGCTCTTGGTCTGGCTTTGTGTACTCAGACAGCAAGTCCAGGTACATTTCCAATTTCAGACTGATCCAAGCATACTATATACCAAATTGAGGATGTGTTGATACAAAGCACTGCAAAAGGTAATTTACATTTCTGGATGGCATGCTGCAAGTTTACAGCCTTCCTTTCCTTCATTCAAATGCTTGCAATCGCTCCTATTTGTAGTGAAAAATGCTGGTGGCTGAGCCACATGTCAGGTCAGAAACACATCAAGACACACACAGTCTTGAACAGGTTCCCAAATCTATATTACTGCAGTATATGACACATAACAAGCAACTGTGGAGAGAAGACCCAGCACTTGAATGCACAATTCAAGTTTATTACAGTTTTGTTGTTCTGCTGCCAGAGTGGTAGAGAAGAGAAAAAGTAAACATGAAATGACCATGCAGGTGCTACTTGAGATGAGAACAAACAGGTGCTCTATGGTTTGATACAGTGACAGTTAGTGCTCAGCTTTCTTCTGAATTACACTGTTCACCAGTGTGTAGTTAATATGTTGCTCCAGTATAGTCACCACTGGAGAACCTCAAGGCATCCTGCAGGAGGTAAACCATTACATTGCATGAAGAATTGTTTTGTCAATTACCCCCTTCTCCAGGCAAAACTTTCCACTGATGTAATCCTGCTGTGCTTTGTGTGGTTGTGTAAGCAACAAATATGATCCTGAATTTAAGTTAATGGATTTAAGAACACATTGTGGAATAGTAAGAGTACCAGGAATGAAATTTCTAAGTTTAGCTTTACTTATAGGCTTCATGCTTGGAGGCCTATCCTGGGACATCTTGTTGTTTGCTGTTAAGAATTTTATTTTACACTACAGCATCTCTGGAGTCTGATCTCAGTCTCTGTGATCTCAGCAGAGGCACCAGGATGCTCCTGCTTGATCAGCTGAGGCAGCCAGCCTGACTGCCTGGCACAGCAGAGCATGCAGATAGTTTCTATTCTTCCCTTGGTACACAACCAAGAATGACAGTCATCTTCTGGACGTGTCAAGGATGCTACTGTTAATTACTAATCATCGTTTTAGTTTATGAGAACACAGATAAGGATCTCAAATTGGCTGCAGTGTGTAAAAAGGTGAGACCCAGATCAAAGCTTATCAGCAGGCAGCACAGAAACAGAGCATCCTTGAACACCACAGCTGCTGTTAACGAACCTTTAAAATTCCTACAACACCTCTGAACTGACATACAGTTCCACTGGGAAGCACTGGTAGACAGTGAGGAGTTTCAAGTGAAGCCAACATTTCAACCTAGATTAACTCTTAGCACAGAGTACACATAGCAGGATGAGGGAACTGGGCCTGTTTGGTCAGGCAAAGACAAGGCTGGGGTACTCTAGCAGCAGCTTACAAATATTTGAAGGTAATTACAAAAGAACTCTTGCCACCAGTTGTGATGTAACAAGGAAAAATGGCCATGGATCACACCTTAGGAGATTCAGGACAGACAAAAGGAAAACCTCTTGGAAGGCGCAAAGGATGACACAGCCCTGGATGGACTCACCTCAAAGGTTTTAGACTTGGACAAACAAAACTGCCCTGATGTAGTGTTGGGAGTAGTTCTGCTTGAAGGGGAAAGCTGGATTCAGCATCCCCTTTCAAAACAAAATTTTTGTATCTTTCTGGTTTTCCTTATTAAGAAGTTCATGTATCCAGAAGCAAATGGATATTTTTTTTAACACTATATCCAGCTTTTACCAGGATCTTATTAAATCTCAACAAACAAACAAGCAACACTGGACCAGCACTGCGATTTTATAGTGGAAACAACCTCACACCAGATTTTTTCACTATTCCTGCCACAGAGCTGCTGAATCCATGAAAAACCACACTAGGAGTGACTTGAGAGGATCCAAGATTCCCTTCTCCAGACGTCATCAGCTCTCAGATCAGTACCGGTGGGTAACATATAGAGGTGACCTGTCTGATTCTAATCATTACCTCTTTTTTTTAAATACACTTAGCATCGGTGTCCACAAATATATGTCAGGGTGTTTTGCTGTCTGTCTGGATCTCAGATGGAAATCTCATGTTGATAGAATCAGTGAAAGTGTTATGGTGGAATTATGGAGTGAGGAAGAAAGGGAGGAATAAGGGCACAGCTGCTAGACTGTGAAGTAAGGAAGTGTATTCATTAACGTTTCTGTCCATGGCAGATGATCTTTAAGGTTTCTTCCAACCCAAACCATCCTGTGATTCTATGATTCTATGATTCTATGACTTGTGATAAACTTAAATCTGTTAGACTATCTCACAGAGGTTATCACGTGTCATGATGAAAACCAAATGACATTTTCCTCCCTTGAGGCCATTTGACTTCATCACATATTTTGACAGCTACATGATTCTAAAGACAGCAGTTGCCAAGAGATGTCATCATAATTCACAGATATTGTGAAACTTGACTCCCGAGTCAAGAAAAGAAGTTGTTTAGTGAAAGTTCAAAAAGTAATCTTCAGAGAGAAACCACCAAATGCTCCATTATTTTTTATTGTGACTTTATTATCATAACAATAATGCTGTAATAAGACGTATATATTAATATTAATACATTGATAAAAAGCAAATAAAAATTTGAAGACTTTAAGAAGGTTGGGGTTTTTGGTTGGCTGGTTGGTTGGTTGGTTGGTTGGTTTGGTTTCTTTTCTCTTTCTGGAATCCTAAATTCCCACTGTCACTGCAGGAACTTCTCTTATTTTGTTTTAAATTTAGGTGATCTATACTAACAAATTTAAAACAATATTCAGTACAATCAGTCAGCTGTTGTATCCCAGCCTGTGCCTACTCTGTGACCTCTTCAAGGCAGCACATTCCCAATTTGTCCCAACAACTGCATGAGAGATGATATTGGTTTACATTTCTAGCCTTTATAATGACAAAAATATCTCTTCAGAACTATATTTCAACCTGGAACAATGAAGTAATCAAACTCCATTCACTACCACACTGCTGATGTACAGACATTAATTTACATAGAAAGGAAGCAACATTGGAATTACTATTGAAAAAAGTATCACAGGATGGCACATGTAATACTGAGGGTTGGGAGTTTTTTCAGTGGCCTCCCACACATTGTAGTGTTCTACAAAATTCATGTTTTGAAGTCAGAAATACCAGCCTACATGTTCTTGTCAAGTCAGAAGAATCCACCTGAAATCATGATCATTTTCAGAGTTTCATTATCTGGAGCAATATAACCTGATAGAGTATCACTCTTTTTGCCTAAAGGGCAAAAAGAAATAAAATAAAATTTAAAAAAAAAAACCACACAAAAAAACCAAACCAGCCTAGTGTTCTGAGAATATTCCCATCATTCATAGAAATTTATGTGGGAAGTTTAAAGTAGTACTCAGAAAGTTAATATCCATGTTCCACCCAAACAGCAAGATAGTGTAAAATCTCCATCTTAAGCACAAGTACTTACTGTTTTAGATAAAACAGTTATCAGAATTCTCTGCAATTTACCCATTATGGAATGTCATATTAAGTAGCTGGGCAGAATGGGGATAGACTGACATTGATGTATTAAATATTTAAAATTTTAAGAAATTTCTCTGCAGCTAGACTTGAAATGTTCTCGTCCCGCTTTACTCCTGTATTTTCCAGGTTTATCCAATTAATTCATTTTTCATATTGTTACAAGTAGCATGAATTAGAGAATTTTAGAAGTAGTTAGGCTAAGGCTCAGGCTGGTCGAACAGGCCTGTGAGAATGGAGGTTGGGAAACAAGCAAAGAATGTGTTGACCCAGCCAAGAATGTGAAGAGACATAATCAAAGGAACTAGTGAAGGTTATAGAACATGTAGCAAGAACAAACTGTTGTTAGTGATAAGGATGTAGGAGGTAGGGAGTCGGTTAACGACATTATCTTAGGTTAGACAAGCATGCGAGACATAACAAAAGAGCTGATTATCAATTGCTATCTGCATGACGTATGAAGATGTGGAGCGCTTCGCGAGTTTGCGTGTCGTCCTTGCGCAGGAGCCATGCTGATCTAATCTGTAACCAAAGAATGTAAGCTGTTTGTAAAAAGAGTATAAAAGATGAACCAAAATTGAGGGTCTTCGGAATCCTGGCTTTGGACGCTAGTCCCCAGGTTCCCGGGGCCCCGAATAAAGCACCGCATAAACTAACTCTGTTGGTTTGTGTTTCGTGTATCGGGCAACGATATTACAACTACACTTGGGGCATCTTCCATCCTGATTAACCTCAACCTGCTTGACTCTACAGACACAGAATATTACTGTCTTCTAAATTTCCACCATATTTCAGGATTTTTTATCAGAAGTCAATAACTGAGGCAGTAATTGCATCAGTTACCCATGGTTTTGGGGCTCCTTTTCCTTAGTCCTTAAGAATTTAGGTAGTGGGATACAGAGCTTTTTGGGGATCAGGGAGGTTTGGTGGTTGGGGAGGGGCAAGAATGCTGTGGCAAGCATCAGAGAATTTCATGACGTCTTAAAAACTTTCTAAGGCAAAGTGAATTCCCAGGAAGAGGTGTTTGCTTGAAAAGACACAAAGGTGTTTAGGTTGAGGTTACGGAGGAAATTGCTTCTGTCCAGGGACCAGTGCATATCACAAAAAGCTGTACATGACAAAAAATGTAACTTTAGTTATTTTTTTTCCAACAGGAGCCCAACTTTCCCTGCCTATCAGCGTCCCCAGAATCCCCTGCTGCACAGCAGCTTCTTCAGAGAGGCATTTCTTTTTCTAACAATTCTGCGTCTGCATTACAAAACAGATTTTAACTTGCCCCTATCCAAATCCTAGTGTGGACAGCACAATCATTACGTGTTACAGATCATCATACTGGAAACAAATACATATTTATTTACTCTGTTGAGCTACTATCACTTGCCTTCTCCACACACATCAAAGCTGTTTTTCTAAAGTAGACATGCTTTCATTATTGAGGGCCCTAAGTTATTTCAAAGGGGAAAGAACTTTATGAAAAATCAGATTCACAGCGAAACAGTGAACAAGTTTATTAGTGAAAAAATTAAACAAACAAAAAACAAAAACAAACCCCACCAAAAAACCCCACCCCACCAAAAAAAACCAAGAACATAAAAAGCAACAAAAAAACCTCACCACAAAACCCTGTCACTTAGTCTTTTATAGACCAACTGTTTAAAGAGAACACAAATACACTACTGCTCAGAGGGAAGTATTTTTTAAAAAATGCATAGAAACTAGAGATGAAATTTTATGATAGCATCAAGTTGGTCATTAAATGATGCAGATTAACAGCATAGTGAGATGAAAGACACTCTTGGGTGACACCAGGTGGTGCATTTCTCAATGTTGCATTTCCCTAAGTGCTTAATGTTTTCCTGGATATAAAGACCACTTATCACTTCACAGATGGTTAACATTAAAGGACTGGAAACAGTGTTGTTTCTTTGATGAACCCAAATGCTTCTTTCACTGAATGGCTTTAGGCAAATTATTTCACTTCTGGGCCATCTGTAAAGGTGTAATAATAACACAGATAACTCCCACATTTCTCCAGCTTTGCAGCAGTCTCAGTCACATGATGACTGAGGAACGACCCTTGATTTCAGTGCTTGATTTTCAGATAGGTAATTTTCATCATCTGTTCTGTGCCCTTATTGAATAGCAGCTGAATGAACACAACATCATGCTCCACAGATGCCCCACGTGAAGAAGGTTTCATCACACACAAAACCCTCTTTTGTCTTCAGATGTGCAGTGCAAGAAGCCTACAAGGACAGCATCTCAAAGCATCTTAGATACAATGTGGTTTAGTAATATATAATAGCTATTCTCTGTTGTCAAATAATGACATCACAGAATCACAAAATGATCTGGGTTGGAAGGGACCCCAGGAACATGGATATGGTACATGAAACTGAAGCAAATCTAGACTGAAAGTGTCAAAAACAGTTTGCCTTAGAAACAAGGGAACTGTCACATGGGCAAGAATCTGCGGTCTATTTCCATGATGCAATAAAACTTCTGATGTAATTTGCTCTATGGAACACTTTAACAGATGGGTGAATGTGAAACATCATGAATATAAGTTTAATATTCCTTTCAGGTGCCTTATTCAATTAGATCATTCCCATGAATCTCAGTTGACAGTCATGCTTAAAGGACTTTCATACAACAGAAAATACTTAAACTTGGGACTTTCAAAGCAGCAGGAAAGTAATATTACCAATGTCTGTGATTTTACTGAGAATTTCATCATGTTCTCTACAGGTTCTGAAGGTATCTAAGTGGAGAAGAGATAAAGCAAGCCTCTAGACTTCTTAGCTGTGTAGGAAGGGTAAAAGGTACAGAACAGCTGCAGCCCAAAAGTTCTGAAAGTAGCAGGAAAACTAAGAAATTCTGTTGTGCATTTTAAGGTATCTGGTGATTTAGAGGGCTCTGAGACATTCTGGCAAGACTGAGAGTGAGAGGGAACTTTAAACATAACAGCATGTGAGTAAAGAACAAAAAATAAGAAAACCACAAGCTGGCTTAGATTCTCAGACCTCTGAAAGTCTTCTGGAGACGTAAAAACCACAATGAAAATCATCTGGCATGAAGCCTCATATACTTCTGGAGAAGAAAAAAAATGCAGTAAAAAAAAATGCTATAATAATGTGCTCTTTCTGGAACCTAAAACCACTAAGTCTGTGGTCCCAAATGCTGCTGATTTATCCCAGGTGCAAGCTTAACTTGTTTACTTCACAATCAAAAGAAGACTCACAGATAGAATACTGCTATTTAAGGAAGTGGCAACATAATAATTCCAAGAAAAAAATCAATTTGGGACTGTCTGGCTTGTTTTATAAAATACTGGCTCAGAAATATCCAGCTTAGGAAAACAGAGATGTCTGAGCTGAGCACAATGTGAATGCTGCTAGTGTTTGTGTAGATGCACATCTATGTTACCCAAAACACCTCAGGTTTTCTTCTTCTTGGGCATCTTCCCAAGCTAGTGTGCCTTAGCTTACCAGGAATTTCACTCTGTCCTTCAGCCAGATGGTTGAAACAAAGCTTCCTACCTGTCCCGATTTTTGGCCAACCAACATCTGATTTTAGGACAGTATTCAAAACAGGTGAGATCAAGAGCTCCCTCACAGGGAAAGGAAGACAAATGACAGGAAAGTCAGAGAGGTGAAGCATTTACTGTGAAGTGGAGAACAGGATGCGCTTATTTACACTGGTATGCATGCCCCAATACCACCCCTAAAGGTAAACTTACCGCTCCAAGGTGGAACTTGCATCATTCTAATTTACTTTGGTAGACTAACAGCAACTAAGAGTTTCAAGTTTCACTTTAAGAAGTTTCTTTGCCTTGCAACTGTGAAGCTTTAAACATGGAGTACACCCAGAGACTCAAATCAGAAATCAAATAGAAAAGACCCAGACCTTACATTCCAGAGTACTCAGCACTACTGTAAAATTCTCTAGTCTAGGCAATCTCCATACATTCAGCAAATTCTAAATAATTTCTTTAATTAACTCAGATCACAGTCAAGATTATTTTTTTTTTTTTTTGGCCAAAGCACAACCTGCTTCACAAAGAACTTGGCTTAGTCTTTTTCTGGAGTACAATAAACGATCATTTTTCTCTTTTTTTTAACCCACCATCTATTGGGTGGTCCCCAGTGAAATTTCACTAACGTGAGACAAAATCCATTATGGAGCAAACAGAAAGATTATTTATCTATACTTTCCTTCTAATGGTTGCCAAGCTTGTAATCTGACCTAATATAACTCTTTTATATATAACAATGTCTGCATTAAGTCCCTGACCTAGCTGGCTTTCACCACCCATCTAGGAAACACTAAGGCAGCCTCCTGTAGAAGGCAATTCAGAGACCAGTCTCTAGCCTTGCTGATTACAGTAGCTGTTTGGGAAGCTATCTAAATCAGTGCTCGAACTTTTTTGGTGGGAAAAAAAATGCATGGTCTTGAAAACAGAATGGTCAGCCCATGAGTTCTTGAAGCTGCATAACGTCCAGTAGGTGCTGGCAGCAAAAGCAACACTACTGCTTCTTCATGATCTTGTGTTTACCTCCTGCATCTTATGTATATGCAGCAAACCCACTTTTTCAGATGTAGTTTTAGTCTCTATGTGAACAGTACATAGTGCAGTGAGGAGCTGCAGTCTGGTACAAGCTTACAAGTGCCAGACTGTCGTGGCGATCTGGTGAGGTCCCCGGTGACTGGAAGAGAGGGAACATAACCCCCATTTTTAAAAAGTGGAACAAGGAGGACCCGGGCAACTACAGGCCGGTCAGCCTCACCTCTGTGCCTGGCAAGGTCATGGAGCAGATTCTCCTGGGAACCATGCTAAGGTACATGGAGAACAAGGAGGTGGTTGGTCACAGCCAACATGGCTTCACCAAGGGCCGATCGTGCCTGACCAACCTGGTGGCCTTTTATGATGGAGTAACAGCATCGGTGGATAAGGGAAGACCAATGGATGTCATCTACCTGGACTTGTGCAAAGCCTTTGACACTGTCCCGCACGACATTCTTCTCTCTAAACTAGAGAGGCATGGGTTTGACGCATGGACCACTCGGTGGATAAGGAACTGGCTGAATGGCCACACTCTGACAGTGAAGGTCAACGGCTTGATGTCCAAATGGAGACCGGTCACGAG
>VXBZ01007463.1:27248-40190 GCA_013399135.1 Heliornis fulica | reverse complement strand
ATGGTTTTAAAATAGAGGGAGGGAGATTTAGATTGGATATTAGAAAAAAGTTCTTTACTGTGAGAGTGGTGGAGCACTGGAACAGGTTGCCCAGAGAGGTGGTGGATGCCCCATCCCTGGAGACGTTCAAGGCCAGGTTGGATGAGGCCCTGAGCAATGTGATCTAGTTGGGGATGTCCCTGTTTCTTTCAGGGGGGTTGGACTAGATGACCTCTGGGAGTCCCTTCCAACTCTTGCCATTCTATGATTCTATGATTCTAAGTGCACACTATAACACTAAAATCTCAGGAGCAACTCACAAGGGTGACCAGGAAACAGAAATGAATTCTTAATAATACAATAAAAATAAAAAGATAATAAAGATTCAGGTATGTATGTATCCATTTGCTTGTTTGAGTACACATAAAAACACCAAAAGTTATAGATGAGCAAGCTAGTATTAACTTTGCAGTTAATGTCAGTTCTGATAATGTGAGCAGCAGGAGCCCTGATGTCCACCATGGAATAAGGATGCTACTAGGGGAAGACAAAATCATGCAGCCAGACAGCTTTTCTCATGGCAGTAGTTGGGCAACCACAATCAGGAGCTACTAGTACCAGCTTTCCTTGGAAGCACTGCCTGGACCATGAAAGGCTGCACAGGAAGTTCTGCACCAATGTGCAAAACTTTTTCACAAGTTTCACAAGTTTTTTCACACACACCACCCCCCCGGGTGGTGGTGTGTGGAGTCTCCTTCTCCGGAGACATTCAAGACCCATCTGGATGTCTACTTGTGCTTTGGCAAGGGGGTTGGACTTGATGATCTCTAGGGGTCCCTTCCAACATCTACAGTTCTGTGATTCTGTGAAAGGCAGCACAACAACCATATTTCCCTTCTCTTAGTTATTCCTCAAATCCACTGAACAGCTTCTCACAGCCCCGCCAAATTTATATGTTGATGCTTTCAGATGTCATGACCATCCCAAAACACTTGGAGTGATAAATATGTGCCACCCAGGACCATTGATACCCTGAAGCTGCATCAGAAAACTCCTATGATCCATGTGGAGACAGGAACTTCTAGAAACTTGTCTACAGGGTGTGGAGCGGCTTAACCTGATTAGAGTCTGACATCAACCCAGCCAACCTCTGTAGGATTTCGAGGCTGAGGCGGTTGTCCCAGGCTGTACAGTCTACCTATAGTGCTAATGCCATCTACTGGCTGCATCATCACCTAGCCACGCACAGTGGGAAGAGCCTGCAGGGAAGTAGGTGTGCGCACCTTATGCCCTTGCTGTGGGAAAATCGGCTTGGAAACCATGACAGAGATGATAGTGTGGAACAACCACCAAAAGACACAGTATGTACCTAGAGACTTTCAAGGCCCTTTTCTATCTTCCCTAAGAGAAGTGCTGGGAAATTAGGTTTTAGAGTGATTCCCACCCCACCCCCACCCCCTCCTCGCCCATCTCAAATGGCCTTTGAATGTTCCTTCTTTACCTGTTCGGGGTGTGCTTAGTCCATACTGATCCCACAACAGGATGAGCTTGGAGTGGTCAGGGGACCACTCGCTACTCTCATTGATGTCCAACAGTCAATTCAATGCGTGTTGAACTCAAGTGTTTCTTGTGGAAATCTACAGTACAAGCTCCAACAATGTAACCTGCAGCCAGATCTTGGCACACCAGCTCTCCCAGAAGAGTAGAGAGCCAGAGGAAGAGGCAATTTACAGGATAACCAAATCAGTGTACAGTTAAGGCAACAAAACACGGCAAAGGCATGACAGAAACTAAGAAAAGTCAAAGCATCTAATCCTTCTGGGTGTAGAGATTCCATGGTCACAAATCACTTTTGCCAGTAGTACTGAAAAAAGCTTCTAAGATACACTCTATGTCATGTCTTGAAAAACCACAGAGGAGTCCCAGAAACATGGTACTACTGAGACAGTTATGAAAATGGGAGTGAATTGCTTTTGAGTATGTCTACCCTAACTGCCATACTGTGGCAGTAATAGTGATGATGTGGTAATCTAAAGACTTCCAGAAACTGACACTATCTTCAATTAGATGCACTGATCTAAGCAGATAGTTCTTGGTTTTTTTGGTTTTTTTTCTAGTTTTTTTTTTTTTTTTGTCTTTATTAGCTTGTTTGGTTTCCCACTCCCCCTTACTGACCACTTCATTTTGTATAATCTCTTTGTGGACAGATAATCTGATATATGAGACAAGCAGTATTTCCAATGTTGCAGAAGGGGTGTCACAGCTGTGGAGGTCTTGGGTGGTACAAACATTTGTTCCAAAGACAATATTACTTCTCTCTAACACTCTGACCTCATTTTTACCATCCAATGACTTTTCAGGAACCCAGCTTGGTATCTCTGGTGCACCGGTGCTGCTTTGCCTGGGCCCCATAAGCTTTCCACATGAAAATCAAACTCTAGTCACATATATTACCTCCAAATATCTGCAGCTCTTGCTGCTAAGATAAGGGCCGGTCTCTTACTGTGAACTACAAGATGTACCATCTGCTAGACTTAAACTTAAAATACCTCATTTAAAGAAATTCCAGCAAAATCCTGGCAATTAATGAATAATATTGTAATCCTAATGTGCATTACCTGCAGTTCAGTAATTGTATCCTTCTGTCTTTCTATTTTTTAATTAAACTGTTAGCTCTATTCTATTACAAGTCAATTTATTCTTGCATATCAGATCCTCATACAAACTTCTGTGTATTTTAAAAGTTCCTGAGACACCAAGATGTTGCAAATTGATTGGGTTTTTTTTCTCAGCCATTTTCCTTCCTAAGCTTCTCTCCTCACTCTAGTCCATGGATTTTGGCTGAAGGATTTGTGCACAGGGAGAGAAAATCAAGATGTATTGGGAAAAATAAGAAGCAAAGTTAGAAGGAGGGAGCAGAGGTGGTTCTGACACAGACTTCCATCATGACCTCATGAGAAGTCCTACTTCATGGCTGTTGCACCTAACATCAACACATTTGAACTGTACTGTCTCTTACAAAAGGTTTGTAGATCATCGTGTCCAGTGGAATTCTGACAGGAGCCTCAGTACATGAATTTCTGTATTAAAAAAGCCATACAACTATTTGCTCTGTAATTTCTTGTGATGTGAAGGTGCATTAAGCAGCTCTTCATTGAATGTCATCATTACCACATTTTATACTGAATAATAAGGACTTAAAACATTACTATCAAATTATTGCAAACAGGCAAATCTTCACAAATCCTTGAATATTTCAACATTATTTTATGTGAGACATGATGCTCAATTAATATGAAGAAAAGGTAATGTCAATAAGCCACTTTACCACAGAAAAGAACACTCTTGCAATTGTATTTTCTTTAATCACACCTAGTGACTCCCAGCGTCTTTCCAACAAATGTTAAGTTTTACAAATGGCCAAAGAGAACATTCTCTTCTGACACAAAGTGACCTGCCCTGCAAGTGTACTTTTAACAGCTAGTTTCACAGAATAGTCAATGGAGCAGAAAGAATCTACACCTCTAGAAGTTAATATATTGGGTGCTTACATTGCAAGGTTCCAAGAATCACCTTCATGCCTTGTGATCTAACTTACACAAAGGTGAAATGTCTGAGGGCTGCTAGACCACTGAATGGAACTGCTCAGGACAGAACTATTCATCACAGATGGCCCTTTTAAAATTTTGCTTACAGTCTGAGGTGAAATTAACAGCAAAGCAAAGAATGTCAAATACTTTAAAAGCACTACTACTGCTGCAAGTGAGGCCCAGAGAGACACTATGCAACAATTCAGTTTTATCTGCTTCTCAAAAAGCCACTCAATGAAGATATTCCTTCTCCTTTTTGGGAAGAGAAGACATCACTGAGCTATTTATTGAACTATGTCCTATCACATATCTGAAAGAATCCTGTTTTCCAAACAGGATCTTAGAAAATATGAAGGGCCAATGTGGTGTTAGCTCAGAAATACAAAGATCTGCTAAAACCTTTCTGTGCCGGACAATGAAAAATGCCCATATGCATTTGCTTTTATATAACAATGAAGGAGTATAGATATAGCTTAGCTTTTAGCTGGGATTCAAAAGAAAAAGAGGTGTATTCTAAAAAAAAATCTGTGAAGACATGGAAAAACAGAACTGCCAGGCACCAACCTTCTAAAAAAAGGCTAGGCAAGCTTATTATTCAGAGCCAGAGAACAGAAAAAAAGGTTTTAAGAGTGCCACAAAAGAGGAAAATGCACAAGCCCTCTGCATTCTTAGACATTAATAAGTTAGTCAGGAGTGCAAAGACCTGCTGAAGCATGTCCAAAGAAGGGCAAAGAAGCTGGCAAACAGACTATGTAACAAGTATTTCGATGAGGGCTGAGGGTATAGTTCTGTTCAGTCAACAGAAACCACAGCTGAGGTGAGACCTTGCGGTCAACAACTACCTGAAAGGATCTGGGTCTCTTCACTCAATATGATAGGATGAGAGGAAATGACCTCAAGCTCTGCCAGAGGATGTTTAGATTGGATATTAGAAAAAAATTCTTTGCCAAAAGGTTTGTCAAGCACGGGAACAGGCTGTCCAGTAAAGTGGTTGAGTCACCATTCCTGGTGGTATATAAAAGACATAGATGAGGTGCTAAGGGATGTGGATTACTGGTGGTCTTAGCAGTGTAAGGTTAACGGTTTGCCTTGATGATCTTAAAGTTTTCTTCCAACCCAAATGATTCTATGAATCTATGACATCAAGCTGCTGTTTTTGATGACATTGTGAACAGATCCATCAGTCTTTGTCCTATAAGTCACTGACAGTAGGTACAGAGACCTATTGATTTCACCAGGCAATGGGAAAGAAAGAATCGAAAATACACAGCTGAGGTAAACCAGCAGCTACAGACAAAAGATTCATGAGCTTCAGTAATGTATTATTATATTCTTCATATAATGGAGAGTACTGTCTTCTGTCCTGGCTCTCAACAGGAAGGAGATGTGGTTTTCCTGGGCAGAAAATGCTTCCTCAGGTGAGCTGGCCTTCCTGCAGGACATGATAGCAAAAAATCAGACTGTCTCTTAAGAGACTTAGTGTTGACTTCTGCTATCTCCGTACTTCATCATGCTGTGAACAGAACTCCATCAATATAGACTACTTTTCTACCATATGTGGCATTTAAAGTCATCTCTATATGCACAGCAGAATTTATGATGATATTTATCCCATTGTCCCATTGTCTTCCCATTGAAGACAATGGGAAAAAAATACATGTAGTATAATTCTAAATCCATTACAGAGCTAAAGGAACAAAACCCTGTCTCTGTTCTCTTTTCAGTGAGGCAAACTGATGACTCCCACACAGTAATATAAGTCACCAGTGCAGTCAGCTTATCAGTAATTAGCCTTGCATACACAGAAAATACAAAGAAAATTAATTGCTGAGTTTTAAAGCTTCTGCAGCACTTTTGTAGAGACAAATTTCCTTTAAAATCATTTTGCAGTACAGCATGTGAGGACATGTGTGACTTATGCTCAAGGGAGTTGAGACTTTCCTCATACTTCACAGAATGGACATGGTAACAGCTGATTAACTGTTTAGGACAGAAGTAACCACTAGATTCAAATTTCTAGATGGCCAGTGAACATCCTTTCATATGTTCTCTGGGGATAATACCTTAGTTTCTGATAAATTCTTATTTCCTGGCTCTTTTGCTGGCTTGCATGGGAACCTTGTTCAAATTTAGTGTGCTAGTATTAGCTCATTTTCCCACCTTGTAAAATGCAGATATTTATACTGACTTCTTTTAAAAACTCTTTCAGACATGCTAGGTTTTTGCAGTCAGTGTTTTCCCTGTCACTAATAAAAGCCATAGGCATAGGTATTCCAGTACTGTACCTTAAAAATCAAATTCCACACATATATGCCAACAAGGAGAGAATAAATCCAGTGAACAAAAATATCTTTCAAAAAATTCAAAGATATTCAAAAATATCTCATCTTTCAGCTGAGGAATAAATTAGTGTATAAAAAGCTTTCAACAGCAGTTCTCCAGCAAAAGCTCCAATAAAACATGCACTAAGTTAAAAATGCAGTCAACTACACAAAAGTGTCATCCTCTAGCACTGCAAGTGACTTGCCTTATCATCTTCATTATCACAGAATCACAGAATATTAGAAGCTGGAAGAAACCTCGAAAGATCACTAAGTCCAACACCCCTGCCTGAGCAGGATCATCTAGAGTAGATCACATAGGAATGTGTTCAGATTGATCTTGAATGTCTGCAGAGAAGGAGACTCCACAACCTCTCTGGGCAGCCTGTGCCAGTAATCCATCACCATCACAGTGAAAAAGCTTCTCCTTATATTAAGACGGAACTTTCTGTGTTCTGGTTTGGAACCATTTCCCCTTGTTCTATCACTGGCCATCACTGAGAAGAGCCTGGATCCATCCTCCTGACACTCATCCTTACATATTTATAAACATTAATGAGGTCACCTCTCAGTCTCCTCCAAGCTGAAGAGACCCAGCTCCCTCAGGCCATCCTCATAAGGAAGATGTTCCACTCCATCATCTTGGTGGCCCTGCGCTGGACTCTCTCAAGGAGTTGTATGTCCTTGTGGAACTGAGGGGCCCAGAACTGGACAGAATACTCCAGGTGAGGTCTCACCAGGGTGGAGTATCTGTCCTTCCTCTGTCTTTGCCATAGAGCTTTTGGATTAAATATAGCAATTAAGCACACTTTATCTAAAGTACCCCTGAAGTGAAAGTTTGTGGTAGTAAATAATTTAGGGCAAGCAACTAAATGCAAGTTTCTCCTTAAATAGTAACAGAAAGGTTTCAAGCCCAGAATCTCTAACTCCTTTCCTGAAGCTAGATGGCTAGCAGTCCTGACAGCTGGTAAGTAAATGACCTACATAGGCAGAAGATTTTTAGTTTGTCAGGACTTGCTAGTGAAATTTCAACAAATGTCCCTCAAAGGATCTTCTGAGTTAGAGGCTTAGGTGACAGATTATTCCAACAAGTTTTCAGCAACCTTGATGTCTTGAGAAAACTTGTGCTTTATGGCCCAACTGAATCCAGAACTGTTCAGCTTCTCCATCAACCCAGCATTGCCACCCTCCAATTCATTTGGCTCCTGTTTGTGCAGGAAGAAGCAACAGTGTGAAGAGCTGCCTGACTGCAGTGGATTGTGTGGATGCCTTTTTGATATTTTACATTGGTAATAAAGTGGCAAGCAGCAATATCCAATGTTTTCAATGTGTGTCTGCTAATCAAGTCATGAATGATCCTTTTAAGGACTCCTCTCTGGTCACATTCCCCAAGTATCCATCTCTCCAGAAGGCCCTCTGAATATTGTCAACTCCTCAGGATCTACACAGCCCACTACTAAATTGATTTCTGCTACATAGTATCTGATGTTGAAAGGCTATGCGCCCCTTCTGCAACAATTTTCTAGGATACACATGCCTGGTCTTCAGACATTCTTCTCCTACCAGACAGCCAACAGTGGAGGGGTATCGCTGTATACTATACTGGCAGAAAGCACAACTTCATTTTCCACTCTGCTGACTCAAAAGAAAAGATATTCTAGGTAGGTGCACTCTAGTTTAACACATACAAGGAAGGTTATTTCAGTTACTGATAGTTCACACAGATTTGTATCTGACAAAGTCTATTATTACAAATGAGGTATTTGAGGAATATTGTATGACTGTCACATCCAGCTTATCCCTTTCAGACATAAAGTCTGCAGAACCATGGGACATTGCATGAGCAAAAAATATCTCTGCTCTCTGCAGATAAAACTGCCACTGCTGGCAGTTCCATGTGAAAATGACTCTCACAACACATGAGCAGATACAGGACACTGAGAGTTATGAGCAGTGAGAAATTATCTTGTCTAGAGAAGTAAAAGGGCTATTGATCTCTCAGATTAGAAATTACATCCTTGCCCATTCAACACAGCTGGGAATGATAATACCCAAAAATTAGGTCCTGCCTAATATCTGTTCTCTGGCCTTGCTTTGAAGCATTCAGTAAAGAAAAGCACCCGAAACTTCCTATTTGCCTGTGCCACCACATATCCATATCAAAAGCAGCACCTGGTCTTCACCTCCCTCTACAAATTCATGGACTTCCCACAACTGCTCACCTTGTAATTGGCGAGCATAAAAACAACCTAGAACTGGCCAGTCACTTCTAGTATATTTTAAAAAGCATATCATGCATTTTTTTTCCTATGCCATGTTAACTGTAACTTAATATGAGCATTCAGCATAGGAATGCAGAATACAAAATCAGATAATACAGATTGTGTTAAAAATCCAACAGAACAGAAGAGACTTCTTGCTTGCTGAAGCATTTTCAGGTAGTGCTACAATGCTTCAGTACGCCTGATCAACACTTTAAAAGGATATGTTGGTCCTTTTTCAGCTGTATACTCAAGGTTTTCTGACATATTTCTTCCCTCCACCTGCATCCATTTCATACAAAAAGGCAGAGAAAAAACTACTTGTTCGCATACCAAGAAGTCACTCAGATTGAATTATGGATCTCACAGATTAGCACTGGAAACTACACTGTCAAGTAAGTGTGTTCAGTAATATGACTTAAAACTGGCCATCGGAGAAACTCTACTTATCTACGGTTTGCAACGTTTTTAACTCACTAGATGGCAGTATAACAAGAAGCTTTACAAGCACTGCTGATGCTACGGGGACAGAAAATTGCTTTTGAATAAGGAAAAGAGTTAATTTCCGGTGGAAGAAGTGGAAACAGGTACAATGTAAGGGGAGAACGCTATAAATTGCTTTAAGTGAGCTTGAGTAAAGGCTCCATTTGGACGAAAAAACCACAAGATTTTGAAAGACTTCTCAAAACTTGCAAAAGAAGATTGTATTTAATACAAGTTCTATTCTTAATGGTCCTATAAAGAGTAATTAGGTATTGGACCACTGTGACACAATGATTTCCTAAATCAGACTGTGACACAATGATCTTGTTCACATGTGTGTCTGTTCTTTGAAGTTGTTCGAGGTTTTTAGATAAATCCAGGAGTACCACATGTAAACTGATGAGCAATGTTTAAGGCTCAGTGTTGATTCATGTTGCGTTACAACAACTAGCCAGTTTTTAATGTTTAGTGCAGCTAAATCAGCAAGGATTTCTTAAGAAGGCCTGAACATCAAAAAAACTTACTGCAGAATTCAGTTGACAACTACGTTCCCTGAATCAGGGAGAACAGAGAAATACAGAATCTCCCAAATGCACATAATATTTCATACTTCACAGAAGAAGAAAGAAAAAAAGAGAAAAACAACAAAAAATAACCCCCACCTTCCCCTCAACCTAAATTACAACAGTAGAGCAAACCAAGGCCATTAATCTTTTCCAGTAGCTGAGGCTTCTGAAGGGCAGAGAAATTAAGGGCAACATCCTAACTATCTGACAGTTTCAGTGGGTGTGATCTGTTAACAGAGAATAAAAGGGTAACACTCTGAAATTCTTTACCAATTAGTCTGACACACCATGATCAGATGATACTGCTGGAGGTTATGCTAGGAGGTGTACAGATTCTGCAACTCCTAGCATACCTCCTAAAATAACAGTATTCAAAAGTAGCTGACACCCTCCCTTCTCATGGAGAGCTTGTGCACAATTAGACCCAGGGGCAGCATAACCCTGAGGAAAAGCAGTCAAGTAAGGTAGATAGAAACATGGGTGTTAGTCCCTAGAAAGATAGTTGGGAACTGAGTGTGCATATATAAAACCCATACTGACACCAAGTCATACTTCCACTTCTGTTTTGAAAAGATATGTACAGGTGCTTGAACACATAGCAAAGCTGATATAAACTGATTTTGGCATCCCTGACTCCTATAAAAAAAATTCTACTCATCCTCAGGCACTCGTAAGTTCTCCATTACTGCAGAATCTGAGTGCCTCATAATTTTCTCTCTTGTCAGTCTATGATTATCCCCAGAATTGTTACTCCTGTCTTCACATTTTCTGGGACAGAAAAACTGAGATCCTTGAAGGTATTTAAATGCTATTACTCCACACAACTTGTCCAGGGCATATACAAAGTCTGAAGCTAGACAAAAAACTGCACAAAACAAAAGAAAAAAAATCTAAAACAACAACAATCCAAGGAAATGAAAAAAAAAAAAAACAAAAAAAGAAACCAGCCCCACCAACAAACTCCAAACAACCCCAAACAAGAGATCCAACAGTATTTTGGTTCTTTGGGTGATGCTTAACCACACTCTGGGAGTGCTGAGCTTGCCAGCACTGATTTCCGCTATCTCTTAGTGTGGGTCTGCAACCTTTTTGTGGCATATATATTCTATCAGATGAAATAGGAGTCCAATGTCTCAATACCTCTGTGGATCTTATTTTGTAAATTGCCACCAAGTCACTTTCTCTGTATGTCTTTTTATAAAATAGTCACCGTTTTTATTATTTCAGAACAAATTCAGTGCCTCTGAGTTAAGTGTGGTTTCAATTTTAGCATCATTAGATCTGCCTGTCCTTTGTCAGAAACAAGAATGGAAGATATGGCATCTTTCCAGAAATCTGTAACAACTGAGAAGGCAGGCATCTCTGGAGCTCCTGAAGCTCTCTCCTCATGCTGAAATACTTAAGTAAATTAAGTATTGATTACTTCTAACTTTTTGTAGTCTGAATAGGTGGCTTGAACAAAGAATTAGGATTGCTGTTTTCCTCCTGATTAAACCAGACTGTTTAAATAACAATTTACTGAAGAGAGAACCCAAATCCTTTTACAACTTTGTAACTTCTCAGGTGCAAAAGAAAATGGCATCTGGAGGGAAATGGGATGTTGAAACACATCTTTCACAACACATACAGTGATACTTCTTTGAGTCGCAGGTCTAGGGGAACAAACCAAAAGCCTGATATTTAGCTTAAATTCATGAAGAAAATTTCTGTTGTCAATTAATTCCTCCTTAAATCACTAGCCCAGACACATCAGGGCACTTTTCAGACCCACCTATACAGGGAAAAAAGCCATAATCCACATGAAAATCACTCTGGTTTTCTTCACACATTCCTGTGTCTGTTCCTGTATGGCATGGAGGACACTACAGACACAAACAGGATTTGGCATTATGAGAGGAAAACCTAGGGGTCGTAAACTTTCAAAAATTGTGAGACTTTGAAATATTAGTGTGTCCAATGCCAGACTGTTTACCGAAACCAGAGTCATTAACTACAGGCTACATGCTACCCACCACAACTTTTGCAGCTGGATGATCCCTTCTTTGTGCATTATATGCAGCAGAATTCAGTCTTAAGTGTACCTGATAAATAACCTCCGACAACTCACAGGTAACCAGTAACCTCACAACAGCTTATGCACATGAAGAGAGAAGACTATTCAGGTGTTCATCTTCACTTTCAGGTACCAAACAGCTGGAACTGATGTGGCACAAGCATAAGTCATTTATAGGTGTAGCTAGCCTTGTTCCCCTACAGGAGATGCAAGAAGGAAAAAAATTGCACATGAAGGGAAAAGATTACTAAATTTCCTTTTCTACCTTTCTTTCCTATTGTTATTTTAACAGCCTTTACATTTCAGCTAGGTCCTCAGAATTCCATCTTTATGACCCTTAGAAAACACTGCATATTCCTTAATTTTTCAGTGAAAGCCTTCACCTGTGTGCCTCTGGTGGTGTGCAATTTAAGAATTGTGAGTCTTCCTGCCCATCTTCCTCTGACCCAGCTGCCCAAAAAAAACCCACTGAGACATCATATGTATAATAGACACACTTCTTGCTTTTGCTACTCTGTTAACAGACTCCCATTGTTTCTGTGGTTTGGCAGAGTGACGCAAAGCACCTCAAGACACACATTGTCATTATGGACCAACAGTCATCCACCAAAGCTGACCAAAATTAATTTGTTGGAAAGACAATAGTTTCCCCTACCAGCTTGTACAGCAAATGCGAGTCATCCAGAAGGCTGGGAGTTAGTTGACAAAGCTAATTAAAATGTACTGTGTGCATCACCAGGCAGTATGATTCACTACAATGCATTTGAAGCCACTCCCGTAAATGACAAAAAAGCATGCAGGGTTGCAGTGCACATGCCTCTCAGTGTTCTCCTATTGGTTCTGTGAAGTATCTGTTCTGCGGGCAATATTGTTCCTAAACCACTGATGATAATTAATCTGTTATGATGAAAATTAAACAATTAGACTTTTTTCTCATTGAGTCTAACCTCCAATGTGATTTTTCTTCCATGCTTCTGAGTTTAGAGGTCTTTCCAGTTACCTCCTACCATAAGAAAGAGACTAACCAGTGCTTTAAGACTAAGCTGGCTAAAGTTAAAAACCTTTGTTCATTAATTGCTTTTAAATTGTGCACACTGATTTTCAATCTGGGTGCACATGGTGAATTATTCTATGTTATGTTGCTTGTCTCCTTTAAACAGTGGTTTATGCTATTTACAAAGATTGTAAACATAGCAATCAAATATACAATTTGAAATAGAGAAAATCGCACAAGGTTTTTCATTCTCTATCCATGATGGGATGATTTATGTCACCAAGCAACTGAAGAAATGGAAATTTTATAATCAAGGGAGGCACTCTGAAAGCAGCTTTTCATGAATCTTCAAGCTGACAGTCCTCTCTTTTTCCAGTTAGCTTATCTCAGTATGACTGGAATGTACAGATACTGGGAAAAAAAAATAAAAAAAGCACAGGAGATTACCTGCACAGATTGATCCAATTTATTTTTTTTAATTTCAACATTTCAATTTTCTACATTTTCCATTATATCTTTGGCTCTCAAAGCTTAGTGCAAAAAAAATGAAGACAGATGACTACGTTGGATGATGCATATCGACACATCAAAAATATCTTCTGTGATTTCAGTTTTATTTCTTCATTATATTCAGTTCTAGCTGAAAGAACCAATACATGCCTTTTTGTTTATTTTATCTTATTTTATTTTATTTT
>VXBZ01007461.1:250315-282979 GCA_013399135.1 Heliornis fulica | reverse complement strand
TATGATTCTATGATTCATTGGAAATCATTCTGGCTCTCAAACTTATTCTTCTGCTTGTGAATCTGTGTTAGGAAATTCTGGTGTAGTTAGTTTTACCTCCATCAGCATGGCACCATTAAATCTCTAAATGTGTTTTTCTCTGTTTTAGCCAAGAATACAAAGACAGGCTTTCTACAATGGAGTGACTGCATCAGTAGACATGGAAAGACCCATGGATATTATCTATCTGGACTTCTGTAAAGCCTTTGACATAGTCCCTCACAACATCCTTCTAAGTTGGAGAGACATGGATTTGATGGGTGGACTGTTTGGTGGATAAGAAACTGGCTGGATGGTTGCATATAGAGGGTGTGTGTCAACGGCTCGATGTCCAGGTGAAGTGATGAGTGGTGTCCCCCAGGGACCCGTCCTGAGACTGGTGCTATTTAATATCTTCATCAATGATACAGACAATGCAATTGAGTGCACCCTCAGCAGGTTTGCAGATGATACCAAGCTGAGTGGTCTGGTCAACACACTGATGGGATGGAATGTCATCCAGAGGGACCTGGACAGGCTGGAGAGGTGGGCCTGTGCAAACCTCATGACGTTCAACCAGGACAAGCGCAGGGTGCTGCACTTGGGCCAGGCCAATCCTCGTTACCAATATAGACTGGGAGGTGATGTGATAGAGAGAAGCTCTGTGGAAAAGGACTTGGAAGTATTGTGGATGAAAAGCTGGACACAAGTCAACAGTGTGTGCTTGAGGCCCAGAAGGCCAGCTGTATTCTGGGCTGCATCAGCAAAGCTGTGGCCAGCAGATCAAGAGAGAAGATTCTGCCCCTTTGTTCTTGTGAGACCCCACCTAGAGTCCCCACTGCACCCAGCTTTGGAGCTCTCAGCACAAGGATATGGAACTATTGGAGAGGGCCTAGAGGAGGGCCACAAGGATGTTACAAGGGCTGGAGCACCTCTGCCTATGAAGACAGGCTGAAAGAGCTGGGGCTGTTCAGCCTGGAGAAGAGAAGGCTGTGGGGAGACCTCACAGTGGCCTACCAGTACCTGAAGGGGGCCTACAGGAAGGTGGTGGTAGGCGGGCGGGGAAGAATTTGCCAGGGCATGTGGCAATAGGACAAGGGGAAATGGTTTTAAACTAGAGCAGGGCAGGTTTAGATTAGACATTAGGAAGATGTTCTTCACCATAAGGGTGGTGAGGCACTGGAACAGGTTGCCCAGAGAGATGGTGGAGGCCCCATCCTTGAGACATTCAAGACCAGGGTTGATAAGGCTCTGAGCAATCTGATTAAATGCAGGATGTCAGAAATCAGAAATCACAGAATGTTAGGAGTTAGAAAGGACTTCAGAATCTCATCTAGTCTAACCCCCTACCCAAGCAGGATCATCTAGATTAAATCACACAGGAATGTGTCCAGATGGGTCTTGAATGTCTCCAGAGAAGGAGACTCCACAACCTCTCTGGGCAGCCTGTGCCAGGGCTCTGTCACCCTCACAGGGAAATAGTTTTTCCTTACATTCACGTGGAACATCCTGTGCTTCAGCTTGGACCCCTTGCCCCTTGTCCTATCACTGGCCAACACCAAGAAGAGCCTGGCTCTGTCCTCCTGACACTCACCCTTAACATATTTACAAACATTAATGAGGTCACACCTCAGTCTCCTCTTCTCCAAGCTGAAGAGCCCCAGCTCCCTCAGCCTGTCCTCAGAAGGAAGATGTTCCACTCCCTTAATCATCCTGGTGGCCCTGCACTGGGCTCTTTCAAGGAGTTCTATGTCCTTCTGGAACTGAGGGGCCCAGAACTGGACACAATACTTTAGGTGTGTTCTCATAAGGGGAAGAAGGACCTCTCTTAACCTACTGGCCAACCCCCTTNCTCATCCAGGTTCATCAGTGAATATATTGAACAATACTGGTCCCAGTCCCGACCCTTGAAGGACTCCACTAGTTCCAGGCCTCCAGCCAGACTCTGCCCCTTTAATGACAACTCTCTGGCTTCTTCCCTTCAACCAGCTCTCAACCCACCTACCTACTCTGCCCTCCAGGCCACACTGCCTCAGTGTGCCCACCAGGATGCTGTGGAAGACAGTGTCAGATGCCTGACTGAGATCCAGAAAAGCCCCATCCACTGCCCTACCATCATCCATCCACCTGGTTATATCCTCATAAAAGGTTATTAGATCAGTCAGACATGACCTCTCCTTGGTCAATCCATGCTGACTACTTCTAATAATCCTCTTATCCTTGATGTGCCTGGAGACAGCACCAAGGATCAGTCGTTCCATCACCTTTCCAAGGATGGAAGTGAGGCTGACTGGTCTGGAGTTACCCAGTTCCTCCTTCTTGAAGATTGGAGTGACATTTGCCTTCCTCCAGTCCTCGGGCACCTCTCCTGCTTCCCAGGACTTCCCAAAGATGATGGGCATTTATGATTCCTGGGTTCTTATTTAAAGCTTGCATTTAATTTTAGGTGCACTTTGGTAACTAGCTTAACCTGAGTTTAAATGAGGTTTATAAATACATATCAGCTTAGTATACACTGCTTCAGGCATCACTTACAATGCTGTGTGGCTGTCCTTGTGCATTTAGAAATTGGTGCTGACTTGTAGCTTGATTATGTTTTAAACTATTTTATTAACTGTTAAAGAATAAATTTAGATAATTTCAGTGATAAGAACTAGAAACTTCTTGATTTCCAAAAGAAACAGAAGCTTTTCTTGTCATTCTTAAACATTTATGGCCTGGGAATTTAAGAAAAATGCCAGACCTGTTGTAATATGGTCTCAAGAGTTATCAATATTGTGATGTCGTTTTCTTCTGTACATATGAAACCTGTCTTAGCAAATACCACAGCTGTCTCTTGAAATGAAGTATCATCAGCATTGGTAGACTTCATGTTGCTCACTGATGTTTTTATGTTTGTCTAAGCAGTTGACCAGATATACAAAAGTTGACTAAAAAAAAAAAGTCACCACTTATCTCTGGATGGAACCTGTTTACAGACTGTTTTGAGCACACAAACCCATGAAATTTGATTAGCTAATCCTGCAAAATACAGATGAACAGAGACTTGAATGCCCGTGCTGTCACAAACGTAGAGGTCACTGGTTACTTTTTGTTCTAGTTTTGCCACACCTTGGAGATGTTTGGATGTCTTGTTTTTCTTCTCCCTTAGTTTCCCATTGCAACAGACCTCTGCCAGAATCAGGACCTTTATAAATATAGCTTTACAGAGCTTTGGTCATGGGTTTGAGGGGTTTTCAGTTCTGGTGCTTTTGAGCAGCTAGATCTCAGTCCAAGGACTTCCTCACCATCTCAGAGACCAGAAAAAGAAATGTAGGTGTTACACTAGATGGTGTATTTGGAGACTTGTCTTCAGGGAGGTCCTGTGAGTTGGTGGCTGGAAGAGAATTTGGTCCTCTTGGCCTTCATATGCCACTTCCCTTCCTCTGAAATTGAGAGGACAAGCCCTACCTTCTGCAGAGGGCAGCTGGGATGCTGGAGCAGCTCCTGTGTCCTGCTCATGTTTGGTCAATGACAACTGTTTTCATTATTAGATTTGTGGTAAAAGGACTGTATGAGACTGGCCCCCTATGACTTTAGCTAATGGTTGCCATTGCTCTCCACTGTGCTGTGCAGCCTGAACACCCTACAGCCCATTCTCACCCAGCTTCACTGCAGTATGACTGCCAGTCTTGCTCAGTTATGTGGGCAATAAAGGATTAATTAATGTGCTTTGTACCTAGCTGCTTCAGTCTGATTTAGGGCCTGATCCTATGAGGATCAGTGAGATG
This sequence comes from Heliornis fulica, assembly GCA_013399135.1. NCBI lineage: Eukaryota > Metazoa > Chordata > Aves > Gruiformes > Heliornithidae > Heliornis > Heliornis fulica. The sequence goes on along the minus strand of VXBZ01007461.1, from coordinate 279,191 downwards.
AGGATGAGTGAAATCCTCTGCTCACTGTGGCTTCAGTAGGATTTAAGGGACTTGGGGGACCTGTTAAGAAAAGGGTCTTTAATCTTCTCTCAGGAGCCTGCGAGCATGAAGCTGTTCCTTCTATATGCACTCGTAATATCTACAGGATTTGGGCACTTTTTGTAATAGTCTGCTTAAATCTTAATGTGTTGCTAGGGAACTGGTCGTGTTCACAACCAACAAACATGTAGACATTGTGTCCTACTGCTCTCTGGCAGAGTGTGCTGTAAGAAATTGCAATGGGATCTATAGCAGTAGTACAAAGGAGTAGTTCATTGGCTTTTTTTTTTTAATTAAAACTATTTTAATTCTATCATACAAATAGAAATAACTTCCAAACTGAAGGTTAAGCATGTGAGGACACCACCCAGAGTCAAATACTTTCCTTATTCTTTAAAATATTAATTCAGCTGTTTGTTTGTTTTTTTTTTTTTTAATTTACTTAAGTCTAAGTACAGTGTTTGAAAGCTTAACAAGCTTGGCTGCTTTCTGCTCTCTTGTACTAACTAATGCTATTACTATTTTCAAGACACAAAAAAGGCTGATTATTTATGTTTCCAATGTGTATGGCTTTTTAAGTTTTCAGTCTGCATTTAAGGGTATTAGAAATGATGAAGCTTTTGTGTTTATGGAGTCCTAGAATGCTGTTCCTGAAATGGTTTCATCTGCCTTTCATGGACATCAGAATGGTCCACACTTTTTCATTAGTGAAAAAGCAAGGCTCAAAACCTGTGCTACCAAAGAAATAAGTCTGTTATCAAAACAGGAAAAAATCCAGGCAAAGAAAAAAGAAGTCAAGGGAAAATGGAAATGAAATATAGTCTGAGATGACCTCCCTAAATACAAGCAAGCAAACCCTGTTCTATCAGGCTCTGAAGAGAGCTGCTAAACAATTTTGAAATAATCCAGAGAAGGAACTCAACCCCTCATTTTCATTCTTCTCAGTTCATTCCTTGCAACTCCCTAAGAAAAACTGATCCCTTGGGTGTTTTGTACAAAAACATGATTTATTTATTTATTTTAAAACCATATAAAAGCACACAAAGCTGTAAGTCCTCATATGCCTTGGCAGTCATTATCTTCAGGTTTATGAAGAAGCACATAGTGACCAAGGCATGGCTTGGCAGGTGGGCAAGGAACACTCTTCGGGATACATCAACCTTCCTTACGGGGCCTGAGCAGAAATGATCTTGCAGCACAATACGGGACTATTAAAAACCCATCCTACATGACATGCACTAATAGTTTTTCTCCTTGTCTCAATGTAACATCAAATAGATGGAAGACACTTAGGAGCTACAACATACTAGCCAACTAATGATGCTTTTTCTTGTCAGGCCTGTAGTTTATTAAGTCATGCAGTGTATTCAAGTGTGATGATCTTTTTGGAAAGCCACTTAAGTTAGAGAGAATGAGTATCCACAGCTCAAGCTCCACTTCTGTCCTCCACCATCTGAATGCATCTCTATAGTTATAGAGCAACTTTCTAGCCTGACTGCTCATCCCTGTGTGATTATCTACCTGTGGTTAATATAGCGTAATTAACATGGCTATCAGTTGTCCAGTGACACAGGTGAACTAGACATTTTGTGGCTGGCAGCTTTGTGACATTCACAGTCATAAAGCATATGATATTGTGGATTTTAGTTGTCTGACCCAGTGTACTCAATAGAATGAGATTCTTCCTTGATTCTTCCTTGATTTTTTGCTGGCTTTTGTGACTCTAAATAAGGTACTTATATTGTTCAAACACAATTTTTTGGTGGTATATTATATTAAGATGTTTGGCCTGATTTAGATTATGCAGCTTCATGTAACTGATGAAAGAGCTATTGTTTTTCACAGCAGAAAACCTGCCACTCATCCAGATCATTGACCTACTTCTTGGAGTCAGAAGTAACCTTTCTGAAGTCTTCGTGATTTTCAATGCTATGTTTTACACTATTGATCTTGAAGCCCCATGTTTGAAGTGTGATTACAATAGTGTTTATGGATCAGGTAGAAAATTTCAACTTAATTTTCAGATACAGAAAGGTTTTTATTTTTGTTTTTCTGTAGGTTTTCGTACTACGCTAAAGACAGTTAAATGTATCAGAGCAATTCAGCCATGGGGGTTATTCCATTACTCGATACAGAAAGTACTCAGGCTTACACATCATATATTCCTCTCCACCTCTCTTTCTCTGAGATACAGTGAAATTTGTCATTATTGTCTGAAAGAGATGATGAACTATGTCCAGGAGCAAGAATTTAATTGGCTTGCCCAAATGCTAGATTGGGCCATTCATTACCCTGAAATCAGAAACACAGAACCACAAGATCCTGGAGATATGAACAATTTGCTGGCAACCACTCCTCTAGTCTTGCTTTTCATCCCTGACTTTCAGAGGCTGGTGCCATAAGAACACATCATAAGAATAAACAAATACTGCATGAAGAGATTTTGTGAAGGCTGGCACATGAAGAAATGTATTTTTCAGTATATATGGCTTTCCTCTGCAGGAGAACAGGGCTTGCATATTCTCTTTGCTTTCTCACTATACAGAGAGGGACACAGGCATTTAAAAAGGAATTGGGATGCTGAGATGCTCAGTCCATGCTGGATTTCTGGCTCTCTGCTCTTCGCTGTGGAACATCTGCTAAAGAACTCTTGGGAAGACTTCTGTATTTTTCAGGACCAGCAGAAAAAACAACACTGTAAGGATGTTTTATATTTGGGGCACTTTGGTACTGACAAATGCCTTCTCATTTTATCATGCTGCAATCAAGATGACAAAAAAGTGTGGCAGCTAATAGAACCTCCCCCAGCAGCCCAACAAAAAACGGGGTCTTGAAAGAAAAAGTTTGGCACACAAAAACCTCCAAACACAAAAAAGCTAAACCTCTACCAAACCATTTCTGCTTGTTGTGAGCCTGCCAAAGCAGAACAGACTTTTCTCAGCAGAAAAGGCTACATTATGCTAGAAGGAAATGAGCTGCAAGGCACAGGAAAAGGGAACACGAGTGGAGATTTATGGCACTGCTGAAAGCAGGCACTGTACTGCCAGATCAGGAGTAAGGCGCTACCAAAGGATGCTACCTTTGTTTCTTTCATCTGTCCAGGAAGGAGACTTTCTGTTGCAGGGTATCTAAACTACTAACATATATTACACAAAGTCCATCACCTCAGCCTGCTGATTCGCTGTCCCAATCCGAATATTCTACTTTTTTTAAATGTAAGAAGGAAAAAAAACCCACAAAACTGGAAAAGACCCCCAAACTAAACCAACCCAAGCAAAGACCACAGGTCAGCAAATAACCTGTCAGCCAATAAATAGAGATTTTGTTACAATGTTCCAAGTTTTGATCATGTATCACTGATTTCACAAAGTACAATTGAGGTTGGTTTTGGTGTCCCAGCTCCACCCCACCCCCCAGACCTTTATAATGTCTTATTGCTGTTCCTGAAGATCACATGGGAAGGATTTGTTCATGTCGACATTTTTTTGCTATTTTACATTTTGCTGCTGTTTTGGTTCTTGCTTCTCTTACTGCATACAAGGGACTTCACATGCTGGACTCTCGTGGGTACAGACTGCAGCAAAGGTGTATCTGCTGACAAACAAAACTATTTTCTATGTCTGGAAAGACTCGATTAAGAAAAATATGAAGTTAAGGCTTTTCTTGCCAGGAATTTCTAATTAGAGCTCCTTTTTGCTTCCCCCTGTAAATTCAGTCTCGGAGGTAAGCTGCTAGCCCAGGGAAGCTGCAGGATCTCCCTGGATTTTTACCAAATTTAATTTGAACTTTGCCATGGTTTTTACTTGCAAGTGAAAGTGCAGCTTGTTTTTAGCTCCCTACACTCAAGTGAAAGGCTACCCCAAACTATTCCAGTGTGTAACTGTACGTTGGAACAGCCTCAAAGAACATGAGAACACACTATCACCTCTAAAATCTATCATGCCATAAATGTAACTTGCACAATACACTTTGAATGGGCATCTCTAGGTTGGTTTCTTCTGAAATGTTGGGTCTGATCTTTCTCAGCAGTATGCACCTTTTTTCATCCTGGGTATTGTACCAAATTACAGACACCTGTCAGCTCTCCATATGGAACCTGGATAGGTAATCTTCAGTAGTTTAAATCTGAACCCAAGCCTCCTGGATGTATGGAAAAAATTCTTCACAAATGTCTCAGAAGTGTCTCTGTGCTTACTTGTCATCGAGGAAGATATGTCCTTTGTCTTGAACAAAATGTGACTGCTGCTTTTATTTAACCATAATTTGCATTTATAAGAGGACTAGATGCTGAATTACATTTTTCTAAAGTCCAGAGCAGAAAAAAACCCTACCATGTACGTGTTACTAGTTTGTGTGTTATGTCTGCAAATGCCATGTGGAACTGAATGCTCAAAATACTAGTTAGCAAGGTGTGTAACAGAGACAAGGAGGACTTTTTAGAAACTTTGAGAGAGAACCCCTGAAACAATCTGTATTGCTCTCACAAGTCAGCAAACAAAAGTGTGTCCTAAAACTTCAGCTAGCTATAAAAGTGAAATGCTCTTACACAGATTCTCAGAGGGAGAAGATTCTTGCTGCAATACCACCACTTTTCCTGGGTAGGATTGCAGAAATTGGATGAAATCGTATAGAGATGTGGGTGTCTTCTTTCTCATGTGTTTCTGCTGCACTCCTGTAACTTAGGTACTACTCTAGTGAAGTCCATTGGGCCTGACTGGAAATGATCTCCTAATTATTTGTTACATTACTTGATAAAGAGATGGATGTGATGGGTGCCAGTTGATTGAGTGACCAGTAACCAGTCCCCTTAAGCAGTGGTGGCCTGTGAAACATGATTGGAGAGTATTCATCAAGCATCTGGCATTAGTACCCATCTATTTCTACTTAAGTTCCTGTATGTTATGAAAAAGATGACTATGAAGGCTCTTCCCAGTTCCATGTGTTCTCCTTCCCACTTAGCAAGCATCTTGCTGAATCCTGTGGAGGCTTCTGTCTATGAAGGTTCTCAGTGGGATTTAAGGCATGTTAGAATGGCAAGAGTCATAGTAACAAAGCTGGTAAATAGTTTTCTGTCAATGGCAAGGAGGAAAAATTGTATCTGTTGAATTTGTACCTCTGAACTGAGTGCTACGTCAGAGCGCTGCTGCCCTTGGAGATGATATTTATGCACATGAAAACTTCCCTGTAGATGCAATTGTTAGTAAATAAGTAAAATGCCAGGCAGATATAAGGACAACCAAGGAAATGTATTGGATCGTTCCCTTGATGGATTATCATGACATGGACAGTAACTGGCACTGAACACTAGGACAACCCTGACATAATGAAGCCTCTCCAATGCGAGGGACTTTTTCAGCTTGCATGTGTTCTGCTGCAGCCATCCATAAGGTGGCTGACTGATACTGTCTCTGAAGAAGGCAAGTGTATGCTGTTCCCTGGGTCATGTGGACAGCTAAATTTCATGAAGCTACGTCCAGAAGCAGCAATAACTGAACATATTGCTCTCTGTCCAGCTGAACATCATTTTGATGTTTTATCACTGGACCAAAATTTGGAACCAGTTTATACGGGATCTTATACCAAGCTTCTGTGTGAGTAGAATAAGCACTGCAAGAGTTTTTTAAGTGACACCAAGACAGCTGATGCAGATGACTGTGACTACCTGTGCTCAGCAAGATAAGGAGGTGTATTTAGTTTTAGCTGATTCAATTTATAGGTCTTCTAATGGGTCTTATATAGTCTGATATAAAATCATTCATGTGTATGCAACAGACTTTACCATATGAGTTTGACCCTATGGCTACTTCTATGCAGCTTTACAAGGCACATAAGCAAATGTTTTAAGAGATGTTTAGCTGTGTGTTTTACATAAAGCTGTTTGATCTGTCTTAAACAGTCAAACATCTCTTGTTAAATACCTTCTAAACATGCAACTTGTGGATTAAGTTATGTGTGCATTTCCAGTGTAAGACGGTGAATTTTGTTAGTCAGACTGAAAGAACCCAGCAGGTATCAGACATTAATCAAGCTGCTGTTTCTAACCCTGGTACTTTTCTAAAGAACAGTGGAATGTGGTGGAAACTACAGAGAGCCAAGTCATGGAGCTTCTTAGTTAGTCTTTAATCTAGACAGGCAAAACTCTCAATGAAGGCACTGAGTAAGAGGTTCTCTGTGTAGCTCATATACCTGGGTTCACAGAAAAGATACATATACAATGACCTTAATGCCACGTGTAGCTCAACAAATGAGACATGAAGTCAGCTATGTAGAAAGTGCATAAAATAACTGTTGAATTAAATACAGCAAAGATTCCTGTATCTGCTAATGTACTAATTCCATTTTTTTCAAGTGGAAATACAGTGTCTAAGTTATTATCTACAAGAGAACAAAGCACATATGTTACCACTTTTAAAGCTGTATCACTTCACTGGAGTATTGGCAAGCTTAATTTGCAATGTAATTGAGTACATTAGAAGATTATTAATAGCTGGAGCCTGTGAGAGATTTGTTTTCACTCTGCATAACCACGTTTGAGAAAGAGCAGTTTGGGTACTCCTACAGAAAGTCTCAGGCACTTTCCAAAATTCTGTGGCAGGGAATTGGCAGAAAGATTTGTTACTACTACTAAACACTGTGTTCAGTTTTACAGTCACTAAATATCACTTTCCTTTTAGCATTAAATCAAAAAGGTTTTGTATCCAGTAACTGCATTGACATTAGGATGTAATCCAAAGCAATGTCTGAACACACAAAAAACCCCTTTGAAAACAGATTTCTTTTCTAATTAGGATCAATTTTATGCAAATTAAAAAATAAAAATAATGAAGGACAGCCTTATGTGTTGTGAGAAAGCTGGTCTTCTGACAGAAATCAGGAGATTGGCCTATATGGTGCATATAGGACAGGAATATTATATTCCTGATTTGATGTACTTTGTTCTGCTATTTTTTTTTCTGGATATTTTCTGTTACATGTCTTACAGCAAAATCTTTCAAACCTCTATACAGAAACCATAAATATTTTACAGAATTAGTTTTGTGAGTGCATTAAGATGGCATAGCAAATGCTGACAAATGTCTCAGTTGTAGAAGCAGTAAGAAAATTGTGCAATAATTCAAAACACGGAAAGAAGATTGGAAAGGAACACCTGTTTGTGCCGATTACTTGCAAGACTATGGGAGCTGCCTCCCAGAATAGAGATGGACCCTGGACCCATGCACCAAGCATCCCATGTTCACAGGGCAGGCTGAGTACCTCCTTAGCTCCAACAGCCAAAAGTCTGTTATGTTTAAGCTGGATGAAGCGATCTACCTGCATCTAGAGGTAGATTTTATTTTCTCAGATGCAACTGTGAAACATTGAGAATCCTGATGTCACTGGAATACCCTGAAATATACAAGGTAATGGTGCTCCCAACTCCAAGCTTTCTCTTTCACTTCATTTCATTTCATTGTACTAGGGAGCACTCACAAAACAACCTGATTTTTTTGCCTCCCCCTCCAATTGCAAGTCATATAATGCTTTATTTTAAACAAGCAAAATTATTACATAAAAGGCAACCATGATCTCATTAATAAAAATATTATAGGCTCATATTTACAGTATTTTCCAAACACTCCCTTGTATCTCCTCTTCCTGTTACTAATCACTAGAAGATTACAGTTCTCTATATCCATCCTGCAGTTGATCAGAACTGTAGAGCTGTCAGCTAAAACAGATCATTTGGTTTAATCATGGTAGATAACAACATCAACTGTCTATCTGGCAATGCAAAAATATCCTCTTGTATCTGCAGCACCTTTACACTCTGTTGAAATAAAGGTAGCCTACATGAAAAATTAAAGAAAAATAGAGAGCATAATCTTTTAGCTCCATGCAGAGCAAAAGAGGACTTTTTTTTTTTCTTCAAAGGTGATTTATTTTTTTCTCGATGTTCACAATAAATATGCCTTTGCTGGGGACATATCAGTTTGATGTCAAATCATTGAAAGAAAAAGGGTTTCTCTCCACCACTCAGAAAGGGGAAATCCAACCTGACTGCTGGCACAGGATCCCTGGTCTGTCATCAGTTCTGGAGGCTATGATGCTGACTGCACCCATTTTTTACCCCATGTTCAATCATTTGTGAAGAAGTCTTCCCCTTATGTTAAATTTTATTGTACAGAAAAACCTGTGAGTTAACTGGTATTGCCTAATACTGATTTTGATCAAGTAGTTTAGTTTTTTGCTGAAAAAGTCATAAATAAGATTTCTCTGTTGAACTCTAATGATGGCTCGCAAGCAGATTTGGTGTAAGTGTCTTTTAATTACAGGCCATAGTGTTTTCTGTAGTGACGTCTACAAAGTTATACTATACTCTTACTACATATCACTTTGTTACTAGAGACTATGTGATACATCACAGCAGAATTGTTAGAATTCTGCAGTTATCCTTCTCAAATAAACTGTCTGACACTAATTTATCATAAATGTCAACATTTTTCCCTCCTCAAATGTTTTTGATGAGAGGCTCTTTCATGAGATTTATTTTGTATGAGAGTTATGTGTTGTAAATGAGTCAGGTTGATGAAAGGTTGACTGGGAAGGTAATGGAAAGAGCACACTAACAGTCTTGAGATACAACTATTTAATACCAGGACTAACAAATGATATAGATGCCATAAATTTTCCCTATGATCAGTAGCAACTAAGGTGATCTCTAACTCTTGAAGTGCCTCACTTGCAGGTTACGTGGTACACAGCACTGTGCTTACTGAATACCGACAAGTATCCTGCTCTTACGCAAGGTCATCTGAGATCTAGAAACCTTCCCCCCTTAAATATGCCAAGTGATTCAATGTAAAGGTATGTCTGTATAAAGGAACATGTCTTTCCACAAACTGCAGTTATAGCTGGCCATCAGATACTAGTGTTTAACTATGGGAATAGAGTGAGACATTTTGCTTTTATATAATAGCTGCACCCATGATGTCTGTCCAATGGCATAACAATATGGGTTTTTTTAAGTAAATAAAAATGCAGTAGTATAGTATGATAACCTACAGAGAGTATGCAGTAAAGTCCTCTTCCTTACATCTGGGGACATCATTTGCACAGACACCACAGGTGTCCCAAGCAATTCTGCTACTGCATGGCATATTCCTATTGACGTGGCAGCTCCTGTCTTGTCCACTGTCATCTGTGCTGCCATGGACCTTACCCCAGCTGTCACTAAGTCTTTCCAACAGCTCATGGTGGAGGAGGTATTGTCTGGGTCTTCCTGGGGGTGGGTTGAGGCTCACTGTGTTTGTACAGACTACTTGTATGCAGCTGAGGAACCACTCCTTCCCCAGACTTACTCCAGTGCCATGGTGACAGAGCATGTTGAGGGAGGGTGCTGAGCACTGTGCCTCAGTTTCTCAGTTTTGACTCTTATGGGAGACTCGGACTCAGCAGCACTGGTTGGCAACTCTGAAACAATCACCAGGTTTTTTAGGAAAAGCATGGACCATCATCGGCTGCGCCAGCCATCAGCGGGTGAGGGATGCAGGAGAGCACATCGCTGCCGATGGCTGAGCAGCCAACTCCTGCCCCACTAGCACAGGTCCCGGGGTGTATGGTGGCTTTCTGAAAGGCCAGGCTGCCACCTTCATTTTGAAGAACCCCAATCTCTGACAAAAGACCCAACTTTAGTTTCAGCCTTTGAAAGAATAGCTGCATAACCCTTAACAGCTCAAAAGGCCGTCGGAAAACGCCTTAGACAGTCTCATGACTCCGTACGAGCGACTGTGGTGGAGAGGGTTTTCGCTCCTGCTTTGCTGGCACCTCAACAAGGGCATTGCCGGAGACAGAACCGCCGTCCCGACCGCCGCTCTCCCCCGCCGCTGTCCCATGCGAGAGCGCCCTGTAACCTCCCCGGTACCGGGTGCGGGGCTGGTGCCCCGCTACACCTGCCCGCGGCTCCGTTCCTCGCCGCGGCCCCCTGCCCCGTGCNCCCCCTGCCCCGTGCGGCGCCGCCGGCCCCGAGCCCCCGTCCCGACGCGGGGGAAGAAGCCGAGCGGGACGGGATGCCGGCGCTGCCCGTGGGCGCGCAGCGGCGGGACGCACTACCCCGCGGGAGCACCGGGCGGCGGCGCGGGCCCTTACCGATGATGATGGCACAAGCGCTGACCAGCCCGATCTCCTTCTTCAGCGCCACCCGCCCGGGGCCGCCGGGCTGCTCCCCACCGGCCATCGCTGCCCGCGCCGCTCTGCCCCGCTGCCGCTGCCGTGCGCATGCGCCGCTGCCCCCGGCGGGAGGGAGGGAGGGGGCGCCTGAGGGGGAGTGTGCAGGTGCGCGGGGGCTGCGGCCGCCTCTGAGCCGGGTCGGTGGGTCCCCACCCGGCGTCCCTCGCAGGGGGACAGTGCCCGAGGGGGCGGCGTGTGCCGGGCGTGACAGCCACCTCCGAGGAGCCTCGCAAACGTGTCCCCCGAGGAGCGGGGGCGAGCAACCGCAGTAGCACCACAGTGAGCACAGGGTGACGAGTGCCAAGCGTCCGGCTGGGTCGTCTGATGCAGGGTCTGTCCCAACGGCCCGGTACCCTGCGTGCCCACGGCTCCTTTGGGATGACCGACCAGCCGAACTACACGTAGAGTTCACTTCTACAGCTCTGTCTCAACGTGAATCTCCTCCGTGGTGGCCCACCTGCTTTATTAGTTGTGGTAGTGCAAGAAAGTGGGAAACCCCATTGCCTGCAACCAGTACTGGCTGTGCCCAGCCAAGCAGGCAGAGTTAAAGTCAACGAGGCAATGCCCAAACGCTGACTGCTTGGTTTCTGCCCCTCGTTAGTCATTTCTCCTTCCCCCTCGGTTGCAGACCTCTCTGAAAGGAGCTGACACCCAGCGCCTGTGGGCAGCTGCGGGTGAACCCCGCTCTCCTCGCAGGTGCGCTGCTGGCCAGGCTGATGGGTGCTGATGGGTGCTGATGGGCTCCTCTGCTCGCAGGCTTCAGGGAATGCCATTTCCTTTGCTCGCACCGGGGAAGGAGCATCAGAAGTTGGAATGCTTCGGTGCAGCAGAAATGTGGGACCACTAAGGTAAATGTAAGGAAATAATGTTATGTAGTGATTTACTTCCCACCCCACCCCTGTGAACGAATTTGTAAGAGTGTTGATGGACGTTGCCTCCTCTGCTCTCAGGTGAAATCAGAAAATTAGATCATGGCTTAGGAATTTAGGTTCCTTCCTTAAGCTGTAACAGCAAAGGGTTTATGGAAATCCCTGGTTTGCTTCTTGTTTATAAGCTCAAGGTGGACACTTTCCTAAGAGCAGCTTTGCATTCAGAGAGGATCTCCACGTGGGCGGTCTATTCTAAAGCTGCATAGGTTAGAAAATGGTGTTAAGATTATGTGGTATCTGGGAGGTGTGGGAGGGATGTGGTGCGCATCAGTAGGGCAACCAAAGTGGTAATGGAAACTGTATGTGGTGGAGAGGTAACAGTGGGAGAAAGAAGGTCTTGTCCTTCACCTCAATGCAGGAAGGTGGGAAGGTTCTGTGGTGATAAGAGTCTGATTTTTTTTTTTTTTTTCTATTTTAGAATGAAAAGTATGACCTGAAATCTTGTAAGTCATTTGAAATCAGTGGGCTGTTCTTCTAAAGTTGGTAATTATAAGTGGTTTTTACCTCATATAGCTAACTTATTCTGCTGCTGTTACAGAACATGTATACGTTTATGTACATCATGATTTACTCCATGAAAGTTGCCTAGAATGCTCTATCTCTATTGTAAAAACTAAAAAAAAAGGAATTAGATTGAACTTATTCAAAAAAGTACAAAAATGAAGAAATATGGGAATTAATGGTGTTCTTAACTGTATTGCTGAGTTCTAGGAGCCTAATGATATTTAGAATCATTTACCCTTTACAGAATAAGCACAGAATCTAGGTAACAGTCACTGTGATAAAACTTCAATTGGTTTCTTTTGTTGTGGTAGCAATGCTGGTTTATGTGTATAATATTAGTGGTATTGTACAGAAGATAAAAATCCCAGTCAGCCCTCTTACAGTGATTACTGAGGAACAGAGCATGCTGGCTGTGGGATGATGAATACTGGATTCCAGTTAACTCTAATAATCTTCTTCAGTTCAGCTGTGCAGTAGCTGCCGGATTTTCACCCTATTTTTAAAAATATTCTTTTCAGTTTAGGGGGCTGTGCCAGGGAAACTGCTAAGTATTCACACATGTGGGCACTCTGCTGATGTAAATACTTTGTTTTGTAGTTGTTCCTCCTGCTGAAAGCCATAAGGCTCAACTGGGTGACTTTAGCAATATGTTTTAAAGTATTTAATTGGTAATAAAAAGGGGAAAAGAGAGCACCAGAAAACTCTTCTTATGAAAGGTAGCCAACAGAGAACTAACACTGAGGAAAACAGAGGTACCTTAGAGCATTTCTATCCAGTTTCATGTCAGACACATTTTGAATAAGGCTGAAAGAACAGAGCTGCTGCAGGAGAAGCATGGGGTGAAATCTCAGCTTTACCTCAAAAACTTTTGCAGTAGGAACATTAAGGAACTGGCCCATCTGATTGTGGCTCAGCAAGGCCAGGTTGCTATCCATTACAGCTTCAGCACCAGATGTTGTTTTGTGAGTTTCATCCTGGAGGGCAGCATCCATGCCCTAGCCTTTGTGTGTGGCTGTTCCTAGAACGCACAGGCAGCCTTTGCTCAGTGTGTGATCCCTGGGCTGTGATTGATGCCTCTGATAGTGAAGACCAAATCCCTTGGCTACCCACCCACATAAGGGTCTTACAAATGTCCATCTGAAGGGACCTGTACCCTTGTCCTGGGAGATGAAGGATAAAGGTATATAACTATTTCTCTCAAGATGTGTAGTATCTGTTCGGTGGGTACTTATTTGTGGCACCCCTACCAGAATGCACTTCCTATTACAGGCAACAAGCTTGTAAGCAATTTAGCCTAGTTACCAGGCAGTGTGGGTAATAAACAGGGTGGGCAGGGGGGGTTGGGTGCAGCACTGTTGGTGATGGAGGAGGATGGTGGCTGTGTAGCAGCAATGCAGTCTTTACCTGCCACGTGAGTCTTGAGTTCATGGCACATGGTATAATTGTTATGGACAAGGGAACACAGCGAGGAAATCTGTGTTAGTAACTTAAATAAGGTCTACAATACTACTACAATTTATTGTAGTCTTGGATGCCCATAGAGTGCTTTATTTTTTCTCATTTGTCCTTAGAAAGAAGATAAATTCTTTATCTAAATCCATATAAAGAACATTGATTTACTGATTTTTTTCCCAGCATGCACATAATAAATTACTTCCCTTTTAAAAGTTTTAAGTGTTTTACTACTACCGAAGGAGTAAGCCAGTGGTGGTTTACAACATGAGTTTCAATATACCCACATTCATAGCAGAACACAGAAGTATAAAACAGCAGTGGGCCAGAAACCTGTTAGAAAAGACAGCAATGACAAAAGTTCCCCGTATTAACTGCCAAAAATGCTGCTTTTTTTTTTTAGGCTGAGTGCCTGCCCTGCTTCACTGTGTTTCTTCATGAGGGTGAAGGGAGAACTTTTCTCTTTCTGTGGTAGTGTTGGCTGATGATTTAGGTTGTATATTCCGTCCTATTGTTAATATAGTTCCAAAATGAGCAAGTCAGAGGGCATGTACCTTCTAATTAGTAGTTATCTGAGACAGCTCTCAGTGCAAAGACTTCTTTTAACTAGTTTTGGATCTGAACATGCTGTATCTACTTGAATGACGAAATGTTAGTAAGCAAAAAAGCCAAAGTTCTTTGTAGGAAGGCAATTGCTGCATAGCAACTGCACAGAGAGGATGCAATGAAGCTTGCATGTGTTCTCTTTTGTTGCTATTTTTGTCCTCATTTTCTCCATGTTCTGAAATATACAGAAATTATTGAAGCTATTAGAATTAGTTATTCATTGCTACTTATGCTCTAAAAAAATCACAAAAACCAAACTGCATCATTTGGAGTTTTGGGAAGAAATAATACATAGAATTTAACGTGCCATTTATGAAGGGAAGCTGTGACTGAGTTTTCAAATGAATATGGTCTTTAATGCATGTGAAATATATGGGAAGAGAGAAAGATTAAAGGAATGTAAAGGCTCTCCATGATAGTGCATGTTTTTTGCAGTCTCTATTTTTGTTTCCCTCTAAACAAATTTATATTATTTTAAAAGATAACTAATCCTTCAGAACTGAAATGCGCCACAGTTGTTAAAACATAATTAATTTTTTAATTTACTGGCATCACTGTAAATTACAGCTGGAAAACAGTTACTCGAAATGATCTTGTAGTGTGTCTTTAAGAAAAGCAAGGGCTGACTAGTTTAGACCATTAGTGGGAGGGAACCATATGAAGCCTTTCCACTTTAATGAGGATGAGTCCCAACAGATTTCCCTAAATGTAGCCAGGTGCAGGTGAATCAGTTACTCGTTGAAAGCATTCCACTCTCCATCACCGTGCTCTATCGCATTCAGTCACTGTGTGATAAAGGTGGAAAAAAATTGCTCTTTGTATTTGTAGTAACGTGATACTGTACATCTGTGTTTTCAGAAAGCTGTAGTAGAGGAAGCCACATTAATGTGTGACTTCCCAGTAGCTGTACAAGAAAATGGGGAATGTATATTTGAAAAGGGAAAGTAGAATCTTTTTCTCTAGTCCAATAAAGGAGGAAATTGTTGAGAGTGGCGCTTTTTTTTTTTTTTTTGGAAAGCTACTCTTCTCTGCAGTAATGGCAACAGGGAAGAGGTTCCTGCAAGTATGGAACAGTTCTAGAATAGATCAGAGGCTAATAAGCTCATGCAAATGAGCTAAGCATATGAACCGGGTAGAAGTAATTCTTGTGAATAAATATAACCCGATAATTTGTTGTGTATGTTTTTCGTCCTCTTTTATTACAGATTTCATTCACATAAAACAACGTCCTTTACCATTTGTTAGGGTACAAACATAATGTGAGAGCTGAGTAACTGGAATGTATGATCCATTCTCTAGCAACAGGTATGAAGATCTTCCAGGCCCTCCACGATGTTTCCCTAGCAAAGCTCTATCTCCAGGGCAATTTAAACATGGTGTTCCAAGGGATTAGTGGAGTTCTCCAGTGACCTGTAAGTGTTAGTGTGGGTGCTAGGAATGTAGGACTACACATGGAAATCCAACAACCATCTTAAATGAAAAATGTCTTGTGGCATGCAGTAAGGCAGGGGGAAATCTGTGTTTATAATAAAACATTTGATTGTCTCTTCCTCTTGCTTTAAGTTTTTGGTAAGACTCCCTTTCACATCAGTAAAGGGACAGGAATGTAACCAAGAACTGGAGGTAGCAAACATGTGATCTTCAGACTCACAACAGTGGGCTGAGCTTTAAGAGTATGTTCCATGCTTGCTGATTTTGGACCTGGATGAGATAATTGAAAAAGCAGGGTGAGGATTGAGTCTTCTGCAAAGTGCTCTGATCTATTTCCAACAATGAAGTATACTTTCTCAATTATGTCATGCATTGCCTTCATTAGGGAATGAGGAGAAATGTGAGCCTGGTGCACAACAGAGGTTTGCCTGGTATTAGCAACTCCCTCCACAGCTTCTTGGTAACATATAGAAAAGTTGGGGCCACTTACTTCACTGCACTTACAATTCCCTATGAGCAACAGACTTTTATCCATAGCTTCCAGTGACCAGAACGTTTGCTTTCTTTTAGGTAACTTATTCATCAGGGTGAACTGTCAGACACTTAGATATCTGTGTAAAAATTCTATTTCTAAATTTCCACCTACATGAAGTGGGGCATTGTATGTTCAAGTTGTATCACCCCCTCAAAGATATTTCATGACAGCTCATAAGCAGATGAATATAAGTAGATTATGTAAAGAGTTATTTGTAGGCTGTTGATGAATGAGGTTTTTAGAGTGAGGGTTATTGAAAGAATCAAGTTTTAGATAAGCACTCACGCAATTGGTTTGTTATCAGAGTACATTGAAATGCAGTGGTGAAAGGGACCCAAAAGCATGATCACTTTCAGATCAAATGTTTGGTTTATGCATGTTTAAGTGCTCTGACAACACTACAGTGTTTCAACATTGCACCACTATAACTAAAAAGCTCTTCTTAAATCACAAATATAAATTTACTTTCTTGTGATTAACAGATCTATCGTTTCTTCCTCAGTGGTCGCTGCAAAACTGTTCTTCTATACTGTGTTTAGAACACTTCTTTTAGTCTCTTCTTTTATAGGTTGCAACAAATACCCCTGATTTATTTTTGTCCTTCTTTTCTTGAAGGACATGCTTTCCAAATCCTGTTCTTAATGCTGTCATCAGGACTGGCTTCAGTTTCTGAAGATGGTGTCTTAACTTGGACATAGTATTAAAGCTAATGCATTACAATTGCTAACTGGGCAGGAATATTCAGTTCCACTTCTAAGAAGTGACATTTCTCCCAACTTGGGACTTTTTTGTGTGTGACATGGTTGTGCTGATGCTTGTGGGCATCTAGCTTGAAACTCACCATAACCTGTTTCCCATCCTTTTCAGAAGGAAAGGTACCACCAGGTCATTTTCCCCTCTGCATACCTACCTACCCTGTCCTTCCCCATTTGGCATCTGTGTGCTAGATCCCTTCTTTCTTCTTCCACCACTTGCTGAATATCAGCATCCTGGCTTTGCACTGTTTCACTAGTCAGCTGAGATAATCCTGAATTTTATTCTTAACTTCTGCATTTGCAATTGTCTACAGCTTGGTGCACCTATGAATTCTTAGATTCTTTGGTCACCTAAAATAAAGTCAGATTCCAGGGGACCCACCTTGAAATTTCTTTCCTGATTGTCACTACATTTTAACAGTTCCCTTGAAAGGGATAGGGATTAAAAAACCCAACCAAACCACAAAAAACCTCACCCAAACGTTACACAGGTAACACGGCAATCGTCACTTGGCTCTTACTTCGTTTTATCTCGGTTATGAACATGACACGTTGGGCAGAGTTCAAAGCTCTAGTTTAGAGGAAATTAGTTCCCATCATCGCTTCCCCTTTATCTACTGAAACAAGTTCCGTATCGGACACGGGAACCACAACTCCTGTCACCTTCTGCGAAACCCAGTAGATGGCACTCTGGATCTGTAACTCGCTGGGAGACACAGCCGCACAGGAGGCTCTTGCGGTCATTCTAAGTACTTGTTCCTCAAAGTTTGACATGTAAGTTTGAGCTCGGAATTACTATAGTAGTAAAAGTAGTGGTGCAGTGGGTTTGGATTCATGCTGTCGCTAAAAATAAATAGAATAATCCTTCTCTGTATATTTGCAAAGTACAATTCTATGTGGTATGTGATGGAGAGTGTGAGCCATCGCTGTGAGGGTAACTGGAACTTGTTCTGGTGTTGGCTGTGTGGTACATCAGTGTATCTGCACCTGGTGCATGAAGAAGCAAAATAGGAGGAATGGAGGACAAACAATTGTTCTGCCATGTGTACTCCCAGTCTGGGTATGGCCCAGTTGCAATTTGAGTGAAGGGAGGATGTGTTCTCACATCAGGCCAATCATTATTGCCATGGTCCAATAGGTCATAGAAAAGGTATAATCTGTTTTTAAAATCTTCAAGTAACATTAGTTCTGCTAATGTCATTAACTCTGCAGTTCTGCCATTGGTTGTGATTAGGTTGCCTGAAACCATACCTACTGCTTCATCTTGATAGCATTGTGTGAGCACAGCTGGGGTCTGCTGGCTGTTATTCCTGAGTGCTTGTGGTGGGTTTGCAATGTGCCTTCTTTAAGACGAAGCTGGAAATTTCTTAAGGGTCCAACAAAGCAAATCCCAGCTGGGCTCCCAAGGCCCAATCCCAAACCCTGTTATTGACAAGGCCACCCAGGCCAATCGGCGCCGGTCACAGGCCTCTGGGAATCACATTTTAGAGAGAGAAAAATGCAAACAGCCACATTCTGCCACCAGAGAAGGGAGTGAGAAGATGGGAGAAACTCTGCAGACACCAAGGTCAGTGAAGGGGGGAGGAGGAGGCGCTGAGAGAAGATTCCCTGCGGCCTGTGGAGAAGACCATGGTGAAGCGGGTGTCCCCCCACAGCCCATGGAGGATGAAGAGACCCCACTTGTAGCCCATGGAGAGGTACCTGGGCCAGGCAGGAGCCCACCATGCAGCAGGGGCAGGAATAGGGAAGAATCTGTGACCTACATTGGNCCCACCCTCTTGCCAAGAAGGAGACTGACCACGAGGAACTGACCAAAGACTGAATTCCCTATTTCTCCCTCTTTCTCCCTGTGCCATTCTGGGGAGGAGTAACATCATGAATAGATTGAAGCCTACAAAGAAGGGAGGGGTGGGGGTGGTGTTTTAAGAGCTGTTTGTACTTCAAAAAACTGAAAAAAAGTTTTTGGATATTAGTTGCTGAGGCCAGTCCTAGTCCCATTGTTGTCGGACTCCTTCATAAACCTGTGTAATTCTTACTAAAATAATGTTAGCATAACATAGAGCAATTATTGCAATGGGGGAAAAGGGGAAAAATACCCATCCAAAAACCAACCAACCATAATAGGGTTATTGAGCAATTAATATAGTACCATTTATACTTTATTGATTATATTTGTTATTCTCACCCAAAATCATATCCCTTTGAGGTACACATTGGACTTCCCCACTTTTCTGCATTACCCACCAAGTGCAGCCAGGTCCTCGAGCAAAAACAATCCCACCCAATGCCATGCTCTTTGGCCCTGGTGTCTGTGAGATTATTTTGGAAATGAGTCCTATTGTCTGACTCAATTCTTTGATACGATATATATGGGATACTTCTCCTTCATGCTTGACAGTAGTTGCCTTCAAAGGCTGAGGGTTTTTGGTTTCCTCCCAGTCACCTTGTTGATGCCTCCTTCCCTAGCCAGGGATCCCAGCTGCTTGGCCTCCCTGCCATCCAATTCCAGGCTATTATCCCAGCATCAGAGCAGCTGAGAGAATGTTTTCACCTGGGTGGTAGCAGTAATCTTTTTGCACCTCTTGTAGCTCACTCAGAGTCAGTGATTGGGTGATGATCTCTGGTTCTGCCTCTTCCTCCTGGTCCCAGGATGACCCCAGTTGGCCATCGTCCTTCACTGGGTGGACAGATTTCTTCCTGCATTCCCTCTTCTGTACAGGGTGACTGCCACTGGTGTGGGCTGGGTGTTTTGCCCATCTGCAGTGTCTGTCACAGGGGTTGCAGTAGCAGTGGTGCCTGTTGTAGGGGTTGTGGTAGCTCTTGGGTCTGTCATGGGGGGTGCAGCAGCTGCAGTGCCTGCAGGTCTGTTTTCCTTCCCTTCCCCTTGCACGTGCTGCACTCCCTCAAGCAGCACTCGGGGGAGGGTGGCCAGGGCACAGCACAGAGCAGTAAGATGTGCATCTTTGGAATTACTACAACAATTGTTTTTTCATATCTGCTGCTATTTTATCAGGGTCTTGTAGCTGTTTGCAAGTGAGGTTCTCTGGGCACTTGCCCATATTCTGCCTCATGCCATGCCAGTCCTGATTATCCAAGGCTGGATAATCAGGACTGGCATGGCATAAATCCCTGGATGGTACTCCTATACCTTTGCTTAATGTAAAACGGAAACTGAAACACATTCAGAAGGCTCAGCAATAACACAATGCTAGTTTGAGCATCCCAGGGATATTTGAAACTTTCAAAAAACTGTTTTAAGAGCTGTTGTATTGAACCCAAAGGAAAAGAAGATGGTAGTGTAGTTATTTTCCTCCTTACTCCCCCCATACTGGTTGCTGTTGCTAATTACTACCTGTCTGAGGAATGGATGGGACAGTGAAACCTCATACAAATACTGGCTTCAGCTTGTGGTTGTTGATGTTACCATATCATAAACTGATATCACTGACTACAGTAAAACAAAGTACTGGAGCCCAAGACAGGAGACAGCAAACAACCATGCAAGGAGGGTGTACAGCACGTATTGGTGAAAGTACCAGAACCATGGACACAACCATGTGATGAAATGCAATAGCATTGTGGCCAGTGACTACACTGGTCAGTTGCTTATCACAACTTTGTTTTTAATAAAATCAGGTCAGGTCTACCATTACCCCAGCTCTTCATGCCAAAAAGGGCTGTCATGGTTTTGCCCAAGCTGAGAGCTGAGCACCACGCAGCCGCTCTCTCTAAAATGCTGGAGATGAAAAGATAGAAAAGAAAACCAACAAAGAGAAACAAAAATTAACTCTCTCCTAGCTGGAACCAGGACAGCCTCCATTCCCTTTTTTACCACCCTTTCTCCCATGCCATGCTGGGGAGGAGGAATCATGAATAAAGTGAAGTCTGCAAAGAAGGGAGGAGTGGGGTGGTGGTGTTTTAAGAGCTGTTTGTACTTCTCATTATCTGACTCCAGTTTCTGTAGTGTAATAAATTAGAGAGTTTTCTTGCTTTTCTTCTGTGTTGAGTCTGTTCTGCCCATGACACTGATTGCAGAATGATCTCTCCCTGTCCTTATCTCACCCCAAAGCCTCTCAACATGTATTTTCTTCCCTGTCCAGCTGAGAGGAGTGATAGAGTGGCTTTGGTGGGAGTCTGGCTTCCAGCCAGAGTCGAACTACCACAGTGCTCTGTAGGCTCCTGCATTGATTTGGGGAGTGGAGCGTGGACCCTGCTTCTATGCAGGCCAAGGCATGGCTCTGGGGAAGTGTCAGTGTGCTGTGGGGCTGCTCTTGAGATGTTGGGGCAGAGCAGCTCTCTGTGTGTAGAGGGTTAAGTCAGCTGCCACAGGAAATCTCTAATCTGCTAGTCCAAACATTTACCACTGAGACCCGATGGAGCAGAGTACTGCCTTCTGCCTTTTGGAATACTGTCTTTCTGATAATTGATTATGCCAAGGCAAAGTCAGTGTTGGTTAACCTAACCCCTCTTGGCTTTGCCTTCATAGGGACTGATGCTTAGGATGCCAGCTAACTTCATTCATACAGGATTTTGGAGCTCCTTCTCAACTCTTCCTGACCTATAAGCGCTCCTGAGTCTTCCAGGACAAAATAAAACAAGTTAGCTGAGCCACCTTGCAGTGTTTTGAACCAACTTGTTTAACTTTGCCCTAGAACTGACTAGAAGTGCTTACGCAGCCAGTTGCTGGGTCTCAGCTGGAAGGTGTTAACTAAGAGCTGAGAAGCAGAAATGAACAGCTTTCTAAATAGCCTGTGAATTGTATGCCCTGGGTAAGAGGCTTTACATTTGCCTGATGGATTTCCCTGGAAGAGAAGGTGCTCCTGTGGTCTGCTCCAGTGGAGGGGTGCTCTAAGATGCTGTCAGCTGATAGCTACAGCATTTTCTTGCAAGGGTGCATTCCCTGCATGTGCAGCACAGATTGCTGTGCCTGAAGGTGTCCAACAGAGCAACACAATATACTTCATGTTATGAAGCTGTGAGTGGCTTGAGGTGGAGACTCCATTGTAGAACCTTTTGTTGTGTACTTCAGAGAACGGGGAAGCCAGTTTGACAAACTGTGTTGTCTAAGAATCTTTGAAATACAAAAAAAGATTTTTCCCCCCTTTGCTTTTAGTAGGTCACCACATCTCTTGTATCATGGAGTAGAAAGGAAATTCTAACATTTACCTATACATTATTATTATTTTTGAGAAGGTTAGATTGAGAACAACTTAACAAAGTTGGAACATGCATCGTGCTCATCACTTAACGCATTGGTGAATATTTGCACAGCAAACCATAAATAAAACAGATTATCCTGTTACTCAGGAGCTCATTTATAAGTGAGACAAAGAACTGTCTTACAGACAGAAATGTATGTTTGTTTTAAGTGCATTGCTCCCCTCCAGAACTTACCTATTAAAAGAGTTCACAGAAACTACACTGTAAACCCGCTGGAATAATATTTATTAAATCATTTTCTCTGGAAAACAGAGCTGCAAGGAGGTTAAAATCTGGGCTTGGCATCCCCACTAATGACAAACTCTGGCCCCAAAATTTGCTGAGATAGAGATGACAGGCTCTCGCAAGTACGTTGGGTCATCCACCCCCCCTTCCTTTCTGGTTGCTGCAGGGTGCAGGTGCACTCAGACAGAAAGGACTGTGCTGCTTTTGAGCTTTGCTCACACACAAGGTAGAGCAAGAGAGATGTGTGGATAGTCCTGTCCCATTCAAATGCACTGGACCAGCACCACCAAAACTTTCTTCCCTTGAGCTGTTTGAAGAATATGGACTGTAAGAGTTCTGCAGAATTATCAGTCCTTTTTTGGGTGGCCATTTATAGTTTGCCAGCCTTGGATGGTTCCCAGTCAAACAATTTGTGTTTAAAGAAAGGCTGCATGGATGCAGGGATGCTATCCATAGGTAAAATTGGCAGCAAACATGTACACTCACATTTTCTGTGTGCCTCAGACCAGGAAACAGTGAAGACATCAAACACTGGCACTTAATGTGATTTTGGACAGATTTCTTACCTCTGGACTTGATTGCCTATCTTTAAAACAGATGTTTCCTTCCCATTGCAATCTGCCTGGAGACTTGCAGCCTTATTTATTGTATTATCCTTTGGTGTAATCGTTGGTGGGCTTTTTCAAGTGGAGGAGGGACGTGATGGCTGTTCTTTATGCCGGTATCATCACAGAGAAAGGGGATTTGCTGTGTGGTGAATCATTCCCAAACACTGTTGATGATAGCATCAGGTTTTTCTCCTGATTGTTCTTTCCCCTATAAAGAGGTTAGGTTCTTTGGGTGTTGCCTGACAAAATTCAAGATGTGTGTGGGTGCAGTGAGATTTTTCTGGCTGTACCTCTCTGTAGGGTTACTGAGAGTGCGGAGGGCCCTTAATATAAACAGGGAGCAGCCTGCACAGATTCAAGTAGAAGATTCTCCAAGGCAGCATCTTTCTTCTTTCTGGAGGAACTTGCCAATAGAGCAGGAGATTATGTTGGAAAGCAGCTGGGTGTCTGCATATGTGTGTGCATTTGGCCAATCATCCTTCATGTGAACACATCAACTGCTTGGAAAGATGCAGTTTAAGCCAGGTGTTGGTATTCACTTGCTGTCTGCACATCACAGTAAGGAAATGCAAGAGGAATTTGTAGGCTAGTGGAAGGCAGTGTCTTTAACAGAGAGGTAGACCAGAATCTAGAGCAAATTCTATGCTTGTGATCTCCCTGATCTCTCTTCCAGTAGTATTCTGTTCAACAAACACTGCTGCAGGATGACTTCATGCCCCACAGCTCACCCTAAACTCAGGAGCTTCTTCCTGCCTCCCTTCCATACTGTGCCCTGTGTTTTTTCTTGGCCCTTTGCATATGTGCTTACATGCCCCCGACCATCTTCATTCTCCTTTCAGACTTGGAAGATGTGGACAGACAGATGTACCTGTAGAATGACTGGAAAACCTAATTTTCTAGGGAAATCTTGCTCAAAAGAGCAAAGTGTTCAACTGCAGCCAGTTTTAAAGCACTGAGGTTCAGAAGCCCAGTACTACATGGCATGTAGTGTTGAAAATGGTGATAATCTAGACTTTGTATCAGCTGTGGAGCTATAAGACAGCAGATTGTTCAGCAAGTGCTCTTAATACAACAGGCTTAACTTCTTTGCTGAACTGGAACCACAGTCAGCCTTTGGCACATGGAATATTTTCAGCTCGAAAGTCTCAGTGGGTTGACTTTCAGGAATAGCTTGGGAAGCTGCTGACAGCTCAGACAAATTTTGTGTTTTTCTACCTGAGTTGTCCATTCAAGATGAGCTCAGAGCAAATCTTTGGGGCTTTAGGGAAGTCAGTGACAAATCAAAGAATCTTATTTAACTTGTCTGTGCCTGAATGCTGCACTTCTTTGTGAGGTACTCTGATTCACAACATCTGCTTCTCTTCACTAACAATTCCTAAGATGACCCCTTGAAGAAAACTTTACAAACAAACTTTACTTTCTGAAATTTTGGTGATTCTCAGTGCAGCGATTGCAGGTATGTGTAGAAGGCCAAAGCCATAAAAACCTGTGTGCTGCCATGGCTGCATACATCTACTTTATATCTCTTTGCTTACCCAGCACTGATTGCCAACAGCACCATGTGGTGCAGGGATTTCAGGGTGCTCAGTCTCCTAAAGTCTAAAGGCCGTGGTTGAATATTCTGCAAGGACTAAGAGCAAACACGTATCTAGGTGGCCTTTTTGGTACCTGATATTAAGAGCTGCCAATACTTAACATTTAAAGTCTAGTGCTTTCACTTTTGCTGGTCTCTAGTCACAGTATTTTCTGTCTTCATATACATATCTCCTGTCTGCTCCTTCCATGCACCCACCATGCCTTGTGCACATCTTTTGTAGAAGTTTTGTTTGACTAGGGGCTTTTTGTAAATGGCAACCAGAGGGCCTAGCCTCACCCCCGTGGTACAAGCTTTTAAAGTCCCAGTATTATTCTGAATCACACCTTTGTCTCCACACCCTGAGTCATATATTAAAATAAATCTGTGGGAAATAATAAAGCCCAGTTATATGAATGTGTTTTTTATTATAAGAGTTCTTAAATTTTTTTTTTATTACTGCTTTGAGGCCAACTCATCGTCTTTTGTTATGTTCATTACAAAAGGCTTTGCTCCAATTCCTGTTAACTTGAAGGAAGAGGAGCATAGTGCACAGGGAGAGAAGCAGTTCCTCACTGGCATCCATTCCCTTGGCCTCAGCATGCCTCGAAGCCTTTACCACAGCTGCTCTACAAGAGCCCTCTGGGGTAGGTGGTGTTATACAGAGGTTGGCCAGGCAAGTTTGCAGAAGGCGAGTCATAGAACAGGGGTCAGTTCGAGTTCTCTTTAAGCTTTGCATCATCAAGCACACCAGCTCATGGCCTCTATTGTTTCAGGTACTCCCTATTATCCTTTGTCAGAGGAATGTGAAATAGTTTTCAGCTTTGCTGATGTCATGTCTCTTTATTCCCAGAAGTGTGAACAGTCTTTTTTTTAGTCACAGAGAGGTAGATGTTGATATTGGAGGGGAGAAAGGGGAAAGTAGGAGGCAGAAGGCTTGTTTATGTTTGCTAATAAGAGAAGTAGATTGTTCCCATTTAAAAAGGTATGATGTGCAAGATCACTATTTTGTTAAGTATTTAGGCTTAGCAGATTATTGAATGGGCAAAGACCTTTTCTTTCTTTTTTTTTTTTCTTGTAAAGTTCTTCTATCTTGACTGAAGCTTGAGAAATTCCTTTTCATCTCTAGTTTAGGTCATACTTGACCACACCAGCATGTCATCCTGGCCACTTTCTCTCACCCCAAAAAGTAGCTGAATGAACAGAAACCAAGTCCTGGACCAATGCTCCACTGGAGCATTCCTCTATGCACCTCTGGATACAGTTTCCCATAGCCCCTCTCTTGTTTTTTCACTGTTTTTTCTTCTCATGTGTCTGCTTTTTCAGTTGCACAAGCAGTAGCCTGTGCTCTAGGAATAGTCTAATATTCAAGATCTCTTCTATTGCAGGGCATGCTACTTTTCTGCCATCCCTTGTCTGGGGTCATCCAAGTTTCTTTTGGCTTTTAGAAGAGCAGGTGCTTCTGAGACTACAGCCTGAGGCTCCTATGGAGCAGGTGAGTCAGAGGCTGGCTTCCTAGTTACTCTATGAGGAGAGGATTCTAAAGTCATTACAGAATTGTTGTAGCTTTTTTTCTTTTCTGAAGCTTCTCATACACACACTACTCAAATGCTTTTTACAATATGGTCTTCAGTCATCTAAAATTCTTATAGTTCATGGGTGCCCCATGAACTGTCTGGTGTTGAGGACTTGTGATGGTGTCTTTCTGGTGTCAGTAGTCTTTTTATATATCTACTTCTGTCTGTTTCTGGACATGTATTAAATAGTTGTCCATCACTGGAAATGCTTTAAATGGTCCCTGACTGACCATCCACAAATCATTTAAATAGTATTCTTCTGGTTTCTTGTATGTCTTTTGTGATATGTATTATTCTCTGCTAAATAAACCATACAGGATCTAAAATTTTGGCAAGCCCACTTGATCTCTGAGGATGTACTTTTAAATTATTTTTACCTGTAGACTCATTAAATCATTGGATATTTTCCGCTTCGATAGAAGTTCCAGTCAGGTAATCAAAAACCCAACAGACCAAGAAACTGGCTCTTGAAAGACACAATAGATCAACAGGATAGCCCCATGTAGATGAAATTCCTGGAAACTGGGCATCGCCTGAAAATAATGTATACAATGGATGAAACCTCTGGGCACAGCTGTGAAATCCCTGTAGGTATTTTATTCCCTGTTCCTCAATAATTCAGGTGACTTTTGTAAGAGTAATGCCTGGAGAGCTTCCATGGAAACGAGAACTAATGATAGGTAGAAATAGAACTGAGGAAAAGCGTATTACAAAAGCTTGACAAAAGCTCCTAATCCATGAGATCTAGTATATACTATTGAGGATATTTAATAATGGATTTGCTCACTGTACAAATATTAAGTTTGTTACAGGCACCTTTCACTAACTGTGGTGTTCTGAAACTTCATCCAGTCTCTAACGTCCACCCTTTTTGGTACTGCTATTGTACTAGGGTATATTATCAAACTGAATACTGGCTGCTTCACTCTTTCTGTTTCTGTGGTTTGTCAGAACTTCTGTATTTCTGTAAAATGTATTTTTAAGGGAAGAAAACAATAGCTTTGAACATGAGTGTTTCCCCAGAGGGCAGCTGTTCATGGTCCTTTTGGTTTTGTGAGTAATTGGCTTGGTCCTGGGCACTCAGTATCTAACATTTTGCATACAGTGAGTGGGTGAAAGACATATATCAATGGTCATGGTGCCTGTGGGTAGGTAGAAAAACTGGGAAATGCAGTTTTTATAAATCTGTAAAGTATCTAAGAGGTTTAATGTACTGTAAAGCTACCACATTAACATGCACTGGGGTGTCTTTTTGTTGTTTTGATATGCAGCAACAGTTTTCTGGCTGTCTCAGAAGATGCTATAAAGCTTTGCTTCAACATGGATAATATTCCAAATCCAAAGTTTTCTTCACTTCCATCGGTTTCAGAAAACTAAAATTAACTAGAATGCATATGTATTTGCATTTACTGTGCTTATCACAATTACAGGGGAGGTGCAGAAATAATGAGAGTTAGTTTCATTTAATAGCAAAGATTCAGCAATGTTTGTCCTATCCAACTGTTTTTTCCTTTTTTCCAAGTGAATTGAAAAACAGCGCTTGAGATGCACCATCACTAGCTTCCGCTCTTTGGCATTTCTTTGCCTCTCTCTCCCCATGTCTCCATGGGGTTTCTCAGGAGAATTAGAATATATCAACTGACAGTGAGAAGCACACAGGCAGAAGCGTGTCACTCCCCAAAGCAAATAGGAGCAAGGCAGCCAGGTGTGTGTTGTAAGCTTGCAAATGCCAGTGCTGCTTTACTCCTCAGGCAGCACACCAAGAAGGGTTTGACAGTCAGTGATGTTTGTGCTCTGACTCTCCTCATTTAGTTTGCCATTGTTCCCCTGTAAACAAGCTTTCAGGCTGCTCCTTCCATCCACAGGCTGGCTTTTCCTTCCTCCTCCTTCATCCCTTCAATGGAAAGGACTCTCTTGTTGACTTTGAGACTTATGCTCCTTATTCTCTATGTGCTTTTCATCCTCTTCCTGGTGAGGAGAGGAAAAGGAGGAGGTGAAAAAACCCTCAGGGGTCTGAAGCCATGATAAACTTATGTTGAGCATGAAGAGATACACACAGTAGGACAGCTGTCAGGGCCTTTCTTGTCTTACTCTGATATCCTTTTGTAGAGCAGCAAGGATATATTTGCTTATTTGTTTGTATATTTATTTATTTCCCCCCAACAGTTCTCAGGGAAGAGGTAGCCCAGAACCCAGCAGAGAATCCCTGTGGTGTGCCAGGTTCTTACTTGGGCCTGTTGCTCATCTGCATGATACCTAGACTAGAGGGAAAAGCAGCCTAAAATGGAGGCCAAGAGCAGAACAGGACACACCCTTACGATGACTTATTCTACTGTGTTTCTGTCTGAGAAATGAAACAGCTTTTGAGTGATAAACTTTCTCTCTGGTGTTCACCTGAGAAAGCATTAAGATCTCTCCTCTTGTGTATTGTGCAGCTTAGTCTGACTTCTTTCCTATCTCCACGCTAGGCCTGTCTTATCACTCGAAGGAGTGGGATTTCCAGGGTGGGGATTGAATCTTTCACTCAATTTTCAGTTGCTTGCTTCACGTCAGCAAATAAGGGTTTTAGTTTATTTTGTTCTGTGTAACTGAGAGCTGATGACCAGATGAGCTTATGCTCTTTATAAGGGAGTAGAGTTCAGGGAGGACAGCTAAAGAAATGTTTCCAGATTGAAATTGTGCCATCCATTCTGGAAGTAGCATACATATGTCTTTCCTTAGTGGTTTAGACTTCTGTCTGCCCAACTTGTGCTGACTGAGCCTGTCCTGGGGCTTAGACCTGCAAAGCAATGAACATTCAGGTTATCATGGAGGACTCCATGGTGTCCCTCAGGGGTCCGTGTTGGGCCCGGCCCTATTCAACATCTTTGTGGGTGACATGGCCAGTGGGATGGAGTGCACCCTCAGCAAGTTCACCGACGACACCAAACTGTGTGGTGCTGTCGACACGCTGGAGGGGAGGGAGGTTCAACCAGGCCAAGTGCAAGGTCCTGCATCTGGGTCGGGACAATCCCAGGCACAACTACAGACTGGGCAGAGAGTGGCTCCAGAGCAGCCCTGAGGA
The DNA here is from genome assembly GCA_013399135.1 of Heliornis fulica. Lineage (NCBI taxonomy): Eukaryota > Metazoa > Chordata > Aves > Gruiformes > Heliornithidae > Heliornis > Heliornis fulica. The sequence continues at coordinate 250,467 of VXBZ01007461.1, read as the reverse complement.
GAAGGACTTGGGAGTGCTGGTGGATGAGAGACTCAACATGGCCGACAATGTGCTCTTGCGGCGCAGCAGCCAACCGCATCCTGGGCTGCATCCAGAGGAGCGTGGCCAGCAGGGCGAGGGAGGGGATTCTCCCCCTCTACTCTGCCCTCGGG
>VXBZ01007461.1:200852-250176 GCA_013399135.1 Heliornis fulica | reverse complement strand
AGAGTGGTGGAGCACTGGAACAGGTTGCCCAGGGAGGTGGTGGATGCCCCATCCCTGGAGACGTTCAAGGCCTGGTTGGATGAGGCCCTGAGCAACCTGATCTAGTTGGGGGTGTCCCTGCTTCTTGCAGGGGGGTTGGACTGGATGACCTCTGGGAGTCCCTTCCAACTCTAATCATTCTATGATTCTATAACTCGGACTCCCTAAAATAGAGGTTAAGAAAATATATGTTTCAGCAAGCATTTGGCTTAACATTATGCATATTATATCTAGTCTTCAAGTACTCTGTTTATTGTTAAACATATTTCTGGTGCTTAAAAAAATACTAAGTTTACTTTTTGGGTAGGAAATGCCTTCTGAGGTAGAATTTTCATATGTCTGAGTTTGCATGAGAACCAAGTTGTCCAAAACAAATCTTGCTAATTTTTTGGTGTCAAAGATGGCAAACATGGATATGTATTTAGCTTGTACTTTGTATTGTTAGAGAAATAAAAATGAGGAAGTTTAGATCTACATGTAGCTGGCTGTAAAAGGGAGTTGCTGTAATGGCAGTAATGGAGTCCAAGAACTTGGCCTGATTGCTGTTTGTTCTCTTCTGGTCACTGGAAATCTGCTCAGCTCTCTTTCTCAGCATTAAAATGGGGATTATACTATGCCCTCCTTTTCTTGTAGTGAATATGACATCTGTGCCAATGTGTTTCTGAGAAGATAGCTGAAATGTTTTCTTGAATTTACTTTCAATTTTGAGNCCCTCCTTTTCTTGTAGTGAATATAACATCTGTGCCAATGTGATTCTGAGAAGATAGCTGAAATGAGCAAACTACTTTTGGAAATTACTACCTGCAGGTGATGCAGGCTGATGCAGTGTCAGTAATGGTGATTTTGTGCATATGCACTGTACAAGCTTGTTATGTTAGAAACTATCTAGCTCTTACACTGGAACACATGGTAGTCAGAAAAATCTATTTTTCTTAAAAGGCAAATGCAGATAAAGTTTGCTAATAGGAAAGCCATTTAAAGTCTTTTAGTATTGGTCATATTGCAAGATTTACAGAGAAGAACAGAGACACTTGGTGTCTTCATTTTTTAAAGCTTTAGTGTTGTAAAAGTTGCAAAATGTTTCAGCTCAGTTTTCTTGAATTTACTTTCAGTTTTGGAATTTCTCAGTTATTGTGGATCGCTGTATTAATGAAGGGGTTTGGCTTTGTTTTATCCTTGTCATCAGCACCTCTAAGGGAAAGTTCAGCATGTAAAAAGTATTAATACTAGAAGAAATTCTAATTAAAAATCAGTAGATTAATGTAAACATGGAAGGGTTATTGTCAAGAACTTTGAAGTATTAAAAAAAATATATGTGATTAACTTGAAACTGTTTTGAGACCAGTGAAGGGTCTGATTCATTAAATGGTACTTAATGTCACAAGATACTGGCAAACTAAGCATTAAACACAATGAGATTTATTTGGAGGATGTGGCCCCAATGTGTTTCTTTGGTTTCATCTTGAGCTGCAGGTGAGTAGGTGTGTACTGTGTGACGGTAAGGTTTCTGTAGTAATTATTCATTAGCTTTAAATAACAGGGTAATTACGAAGGTAAAATTCATATACCCCAACACACCCTTTTTTTGCTAGCTTTTCAATTTCTGAAGAATGCCTACAGCCCTCTGCTTTGTGTTGTAAAACAGGGCACTACCCCTAGTTGTACATGGTTGTTTCTTCAGTCATTTCATGCTCCTTGCAAGAACGTGAACTGTGGTCAAAAGGTAACATGGATCAGGGAGGCAGGCACTTGTAAGAGAATAAAATCTCAGTTTCTCTGATGCCTCCAAGTATAGTGCAGGTCATTCTAATGCCCACAAACACATGTATATTGTGCATAGGACTGGTTTCTCCCTGAAAATTCTCAAATGATATGTTTTTTTTCAATTTCTGTTCACTTCTTTGGGGCAAAAAGCAGCTAGCAGAGCAGAGGCAGAGGTCAAGTGGCAATACTTTGGGAAGACAGGACCCAGTCTGATAATCTATACCCTAGATATTTAACCATATAAATATATTTGTGTGTCGTGACACAACCAGTGAACTTCTGAAACATAGGCAGAATAGACAGAGTTTGAATGGTTCTGGATAAAAATTCAGATCTAGAAATCATTTTATCTCATGTGGAATTGAACATAATTCACTATATTCAGAGTCTTGGAATGACATCAACAAAACCCGACACCGTTCTTTTAACTGGTGATTGCTGCATGTGATATGCTGTGATTATACTCTGCACATTCTGCATTAGCAGCTCTGATTCCCTGCATTTGTCAAGAGCTGCTATAGTACATGGTGCAGGGAGCCTGGCATGCAATGTGTACCATACAGAACCCTGACTTGTACTTACCTGTCTTCAGACATGCCTTCTTCCAAGGTTCAGTCTGGTAGGCCTGCTTTAGGACCTGGGAGTGAGCTCTCAGAATGAGATCAACAGGAGGATGCTGAATTTGTGATCCCAAGTATATCTTAGATGTGAAACTAAGTCTAATGCTTAGTGCTTTAGCAAATTAGATGCTTTTTTATGACCTAATCATATTCATGGCTCAATTGCAGTGGTGAGGAGTAAAGTACCAGTAAAGAATATGTGCTGATATATTTTGGAGCCAGTCACCCTGATGTGTTAGGCAAACACCTAAGATCTTGCCTGGAAATCACCCATGACAATTTTCTGTTCTACCAGATAGAATGGGAGCAAAGGCTGTAGTCTAAAAAGACCCATGTGCACCATGATTCTGGTGTGTTCTGAACTCAAGAGTTGAAATAATTCTGTCTGGTAACAACCTGGTGCGATTTCCATAGCAGCTGAAATGCTGAGGAGACTAGAGAGATGGACAGACTCGTGGTAAGGGAAGAAAACTGTCAGAAACTTGAACTTTTGGGAGAAAACTCACCATCTTGGGAACTGTGGAGTATAGAAAGCCTATCTGGAGATCAACCATTTGAAAACAAAACGGTTATTAGAGAGCTAATTCTTGGAATTTAATGGAGGCTTTTTAGCAGTAAGTTACTCTGCTGTCGTAGTGTTTGGGTGCTCTAGGGGGCCCTTTGATTATTCTGATATATCCTATTGCATTGTAACAACTGGTTTTAAGAAAAACCTGAAAAAGTGATATATAAGTTCTTAAATATCTTTATGGGCAACAAGTTATCTTTGTGTTAGACCCAGAACACCCTCCCCCTCCTCAAACCCCAACAAAAATTCCATTTGCCCTGCCACCAAATTGAAACAAATTAACAGTAAGAGTCCAGGCTTGTGAGAAAAGGGAGAACTATCCAAACAGCCTGGACAGGGTGACTCTTCTTTCACATCCTGAGCATTTTGTTAATAGAGCCCTGGTTTTGCCTGCTTCTGTACCTTGTCTTGCTCTTTGTCCTCAAAGCAGCAGTGTTATTTTTAAGCACCCTGGAAAACTGGAAGGAAATCTCATAGGATCTTCTAGGAACTATACCCACTCTGGCTCCCAGCTCCCTGTGTGCTCCAGCAGAAAAGGAGCACACTTGACCATGTAGTGTGACATGTAGCTGTGTTGTAGGCAAGGATTCAGTGCTTGGTATTGCAAGACTGTTTGAGACCTTAGTGAATTAAAGTTGGGATCTCAGTAAGAAATACACTAGATAGTGCTTTGCACAAGAGGAAAACCTTTCAAGACCAATCTGGGCATGTGCCTAAGTGATCTACTCCAGGTGATCCTGCTTGGGCAGGGGGATTGGACTGAGTGATCTTTTGAGGTCTCTTCCAGCTCCCAGTATTCTGTGATTCTGTGAAAATGAAAACTGATAAAGAAATAATTAGTAACAGATAATCTGTGCTAATGTAGTTGTTTGGATTAGACGAAATATAGTAGTTAAACTGTATGCAGAATGCTGTGAGGAAAAACACAAGGTCAAACCCACACCCTTTTATTGCACAATCCTGTAAGCTGTGTGCAGTGTGTGAGAGAGATAAAATATATACCTTGCTCTCTTATGTATATTCCTTGGACCTCACAGTGTATCATAAATAAAATCTGTGCCTACTGTGTTGACTTTTTGATATTTTAATTTCAAAACATAAACTTCTTCCCCCTACCCCCGTAATAGTATTAATCTGCAAACATCTGCAAGTCAAGCAGCTCTTTAAGGGAATCATATTTACCTGTGTTTGTGGATTACTTAGCCAATGGCCTCTGGTTCCATCACAGATTTTGCATCCTAACATCACAGAAACACTAAATCATTTTGAGAGGCATGTAAACACTTCATACACAACTTTTGAATGCTGGGGAGTGAGGCCTTTACATTTGCTAAATAAATCCTCAAAATTTGGATGCCTAGCTATGCATGTTGATGAGCATGGTGGGCAATCACAAATGCAGTCATTTTCAAGGGAACTATTGGTGCTCAGCACCTCTGAAAGATTGAGAGAGATTAGGTGTCTCAGGCAGTATACTGGGAGCTTCTCTGGATCTTAGCCTCACGTTGAGCTAATTAAGCCCTGGGTTTTTTACAGACTATTGATGTATCAGGCAGGAACAGGACCTTTTCCCATTGCCTTTCAGTGTTGAGTGTGAACCACAGAGTCATTCTTCTTGTGTTGTTCTAATGAAATGCTTGACATATCAATCCATTACTTCAGAGGTTAATGGCTATATGGAAAATTATATAGCAGACCCTTGTGGCAAAGCAGAAACCCTATCATATTATTTCTGATTCCCTCGGTTTTGACAACTATTGTGGAAAAAGAAGAAAAAAAAAAACCCACAACAACTTTTTGTATCTTGATTTCTGTCAGTGACATTGGTCAGTGAACCTAGGATTTTTTCAGGGGAGTGAATCCAATTGTTTTGTGTGTAAAAGTGTGTGGAAGTTTAAATTATTTTGTAGGTGTAAGTGAATAAAAATTGGATTACATTCTCTGAGAAAACCAGGACTGTAAAACAGGACTCTCATAAAGTGAGTGTCTACTTATTAAATAGGATTAGTTCTGTCATACAGATATTAAGGTGTAGCAAGCACAAGCAGAAAACAAGTAATTTTCTTACCTTGAGAAAATGATATGCTGTCCTGTTCCTTATGGTGTCCTGTACCAGCACAGCATTACGGTTTGGGTTAAAAGCTCTATACATAAGAATTAAAAAATAGCCCCCTGGTTCGTCCCCTTGCCATGAGTCTGAACAAAATTGCAAAATATTTTAAAGAGGAAAAGCTGCTACCAGAGTAAAAAAAAAAGTAAAAAAGAGGAAGGTTTATTGCTAAATTAGGAAGTGGAAGTTCATATGAAAGACGTTTTCCTCAGGAAAAGGTTGGTAAAAGTGAGGCAAGGTGATCTCCTATCGCAATACAACAGCCTCAGCACACTTGCTCTAACTACAGTTCTTCCAGTACTACATTTTATTGGTGTGTATCAAATACCTGATGCACAAACAGTAATAGCAAAGAATGAGGTTCCAGGTCTGTGAGGGTTCAGTATCAGCAATGTATTTTTTTTGTTTTGTTTTGTTTTTCCTTTCCCTTCTCAGCGGGACAGAAACAACATACAGAAATCTGCATCCCATTTTGTAGTCTGTTCTATGCAGATAAAACTTCATTATGAATATATCAATGTTAATTCAAAACATTTTTGGGAGCATTATAGGGGTAAGCAACAATGGTATAAAGTCATATTATTTCCTATTTTTCTTCTTTATCATTTCACCATGTGACTTAGTGTTATTAAAGCATATTTCCCCAAATCAGTACTTATAAGTCTATCATAACACTTAACAGCTTATTGTTGCAGTAGTTTGTCATTTTTTTTTTTTTTTTTTTTGCATGAGTTTACTTATTCATTCCAGAATGCATGTTAAGGTTTTTCTGTTGATGATCCCAGCTACTCAGTTTAATTAATTACGGTTTGCTCAAAACCCACATGAAATAACTGGTCTCCAACCCAAAAAAAACTTGGGAAGAAATTAAACAAACATCCTTGTGTTTGTGGGTTGTATGAGCAAGATCCAGGAGTTCAGATAGCAACTGCTAGAAGTCATTTCTTTGTGAGAAAAGAGGCTCAGCAAGGAATTGTCTAGTAGTTTTCCATTCTTTCTTCTCAGAGACATGGAACAAAATTACAAGGTCAGTGATCACATGTAACAAGAATCATTTCAACTTAATATGAGGAATTTTTTTTATCAGGAGGGTGGTCTGACACTGGAATGGGTTGCCAAAAGAGACTGTAGTGTCCACTCATGGGGATGTTCAAAATCTGAAAATCTGAACCTTGATCAACCTGCTCTAGTTAGTCCTGTGCTGAGCATGACAGTTGGCCTAGAGACCTCCAAAGTTTCCTTCCAACCTCATCAACTGTGTGATCTATATGTGTGTCTGTTCCACTGATGGCTTCTTATAGGCCAGATTTTTCAATGCTGCACAAAAGCAGATGTGTTTTCCACTAGGTAGAATATGTCATTTATGAAAATACAGGCAAAAGCAGCATATACACTTAAATAGACACAATCCTGTGTATGCTAATATATTTCAATTATTTTAAGCATAATGTTTTGTCCTGTGTTGTTATTCCCTTTATCTTGCCCTTTTATGGGTGGTTACAATGAAATTTATAATTTTGTCCTGTTTTCCTTCTTAGAGGAAGGACCAACAGTGTAAACTATATATCAGTTTGTTATTTGGCCAGTGGGAACTATGTATGGTATAAGACTATGAAAATCTGAATTTTCTTTGTGAATAATAATTTTCTCCCCACTTCCCAAATGTCTGCACATATGTACCAAATTATTAATGAAAATCAATTACATTTTGAATGACATTGTTGTAACCAAGGTATCAGCATTCAGTTCTTCTAGATGATGTCTTTTCCTTGGAGACCTGCAGATAATTGCTTAGATTATTATGTTTGCTAATAAGTTTCAAATAATAGATCTGAGGCACAATCAACAGGTTTTACTCGTGGAAAAAAAGGCTTTTTCCTACATTATAATTATTGAGCTAAAGACTGAAAAAAATCTGCCCTTCTGCACATGTTACATCTCTTGTAATGTGAAATGTTATTCTAATGCTTTAGAAAGTGTTTATCTTTGGTCTAAGCAATTATCTGTTTGGCACTTTCTTTTTCATTCCCCACTATCTTTTCTCTTGTCTAGATTCTTCAGTTTCTTTCCTTTGCTCCTGAGAAGTGAATAATAATTAAAAATAAAAAGTTTCATTAAAATACAGTTAGTTAAATATGTATAGCAATTATTTCTAATGGAAAACTCTACCTGTGATGGCTGCTGCTATTACATGTATTTTGAAATCATGCTAGATTTGGAAAATGCATCTTATGTAGACAGACAAAACATTTCCCTTCCAGATGTAATTTCTGTCCTGACAGTGCTTGATCCAACATGCTTAGACTGTGTATGAGGTGGAAAGCTGGAGAACGGAGAAGCACATGTAAGGCTTGAAGAAAATAGTTATTAAAACAATTTAGCTTGCCATTAAATCTCACAATTTTTGAATATAAATAGGTTGCTCTTTGCCTCATCTGTCATTTTATTATAGCAAAAAACCTGATGCTGAATGAAATGGGCAAGGTAGCCTAGCAGTTAAGCGAACGAGAAGTCAGAATCTTGATTTATATTTTTTTTTCTTTTGTATCTGACTCCACCAATGACAAGCTGTATCATCCTGTGCAACTTACCAAACCTCTGAGTCTCGCTCACCACTCTATAGATGTCATATAACTACATAGGATGCTGAGAGGCTTAATTAGAATTAATTTTAGTCTTTCAAGTACTTTGTGTTTTCCAGATGAAACGTGCTGTGCAAGTGCAAAGGATAATTATTATGTTGCGTCTGTGTTTTTCTGATACATTATTACTATTCTTTTATTAACCTGTTTTTAAAAAGAAAACACAACAAAACCAAACCACGGTACTTACTGGTTTTCTGTGTTGTCTGTGTGGTTTAAAGTTAGTCCCTATGAGCACAGTAAGTAATTAAACTAATATTGGGATTGAGATGTGGGTTTTTTCATTTGAGAGTGTTAATAGCTATTAGTATATGGTCACAAAATGTCTGTCTGTTTTGATACTTTGAGCACCTTGAATCATGCACTTAAATGTACAATGGGTCATATTGTTTTTAAATGTAATGGAGCAGCCAAGCTGTAACAGCCTGCAAAGTCTGTGTTGATAGGTTCCTTGTAGCTGGTCAGGCTTGACCCAGACAGGGTTACAGAGCAATCCTTCAGAAAACCGTCCTAGCGATCAATGTCTGGTGCCTCCTTAACTCTTTGCCAGACTTGTCAGGAGCTGAACATACCTTCTGCAACAGGCCACTGCCTGTTTCTCTTTTTTTTTTTTTTTAATTTTTCTTTCCTTTTTTCTTTCTCAACTGAAACCCTGAAGTCTGGGGAAAGCTGAGATACCAGGGGATGACACGTAGCACATGGAAGCACGCTGTCTTGTTGGATAGGAGATAACTCTCTTGTTTCCAGATGGAATTGTTGATACATGGGAAATAAAAATAACTGATTGTAGCAGAAATTCTGTGTCCCAAGGACATAATAATTTAAAAGTGTTGAGTTATAAACTGTGCTTGTACTTTAACATGGATTTGAGCATGTGATTGGGCTTTTCTTCTTGCTGAGCCTTAAATGGAAAGGCAGTATTAACGAATAAGATCAGATCATTTTGGGATAATGAACTTCTTTCAATAAGGTTATTGTTTTAAAGACAGGTCACACTCTTTTTGTCCTCACTTGCCATGTACTATAAAGCGCGACCATACAGTTATTCCAACACAGAGGACTCCTGTGTTAATTGCAATGAGATAAACTTGTCCAAAGAGACAGTCTCTTCCAATCAAGGCCACAGATGTGTTGAAGCTGTCATACCTTGCTGTTACACATACTCTCTGGAGTGCTGCTTTGGTGCTCTTCTATTCTGAAGTAGGTTAGGGCATAAGAGAAAAATAGGGGATTCCATTTTTATATTTTATAGATGGAGAATGCAGATGATTATAGGTGTACCACAATGCTACCCAAGCAAAATGCAGACCCAAGCCATCTACCAAAGCTGCTGCATTTTTGTCCTGGCCCAGTAAAACCACTCTTGAGCAAAGTCCTTGAGAGTGGCAGTCTTAACTGATATAGTTGTTCCCACTGTCTGTCCTAAGTATTAAATACCATTTGATGATCCTGACAGATGTAGGACAGGGTTGGCCAATGTGACCTTTGTCAACTCAATGTCATAGACTTCTTCACTAGCATAGACCAGATATTAACTTAAAGATTTCAAATTTACACAAAAAGTGTCCTGATTAAGGTCCATTAACATGGGAACTCCAGACAGATAGCCACGTTCCATGGGCTAGTTGGTGTTCTTTTGCAAGCAGGTATCTTGTCTTTTTTACCCGGCAAGTTGTGTATTTGTAGGATAGGGTGCCAAATAAAAGGGTGCACACGTTTTTGTAAGGCTTGTTAGCTAAAAATGTTATTTGATGTACTTTGCTCTAATCCAAAGGAATGATGTGGTGCTGGGTTGGTCTTGGAGCAGGGAATAGGCACAGATACATTTCATGACCCTAACAGTTCCTCGTTTCTCCCTTGTTCTTGGTGTCATTTCTTTGATGGCTACATTAACATATAGGATTTGAGACCTGAAGTAGTGAAATAAACTAAACATTGATTTTGCTGTAATGTCCAATGACCCCACTGGATGCCTGAGGTCTGATGGTTCTGGCACCATACTGGGCAGTCAGCAGTTTGCTGTCTGGGTACATCTCCGCTGTGCTTTGAGAAATAACTGATCATGGATATGAATCTAGCTGAGCCATTATCAAAGAGACTACCAGGTCTGTGAAGAGACTGACAGACTGTAAGGGTGCAGATGGGTACTACACATTTGCAAGTGTTTATTATTTAAAGCCTGTGATTGGGAAACATACAGAATGAAAGGGGTCAAAGAAAGACAGTGTGCCTTGCTGGCTTTGCCTTTCGGATTTTAGGATCAAAAAGAAAGAAGGAGGGATATGTCACATGGCAGGTAATTAAGGATTCATCAGGAAATAAAGAACACTTGGACCCTCTCATAGCTTTGAGGACAAAAGGTGAAGGTTATCTGGTATAATATCTTCCATATGTTGCATGCTAATTGGAGGGATAGAAATGAGGTATTTGGAAAGCTGAATCTAAGTTCCTATAAATGGAAATTGCTTTTGCTTAATGAATTTGCCGGTAGACTCAGTGCTTTACACTTGGAAAATAAGAAAATATTTTGGACTATATGTTTTTAAAATAGATCTAGCTTATTTCTTGATTTAGGCCTAAAGATGTAATGACCTATAGGAGTGGAGAATTAGTTTTTTTCTTTCCCTATAAATACTTGGGATTTGCATTGTGATTCCTGGGCATGGCTGCATCTTCTCATTACCAATGCCTCAGAGTTCCTGTCGACTGTTGGCATTTTAGTCCATGTCTTTCCACAGTTTTGAAAACCTGACATTGGGAATGACACATAGAAATCATTTGTTTCTCAGACCATAGAAAGGTGGAGGTTTGTTACAGCTTTGCTTTTGAGTATTAAAAGGCATCAGTGCCGCTTGGTTTTGATAGACATCCCCTGGTCCAGACAAAACGTGTCAGTGTCTCTGGGTGAGTCGGGCCAGAACAAACTCCTCCTGGGCAGACATATCCTGCAAATGTACAGGAGTTCGTCTGCGGTGGAGGGGAGAGGGTTTCTCTGTGAAGGGCTATGACCAGAGTGGAGAGCCGGAGTTGCACGTTACTCCCGCTAGATGGCAATTACAACACATCGGATAAACCCGGCTCCTGAGGCGTGCCAAAGCTTTCGACTCTTGTAGCTTACTTCAAAGTGTTAAAAGCTGGGCTTTTGAGTAAGTCTTTGGGATATCTGTATTTTCCTTGGAGTAGAGCATGCAATAATTTCCATGTGACAAAGGGAATATTGTTAAAGCTGAACCGAATTTTGGATTGCACATTTGGATTCATGCATGCCTTGACAGTTTTGGAAAGGATGTATTTGGTTTCTGTGCTGTAGAACCCCCAACTCCTTGGGGAGGGGGAGTAATAGTGTGAGCAGCAAGTAGGAGAGGTCTTGGCAGCATGGCCTCTTGGAAATTTGCTGCCAGGAAGCCAGAAGAGCCCTAATTAGGCAGGCAAGTGGAGCCTGATCCAAAGCCTGCTGAAATTAATGGGAATATCTTCAGTTTGTGCATTTTTTTCCTATTTCCAGGTAAATTTACCCAATGAATCTGTCCTCTTCAGCACTCTGCTTTATATGCATTACATCATCTGCTGCAGTTGCTAGCATACTAGGTATAAATGCATGTCTCTATCATTTGTAACGAAGATAACAGTGTTTCACATCTTTTGTATAATCATCTAAAGAAATACATGTGAGGTAAACAAATTGGTTTTCTATATTTTTCCTAATTAAAGTTTGAAACATTATCATTTTCTTAGATGTGTCGGAGAATATACTTTCTTTTGAATAAAGGGGAGAGAGCACCTTTTATCCTGACTTTTGTCTCAATAGATAGCAATTTAAGTTCTAATTAAATGCAGAATGTCACATGTTGGACTGCCCTAGCATACACCCAGGGACCTTAAGAACAGATGGTCCTGGACTTACAAAATATCACAGCAAGCAGAATTCAGGCGAAAGCTACTATGGAATTAGTCCTGCTTCTCTATTTAAAGTTGCTCCAGTACTGGCAATACTCATTTCAGAGATAACTAATGTAAAATACTGGAAATGACTCTGTGCTCTATAATCAGGAAAAAATCCCCATAGGTTCAGTGGGAATTCTGCCTGGGTAAACCCACAGGTATTGTGTGCATTATGAGATTGCATGCAAAAGAAGATCGTCCCTATAAACTAACTTTATGGCCTTTTTTTTTTTAAATAAAGATTAATGGAAAATTACTTCTCTGATTACACCACTGCTTTATGCTTATTTGAGCAACTTTAAGTAGATAAGGAAATATGAGTTTCAATCTGTGCCTGATGCCCCAGAGTAATTGAAACTCCCCTTTGTTGCAGAAGTGCTGGCTATAACCACTGTAAGCCAGTAAAAAGTCTGTCAGATATTCTTGCAGAATTCTGGCTTTGTCTGTCAAAGTTTATTCTCCTTATCCACATAGTGTTAGTGTAATTTTGATACTTGTTTTAAAAGATGCAGTTAATCTTTCATTACAGAAGCAGAGTATATGAAAAATGGAATATTAGTTCAGGTTTTCATATTGGTCAGTCACAGCTCGTTCAGGTAGCTTTACACTAGGTTTTGAAGAGCTGAGATTTGTGATTGCAAAAAGACACTGGTTTCCTGATGGCTGGAAATGACAGCTACACATTGTACACAGGGAAAAGTTTGCATGTTTTTTCAGTTCATTTGAGGTGGTGTTGCATTCCTGAAGGTCTCAGTTTACTTCTGAAAGGAAGTAAACAAGTTCCCTATTTATGGATGGGTGACATAGCTGCCTTTTCTCAGACAGACAAGTTTGCCTGTCCCCATCTCCTCTCAGCTAACTCCTGATATGCTCCAGGCAGACATTTTAGTATTCTAAATAAACTTGAGCTCCCCCATACCCTTTCAGTTCTCTCATCCTCTGATTGAACTTCTGCCATGCCATCTTTTCAGCATAGTGGACAGGATCAAGGAACTGGTCAATTTGTAAGGGATCATAGCTGGATTAATTTGGTAGGAAAACACAAGACTTAGTGTTCATGGGGTACTTAGTGAGATGGGGGAAACTGTTGGTTTGAATTCTTTGACAAGAGCTTTAAGACTTGGAGGGTAGTTCTTAGGTGGTGATAGCTTAATGCCCTATGTGGAGCAGTGTACAGCTGTACAATGTACCAAGGCAACTGCTGGCAAACCAGTCTGGATATGGGAAACACTAGAACTGTGTTAGTGCATTGTTTCTGTGGGGCAGCCTGCATTCTTTTGGTGAGGATAAACCAGCCTAGGCAAGCATGGAGTTAACACACCTGTATCATGTCTGGCACCTCAGCTCAGTTGCTGAAAGCTTGTTTCTGTCTCTCCAAGTGGCTATACACCCTATCTGGTAGGGTTATCCTCCAGTATGTGTCTCATGTAGAGAGCAGAGCCATATATTGGTTCTGTATTGCGGGCATTTGGTCTCCAGCAGGAGACAGGTGAGTTAGCGGGCCCATATAGAGCAGGAGGTCTGGTTTCATAGCTCAAATCACCTTCCTGAGGACAGGTCCTGACCTGCGTTCTTACAAATTTGTTTTAAGAGGTGATATTGCCCACTTTTATATATAATAGTCCAGTAGTTCAACGAGGAAGCCAATGTTCAGAGCCTCCTCAGGTAGGAGAGTCTCCAGCCTGCATCTTCCTCCTCTCAGGAGAACTGTCAGTTACCTGTAAGGATGAATATGAGACCATATGAGAGAGACTGGGTGCAAGGAATGGAATTAATTGGTCAGCAACTAAAGAATTCACTAGAAATCAGTGTCTAGTCCAATTCCAAACAGTTTCCAGGTAAGCTCTCTGAGCACCTGGCTAAGGAGGCAGGTTCATGTTGGCTTTTCTCTCTTCTCTGATCCAGTGGATTCTGAATTAATTTCTGCACGTGAGAATTTCAACAGAGCATGCATTGCTCTTGGACTGCCTTTGCAAAGGGGCTTCTGGTTGCTGTCAGGCATGGCTGAGATCATCTGGCTTTGATGGGCAGGCACTGAATTTTGCATCCAGCCTTACAGTTGTGTAGATGCTGAGCAGAACTCAAGGAACAAGGTGATATGGTAAAAAAAATAAAGGTTCTTCTGGAATTAGGGCATATCCAGATGAGGTATCTGTGTTTCGTATCATGGTTTTGTACTGAGGTACCTACCTTCCTCCTAAATTACAGTTACATGCCTGCATCTTTCATGAGAGTTAATCCTTGGATCCCTAGATATTTCTGTGCATGAAAGTGGCCTGCTTTCAGAATGTGTGTATCTACTGCTTTGATTTACTTCAGCTGCATCAGAATATGCACAGAACACAGAATACCTTACACTTTCACCTTAGTTATTGCAAAGCCTTGAGTGACAGGCTATTTGTAGAGTTGTCCTATGTCAAAAAGGAAGTATGAAAAAATACAAGATAACGGTGCAGTCTCTGAACATTGCTTGTCAGAATCTTGAGAGAAGCATATCTTCAATTATTGTACGTGACAGCATGTTAACGTTATCCCACTGGTGCTTAAGGATAAATTTTATTTGATTTCTTGTAGTGTCTGAACTGATTTGAGACTCTACAGAAGTGAAATATGCAGAATAAGTTAGTGCAAGACTTCTTTACCCTGAATGAGGTGCTATGACAGATCCTACAAATAAAACACGGCAGGTTTCATTTTGCTGACGACGGGAGATCTGAGCAGAGCAAAGGCCTTACAGAATAGTGTGATAACCACTGGAGAATCCTTGGTCAGAGAGGGCAAATGTGCTGATTCATGCTCTGGCACTCGGAGCAGTTGTGCTGTTTGTTGAGAATCACTTCATTGTATCAGTAGAACTGAGGTGGAAAACGTCGAGGAATTCATTCTGGCTCTTCATTAGACTTCATGACTCCTGGCTGTATTTTACACTGCAATATCTTTCTGCTGCCAGAGAAGGTTTGAGAGAACCATGTGGCAATGTTCCCTGCCAGGAGTGAGCCTGATATTAGATTGCTGGTGGGCTTCTATCCCATCTTCTCAAAAACACAGATGACCTTCAGTTCCCCTTTCTTTAGTAATTCCAGGCAAGTTAATGGTTGCTACTGGAGGTTAATTAAAAGGTGGAAAGATGCCCAGAGAATGGAAGGAATGTAGTCCCAGTGAATAAGTCATGGAGCAGGAAATGTAAGAAGACCTGGGTTCCAGTACCAGCTCTTCTGCAAAGTTGGTATCTGTTGTCTGGATTTTTGCTTGTCTGTGGAATAAAGCTCAAAGATTTGCCTCTGAGTTGCAGTATTTGATATTTGTGAATTGAAATGTCAACAAAACTGCTAAGCAAGGCTTAGAAATTGCTTTTTATATTGCAATATCATCTCACTTCAGATATAAACTCTGAAAATCCATCAAAAAATCTTCCCTGTTCAGGTGAAATTATTTGGGAATGAGCAGTAGGATTTCAGATGCAGTGAAGCTATAACAATATTACAGTGCTGTAGTGTTTCAGTTTTTCAGTCATTTCATGAAGAGAGGACTTAATTTTGAAAATTGCTGGGGGTTGCTAGACAGTAGAAACAAAAACATTATAATTAATGGAGGTAATATTATTAAAAGTAATGGGCAATATGACTGTACAACCAGTATTTATGTATTTACCCTAATTTGTGCCTTTTTTTTTTTTCTGAGGGGAGGTAAGGGAAGGTGTAGTGGCTGAGCAGTTAGATTATTTTCTGAATTTTGTGTGATAGTGGAAGCAAAGGTCATGTATAGCAACCAGAATGCCAGAGAATGAGTTCTAGGCTGGTCTGCTGTATTTGTGTGTTCCCACAGCAGTTTTAATGGGTATCTGTTGTAGTCCTGCTAGGAAAGGGTTCCAACTCTGCTCAAACTGCATGTGTATAGCATGAGGATATATTTTAGTGTGCCCTTCTTCTGTTTGTTTAATCACCAATATATGGGTTACTTTTGCTTGACAGTCAGCTGTTAGGATAACACATTTCAGCAAAGTTTGCTATTTGAGATGCTTGAGTTATTTCATTATTTAGCTTTAAAATCTTTTGTGCTCAAGTTACCTTAAGGAAAGCCTTAAGACAGCAGGGAAATAAATCCCAAATGCTATGAATTCTGTGATGCATTCTCCCAATCCCAGATGGGAATGTGTCAGGAGAAAAGAGATCAGCCCATGAGTGTTTGCTTGAATATGAGCATTCAAACGTACATGGTCACGTCTCTTTCCTGACAATTTTATTGTCTTCCAGCTAAAGGTTTTATGGTTGGTATCCTGGAGCAGATAAAGGGCTAAGAATGACAAGGAGAGCAGGCAATTCCTTCTCAGCAGCTTGGAGCTGCTGTGTTAAATCAGTCCTGTGACTGCTGGTGTCACAGAGGAGCTTCTTCAGCTTAGGTGCTAGCATTCTCCATACCATCTGAGCACTGCTTTGTCTTTCCCTTTCTGTGAAGATTTTCCATCACTTCTGACAGGGCATGAACCTGTTGGAAGTTCTACTTAAGGGCCAATGAGATGTCCTCTGAGAATCATGCTACTAGATCACTGCTGATCTAAACCTGTACTGCTGATTTCCCTTTGCCCTAGTGAAAAGAATCCACATGACATCAGTCTGACTTGGCTTGAGCTAGGTTTCCTAGGACAATTTCAATTTAATATCACCTCTTGGTATACTTCACCTACAACCTGAAAAAGTGTGTCTTAATATTTAGATTTTTTTTAGGCTTTTGAGATGTGACTAGACTGAAAGGTGATAATAACTGAGGCAATATCCATTGTTTTAAATACTCATTTTCCTCTTTCACAGTGAATCCCTGAAAGTTCAGTTTGACATTAGAGTGAAGATACACATTACAAGCACAATAGTTTAATAGTCTGTGCAATAAATTAAAGCAGATATACCTCTGAATTTCTTATGCAAACATTGTATGACAGTATTGGGTACTGTATGTATCTTTGTGTACCTGCCTATGCAAGTAACTTTACCGTACCTGTCCTTGCAAGTAATCTTATCTATGTGCAGTATTTGTGTATGCCAATTTGTTCTTTGCACAGAAAACATTCTTCACTGTCTGGAAATGTTGCCCAAATTGTACTTTCACTTCTAATGCTTTCACTGAAGATTGTAGAAGAGTACAAGAAGAATTGCCCAGGAATTCATATTCAGAAAATGCTTTAAGATACAGACAAAATTTGAATTTTTATGGATTTGTTAGGAGAAAAGCAAGTCTCAACTTTGAAAGCATGTGTATTCAGGAGGGTAATGCTGGTCTGCTGTGGAAGGTACACATCTAGCCAGCTGGAGAATGAAATCGTGGCCAGTGCCAGCAGTGTGAGGACAGGGGACAGACCTCAGCTAGCAGAGCTACACTGTTCCAACATGTTCAGCATGTCTGTGCCTCCTCCAGTAACACCGCACTTGCCTTTGTTGGCTTCCTTCTCAGTATGTACAATACCCTCCAGGCCAGTCCCTGACAGACACACAGCCAGACTGAACTAGACTGTCAGCTGCAGAAAACATCCACAAAATGATCTGATTCTGCAGAGCAGACAACAGCAGTTGTGATGTTGTAGAAGGCGACCCAAATGTATTTCATGGCTTTGGTGCTCATGAGATTTATCTGCCCTTATTTAAAAATCACTAGTGATAAAATCTCAAAAGGGAAGGTCACAAAAATCAGATGACTAGTGTACTGGCAGGGGTGATGTATGGTCTGATCTCCTTGTATACATCATGTATTGCTTACACTAGCATGATGACTGATGTCAGTGGTATAGGCAAGAAGGGTTAATGTCACCTTTTGGCAATGGTATGATTCTTAAATCCCACGTAAAGTCCATTTAGAGAGTTTCAGTGAAGCCCCAGCAGTAAGACCTGCCAAGAGTTTTTGTGCTGGAGGACTATGGGTTGGCAGGATCAGCCCTAACGTGTTAAGTGCTGTTTATGATGTTGTTATTGCTTTGTGAATTCATTTCCCGCAGAGACAGACTGGAGATGCAATGTTCAGATTCAAAGATCCTCTATGATGTGGGATGTCAGCTCCATGGCTCAGATCTGGGCCCATGTCAAACTTAGAGTTACTAACAACAGTACTCTGCATTGTGTTTATGGACTACACTATAAACTCAATGAAGAATGCAAACAGTTGATTTTCATTAAAAGGCTAAGAAGATGTTATTTTCAAGAATAAAGGGGACATAATCACCCTTCATAGGTAAGATATGTTGTTTACACTATGGGGATTCATGTCAGTACATTTTAAGTAAGTTGCTTGGCTGAACTTGTTATCTAGCTGCCAAGAACGGAAGTGAGAGAGAAAAGCCAGTGAGAATTATTGGACTCCACACTCTAAACTTACATCATGTAAACATTTATAACATGACTTTTATTTTCAACATTGACTGTTCTGGTGGGGGCCTCTTTGTTGCTTTACTGCTGGCAGACTGCTTTTGATGGCACTTTTTGGCTTATTTGTGAGGATGCAGCAAGCCTGGAACTACACAACATTTACAACATGTACAGTGAAAACATCTAGTCATCCCTTTCCCTGTCCAGGTTCCCAGCCACAGACAGCTGCTTGGGTTTAAGCATTCCCTATGCCCCTGCTGTTAACACTGGCTTGCAGTGACCAGTGGGCCCACCCTGCTTTCTCAGCATACAGTGGTGAAATCAATAATCATGTGTGTGATGGAGAGAAAGAGGCTGACTTTTCCATTTCTCCTTAGTCTCACACTTACAGGAAAGGGTATAAACTCTGCTATTTTCCATTGAAGAATAGTGACAGCCAACAATTTGCAGTATACCTGGTGATATTTACCTTGGCACAGGAAATGGTCTTTCATTACAGCCCATCCCTCCTGCTGGTATCAGTAGTAGTTTTCTCTTTCAGAGTATCAAGTTATGCTCTTCCCAAATCATTTGTGCGTTTTGTTCTCTGTATGAACTTAATTCACAGAAGTCACTTGCTTCTTTCAGATATAGGTTGTCTTTAAAGCAACACAGACCAAGGCAGAGCCATGGGGAAGAGAATAATACTGGTTTCTTCCTTCCTGTAGTTTTCAGATTTCTGATGATGCTACAAGTATCTGACCCAGTGCAATTATGTGGGTGAACTCCCTAAGTTTTTCTTAGCATTTGTTGCAGTTCATCAGTTTGTACCATTTAGGTTGTAGCCACAGCTGAGTTTATACACAAGTTTTGTTTGTTGTTGTTGTTTTCAGAGCCCTTTAATGCTCCTCACTGACCCTTTTATAAGCTATAACTTTTGCTCACACTCCATAAGTCAGAGAATCTTTAGAAAAAGAGCCTATCAAGAAAAAAAATCTGGGATGCTTTCCAGGGAAAGGCATGTATAATAGAGCATTCTGGCAGTTTTTCATCTGGCACTAATTTATTATTTCAAGCTGGCTTGCTCTTTAGACTATAATAAACAGTATTTTCATCTAACAAATCACTTTTAATATCTCTGACCTTGACAATGGGTATCTAGTGTGGGTTTAAGAGAAAAAACTCTAACCAGAAAAACAGGGGGTCACAAACTGATGTTATCGTGGTTCTTCTTTAAGTTTCAGCATTTCTAGTGAAAGGAAATATATGTGGAAGAATAGGTTGTTTTAATAGAGACACCTACTATCTCTAGCTATGTCATATATGCTAACTTTTGGAGAGTATAGTCTTTATGTTTAGTCTAACAGCATTTAAATGATGTAATCGTGGAAGAAGATAATGGGATTCCATGAAGTGAAGGCAGTGCTTTGCTGAAGCCAGGAGGCTGCTGTGTGCCTTTAAGAATTCAAAGAAATATTGTATCAACACATTTACACTGTGTGTAGATGGAAGGTGCAGTCATTCTTAAGTTCCTTAGCTCAAAGAGAAAAGGGTCATTGTACCTTTTATTAAAAAGCATGCATGAACTGTTAAAAGGTTCTCCACACCCCTGGGACACCCTGTCTTTGTATTTTTAGACAATTGGTAGCAAGGGAGTTGCTTGTCAGATCCCTGGATTGGAGGAAGGATGAGAAGTTGAAACACATTTTGATGAAAAAGCAGCAGAAGGCTGCTTGCTTCATGATCCAAGCAACACTTTGATCCTTCTACTCTTTCCCATTCCTTATTACTAAGGGTATCCATTGAATACTTGAGATTTATTGAAGCAGGATTCTGCTCACTAGGCAGAGGTTTTTAATCTTTTTCCAGTTTACATATCTGCATTTTGCAGTTCTAAACCAATTGGAGTAAATGTAACACAGGTAGTGGCTTTGCATAATTTACAAGCAGTTGCTACACATGCACACACACATAAACAGACACACAGAGTGTATCAGTTTACATTGTAATTTGTGTTGTCTTAATCACTTTATTGATAAAATAAAGCTGTAAGCCCTAGCTAGTTATGACCATTCAAGTCATAAAGAAATGGCTTCTTGTTTGTGTACTACTCATAGTAAACCTGCTCCCAGGAATGCTAACCCACTTAATAGCCTGCACCTGACTTCAAAGCTCACTGAAATTAAGCTTATTAGTTCTACTCATGTTGTTATTATGCAGACACTTGTTCAAGGATAGTTCTTGTACTCTTCTCTTGCCTGTTTTGTTTCTTCCCCCTTGCACTCTCCAACCCTTAAGGTGAAACTTGGCACTGCTGTGTACTCTTTTAAATTCAGAAGGTAGGAGCTGCTGGTTTTGTTTCTATCCCATGCTGCTGGTATTTTTCTAGGGCATGAAGACAGGAAGTTGTTCCAAAAATGACCGGTAAATGTTTATTGCAGAATATTTGGCAGCCCTTTCTATGATGCTTTAGTGATTAGATTAGTTTGGTATTGCTTCTCCTCAACATTTCCTTCCAATAGAACTTAAATCTGTGTGTGTTCATTTGTATTTGAAATATATTTTTGAAAGGAAGTTTTTGAAACAAAACGTGAATAACATCAGCAAGGTATCCATGGCTTGTTATTCTGGAGAATAAATAGAGCTTCCTAACAATGGGAATTTAATGGATGTGCTGTTATGAGATTTTTAAGAAGACAAGAGAAGTTGCAACAGTTGTTTATGGCTTTCCAACTAATAACCATTTTCTACTTAACCTGTATAACAGAGGGGAACTAGCTGATCTTTTCAAGTTCTGATCATAGGTGCCCCAAAAGGTTTGCTTCAGCAACTCTGTAGTGGAGGATGTGTGCCCAATATAAACACACTCAAAGGATGTAAAGAGAAATCTGTTATGATTTTTTTTTAATGGGGATGTTGGATAAATCCCGTGTGTCTCATTCATGCACACACTCCTTTGAAGCCAGGAGATTGATTGTATGAGCAGAAATTGGTTGAATGTATACAAAATGTCATGTAAATTTACAGTGTTAAATAGAAGAATTAGAATAATTCAAAAATATGCAGACATCCAGTCGTGTTGGGTAGTCCTATTCTGGTCACTGCAGAAAAAAATTAGCTTTTTATTTCAGCCATTGAGCTAAACTTAGTCAAGCACTTGTAGTATGTGAGTGCACAGCAAACTCCCAGCTTTTTGAAGAAACACTTTAGCTTAAAATGTGCCAGATGTTCAGACTAAAATACCAGTTATCCAATTTTCTTGTGAAAAGTTAATCTCTTCTTACATTTAAACCATGCTGTGTTATGTGAGGTTATATTGGAGTACAACGTTGAGGGATGGAGCATGCCATATTGTCAGCAATACAATGGGATAGCTTATATTTGGATGGAGAAACACATTTTCAGATTTGTTGCCAGGAAGACTTGCACATTTTATGTTTCATTGGGAAAGTCGACCAGATTTCACAAGCCATGCTGTTGAAGAACAAATTAACATTGACTGGGGCCAATGCCATAATATCTTTCCTCAAAGTACAGCCTACATATTAATTAACATTTGTAAAGCATTTGAGGTGCTGGATGAAAGGCAGCACAGAGTACAAAGTTGTTGCTATGATTAATTAGTTATCACCCTGGACATGTGAAGTGCTGTATTATAGTGTTACAGATGATTATTTACTAATTGTTGCTTTTGCCTGTGGCCTTCTTTGTTCCACCCTTTACCTACTGTGTTACTGCCCTTATTAATCCCATTCTTTGGGCTGGGAGTGCTTTGACCTCCGTGGCAAAGGCCAAGGACTTTCATCAAGTTATACTTGCAGGAAATCACTGTCTTCTAGCTAGGTAGACATCTGATCTTGATGTAAAGACTTCCCTGACAACTTGGTTAATCACCTGCACTATCAAGAATACACAGTGTGTATTTTGCCTAAAACTTCTGCTTCCTTTGTGTTCTGTGTCTGTAGTTCCACTGTAATGTCCAGTTAAAATATAAGAAGCAAATTTTCCAGTTTTCAAGTGAGTCCCCATGTAAGTACAACAGGTCATCAAGGAGGCAATAAACTCCTCTCTGTGTCTGAGATTGTGTCTCATAGCTAAGAACAGGGAGCATATTCATTGAAATATGGCCCACTCCTATGACCTTTGACCTCCACACTAGAAAACCTCGCAGTAGCTCAGTTCAGCATTGTTTTTATGGCTTTTCAGGAAACTAGATTATGGATAGAAAAGCCCAGTCTGTGCTTCCAGTAGGTCTGTAGCTTTTCTGAAATGGCATTTGGCAGAAACCAAATCTGGAGTGTGGCTTGGTGTTTTCAGGGCTATGGGCTAAATACTGCTACTTGTTTTGTCTGCTGTCACTGGAAACAGGGATTGGGCACTGGCTTCTCGTTCCTCTGCTTATTACTGTGCTTTGAACAACAAAAATAGAAAACCTGTACATGCTAAGATTATTAATAAAATTACAAAAAGAGGTCTGGAAAGGTCCTATTGTTGTTATCCTTCCTCCGAGATAGAATAAGATCTGCCTAAAACTTTCAGACAGAAACTTCTGTAAACAGTCTCATGTGAGCTCCAGTGCTGCCAGGTCACTCCTTATACTTGCTACTGTAGGAGGTCACTAATAGTAAGCTACAGTGTTGCTTGACACTCATCCAAGCAGAAAATTTTACATACCTGAAAACTCCTTACCTAGTTCTTGATTTTCTCTTCTCTGGAGACAGCTTTAGTTCTTTTGTTTCACCTGCACACCTCATGATTTCTAGCTACCTGAGCATTATGATTGCAGAAACCCCCCCTCCCCACCCTGCTCCACATCTGATCTGAGACCTCTCTAGCTAATGTAATCAGATTCCCAATCTGATAATTGCTGACTTTGCAACAGTGGAATGCTGTTCAGACTCCCCTTCAGCCTGCTGTTCACCAGGCTTTGTCTTCTGTGTCTTAACAGTCATTGTCACATGTCACCCAGCTTGTGCTTCTGGAGTTCATCACAATAGCAAAACAATAATTGACAATGCTGTATAACAGTAAACCTGTCTTTGAATAACAGCTTAATTTTCTAATATTTTTGCCCCACAGAAACTGTTGTACTGAGAGTGGGCTTCCATTGTCTGGTTGTTCCTTATCTGTTCCTACCCACTCTTTGGCCCACCAAAGAGAGCGAAAAAGATCTTATTATTTAATTGAGATTTGATCTTAATTTAATTGAGAAACTATTTATGATTAGTGTCTGATAGGCCTCTGTCAATACTTCCTTTATTAACTCCATCCTTAATTTATATGTCGTGTGCATATTCAAGACTGATGAACCTTTAGGAAGAACCCATCCACACAGACCCTGCAGTGTATGCTCCTCTTACTGAGGCACTGAAGATCACCAAATCTGTTACCTTTTTTTTTGCCTGCTCTGATTCAAAGGCTTTTCTAAAGTCAGCTTGCTCTGATGATTAGAAATGGTCCTTCAAATATCAGCTGACATTGTTCCAGGCCAGTTTTTGTTCATCTCTCAATGAGCAATCACTGTTTATATGTTTAAATGGGTACATACTTGGGCTGTACACAGAAAAATTATTTTGTCCCCTCTTGGCTTTTGTCAACCAAGCCAACTATTTTGACTTCATCTCTGTGAGGATTTCTCTTTGCTCCTTTCATCCTTGTGACCTTCTCTGCACACACATCCCAGTTTTAAATGACATATTGAACTGGAGAAACTGGAAATTTACAGATTTTTACAATGAACTGATATTTTCCTAAGTGCTGGGAGAAAGAGCTCTTTCTGAACTTTTCTAGAAGTACAGTTGCCTTTCAAATTTTGGCATTGTGTCATTGCATCATAAACATTCTGTGGGCCAGGTCCTAATATTTGTTGTTGCAAACTAATGAACTAATTCTTTGCATTTCTTTGGTTGTTAACCCAGTACTGCATGGCTGGGCCATTTATGACAGGCACAAGAGTAGCCATTTTGTGACTTGAGGAAGTTAAAAAAAAGGAAAAATAGAGTACATCAGCTCTCTAAGACTTGTCTGAGGCATATATACCATACCCTTAATATGCTATGTGTTACTAGAAGGGACCAGAATATATGACAATGATGATATCTCACTTGTGCCAGTCAATTAAGATGCTACACTTAATATTTTAAAGTATTTTCATTAGAAGTAACTTTTCTTTTTTGTCTGCAAATTACCATGGCCATGTTTTAATACATTGCTTTTCATAGGTGAAAGTTACTTACCTAACCTATGAGTTTGGGGCATGTTATGCCTGTGCCTTGTGTGTGTATAAATCAGTAGGAGAGAACCATATACAGAGTATCATTAGAAAGAATACGTGATGTAGGGGAGTAGTACAAAGATTCCTACTGGCATCTACTTGAGACCATTAGTATTACTCACTCTTCACCATTTATGAGACTGTGGCTCTCCCAAGCTCATGCTGATAAAGCAATCACCATCCCATAGTATCTGGCAATTACTGTGTCTACACCAGGTATTATAAATACAGACTGAGAAGAGAAAAAACAATGCAGTGCTAAAAGATTAAACAATGGCATAATTAATTAGTTGCAATTGATGAATCTGATCATGCCTACAAGCACCTTTAATTCCTTAAAAGGTGTTACACAGACAGATGTAAAAGCTCAACCTGTGGAAATGGAGAGAATTCTTGGATTGCCTCACCCTTGCATATATCTTCAAAAGCTATTTCTAATCTTGCACAGGCTGTTAATGTGGAGATAGTAGCAGTTATGAAACCTGGGCTAGATTCCAGATATGTTGTATCAAAGTGTAGAATGAAAAGGAAATCAATAGTCACTCCTCAAGGAAAGTTATGCCAGAATTGTCCAGTACAGTCTAGATTAATCAAAGCTGTAACAGCTTTTTTTCATTAGTGGAACATTAACAAGTAAACAACATTCCTGTTTTGTTATTTAGTTATACTAACCTTTTTCAACAGTTAGGCCCAGTGATAAGTTTGGATTTTCTCTGTTTATAGAAAACTGGTACATCAGCAGATAATAGTACAACTCAATATTTATGGAGTGCTGGCTTTCTGGAAATGGAGGAAACTGGAAGTTATTACTAGAAGAGTTCATTAAAATGTAAACAGGATCGAGATGGCCATGCTGACAATGTTTATTTAATTATTTACTTATGGTATTGTCTGGTTATACAATATCATGGCCATGGTGTGAAAGTGGGAGTTGTTTTGAGCAGGCGCTTCTCTGCTGACCCCCTGAAGCAGTGTGTAACATCTCTGATTCAGTGATACATTGGTGTACAGATGTCATGTATCACATCACAACATCTGCTTGTGAAGGGCCTATTTTCCCATTGTGATATGTATCTGTATTCAAATTAGAAATGTCCAATTCTTGTGGCATCTGTTGTGTTATAGAAGTTATGAGAAAGTGGAGAGTCTGAGTGGTGTGTTTTGTAAATGACTGGGAGAGTTTCTATCAAGTTGGACACTGCTGTTACTTTGATTTCATTGACTAATAGCTGGTGTTTTCTGAATATGAAATAAATAAGTATATTTTTACTGTCACACAAATCTAATGATACAAATATTAGAAGATGACAAACTACTTGGATCACGACAGTATAAAAATACTAAAAAGCGGAACATTTCTTGTTTACAGAATTTATTATCTGGATAAATGAGAGCATATTCATAATTCCATAGTGAGCTATATGTGTTTTAGCTTTTGTTTTTGATATTAGCTTCCTCTTTGAGCTGTGTTGCTCAAACCT
Source organism: Heliornis fulica (assembly GCA_013399135.1). Lineage (NCBI taxonomy): Eukaryota > Metazoa > Chordata > Aves > Gruiformes > Heliornithidae > Heliornis > Heliornis fulica. The sequence continues at coordinate 224,407 of VXBZ01007461.1, read as the reverse complement.
TAGTGAGGAAAGATTTGAACGAGCAGAAGATGGCAGAACAGCACAGATAAATAGAGCTGTTGTTAGCATAAGGGGGCAGCACTGAAGTGACAGGCCAGAGAGTGGGAATGGTGCACAACGCGGTTGATTCAGAAGTTTGTGACTTCTTAAACAGAACTGAAGGACGAAATGTGACTCAAGCTTATTATTCCAAGGAAGACAAATGCAGAAGTTTCAGCTCAACATCCAAGTAGAGCTCTTCTCTGCTTTTATATGAATTTTGGAAGTTCTGTGGTACTTTTCCCTCTCTGGTAAGGTTTGCCTTGATGCAAGTGGCAAAGAGCTTTTATCCCCACCTGCTGAGTGCTTTCTAGGACGGGAGCTCTTGCCCCAGGATTCCAGACCTTGCAGCAGATCTTTTGTATTGTTTGTACACAGCTTTCTGTGTGCTTTTGGATGAAAAGTTCTATGTAAATGTACAAAAGATTAATAATTAAGATTGTGTTAATGTGTAGTAATTGTGCATAATGCTGTGCACCACAGGAATCCCTCTTCTGGGCTGACCGGTCTTTTTCTTTGTTTTCTAAAGATCCAGGTTAATTATGAGATTCATAACCGTAACTGTGGAATTATCAGAGGATATGCAATCCTACTGACATGCATAAAAGTGATTTAATGAATCACAGTGACTTTTGGCTTAGTTAACCTATCGTGAACATCAACACAAATCCTGTGTTTCATAAGCTGTGCTTCCCATGGGTCACCACAGAAGTAACCTGAATATACTCTACTGCAAAGGACTCAAACCTTTCCTCTGCTGGGTGACTGTTACTAATCATGCTAATAACGTGGTGTTAGACCACTCTGTGGTAAAACACATTAAGGATAAATAATTAGAAAAACCCCCATTTTGTACTTTGTAAAAGAAGCAAGAGATGGTTTAAAGCAACACATGAGCTGTACATTTTACATTTGCTATATTCTGTAATGCATCTGACTTGAAGCACCAAAGACATTACTATGTTTACTTTGCACAAGAAGCTTCACTGATTTGAAGACATAAAGAACCGTGGTCTCACACTCTTGATCCACTTGGGCTACTCATGTGCATAAGACTGAATGGGGTTGGGTCCCCAGCATATTGCTCTGTCCCTTAGTTGAAGAGTTCTTGATTATTAGATAAAGATCACACTGACAGTCATGACTGGCTCAATGTGGTCTTTGATTATTTTCAGGTAAATTAAAGTGTATTAAAAAAAATAATCGGAAGAGTGGTGAATATAAAGTGTGTTGTTTTTATCTGCATTAGGGACTGAAAAAGGGGCCCGAAAATGTAAAGAAAATCTTCAGGTTAACCAGCTTAAGTCTGAGTGATATTTCACTGCAAAGTCTCTGAACAGTTTTACTATTACAAATAACAACAATTATTTTGAACTTATGTATCGATGAAGAATTAAATGAATGAATAAAATCACGCTTTCATTAGCTTGTTCATTTTGCAGAAGAGCACTACATATCCCTTCACAAATATCTATAAAAATGACTGAGCAGTGCTGAAGAACCTGCTTAACCTAAGGCTGACAGCTGAACAGGGCTTATGTAGTTATCTTCAGATCTGGTTCAGGATCAAAGCAAACTCTGGTAACCCCATCACATTACGGCTGAAATGAAGGAGGGACAAGAGAACGTTGACAAGAGAGAAAATCTGAATTCTGGCAATTCTGAATCTTAAATGTAGGTGGAAGATGTTAGATAAGAAGAAGGCGTGGCAGAAATCAACTGAGTTCTCCTACTCCCATAATACAGTGGAAGACATCATGTGTCATGTACACTGGATGCCTCTGATGCCAGAAGGAGTAGGGTGGGGTTAGCTCTTCCTCTTTGTATCTTATTTTTCTTTTTTTCAGCTTTCTTGCCTTTGATTTTGGCTGCTCTTTGCAGCTTCCCCACTGCTGATGCCTGAATTCTCCTGAAACTTCCTGTGTCTCACAGCCAAAAGACTGCTGTTTCTGTTCCTTTCTCTCTTCTGGATCTGGTCTTTTGGCTTGGTCACTAAGCTAAACAATAATAATGATGATAATGATGGTAGTAATAATAAAAATTCCTGCAAACTATTAAATTGCTGTTTTTATTTACCAAACTGAAAACCACATGAATTGTTGCTGTTTGTCAGGTCAAAATTATCCTTTTGTTCCAAACATTTCAAGCATGTTTTTGGTGAGCTTTTTTAATCCAGTTGCTCAGCAGTTAAAGAAGTTGTGCTGGGTTACAGATGTTTCGTTTCCATTCTGCCTGACATAATTGGAAGCAACCGTATTATAAGAGAACATGTAGCTGCCCTCTCAGCGATACGGTCTGGGCTCCCTTGATTGTTCTCAATCTATCCTCTGGTTGCTCTGCACTTTGCAGAAATTCTTAAATACCAACTATTCAGCAACTTCAATCTTTTCATCCATCTTGTCAGCAACCAGGTAATGGAGTAATTTTTTCCTTGCTCCTCCATCCTTCACAGACATTGAATAAAAGTATTTCATAGGGAGTGCAATAGCATTCAGAGAATGCTTCATTGCTCCCTCCCTACTCAGTACTCCCCTCTGAATGACCTAGGGCAAAGCACTTCCAGAAATGTTGGTTTGGATGTCATCAACCAGGGAAGGCAATGGATCCCACTCAACCTGAGTGAGCGTGCTGACAGCCGAGCTTTTGGCAATAGGGGGTTGACACTACCACTTCCTCAGGCAGTTTTGTGAATCTGCTCCACCTCTGCCCCTGCTAATTCTCTCCAGATGAAAGCAGTTGACCACTTAACAGTTTCGGGATTACTGAAGCAGCACTTTCAGTAAATTCACCCTCCTCCACTCTACTGCTGACCTTGCTCCTTTGTGGCATTCTTGTTTCTTTAGCATGTCTCTCCATTCTTTCTTCCTCCTATATATATTCCCTTTTCCTGGCTACATTCTTCCTCATTTGTGTGCTCTTTTGAGTTGCCTATCCACACTTTCTTTCCAATGGGAATCTGCTCTTTTCCTCAGAGTTCCTGCTTCCATGGGTCAGGTCACTAGGACACACAGCTCTTTGGGGTTGGGCCACGGCAGCTGGGAGCTCTCCCAACAAGTGACTTCAGTGATAGGAAACATTTTGTGTAGGGCAGTTACCAGTTAAATTCACCCGGGGAGGGCATTCTCCTGTCATGATTGTGCTGTTTTGCATTTAGCTAACATCACATCTGCCTGGGTCTGTGATGACAGTGTAGTACTTAGACATGGGTTCAATGGGGAAGCTGCAGCTTGACATCTAAGTCCTTCCATTGTCTTCTCTGGTTCATGGGGAATACTGTCAGACAATTTCAGTATATTGATAAGAACAAACGGTGGTACCATAAGGTCATCTTCCCTTTCAACACTGGGTGTTCAGGTTGCCCAGACCTGTTTCATGTGTGTTGTAGTGAAAGCAATTCTTGTGCTGTCAGAGCAAGTCCCCCAGAGTAACTGATTCTTATGTTCAGCTTCAGCAAGGAAACAGGTAATGCTGTAGTCTGAGCTTACTCTGCTGCTGAGCTGTTTTAGCCCCTGGACTATCTAAGGTTGTGCCAGTGTATGCAAACCATCTTGTAACACTGCAGTGAATGAAGGATGCACATATTTAGAATAAAGTCTAAATATGTGCATCCTTCCCTATATACACTGGGAAATGTCACTCTGCATATCAGTGTGTTCGGGTTCTGTGCTAATGAATGATGGTAGGTAACACCAGTTGCCAATACAAAATTGGCATAAAAATGATCCGAGACTTTCTAATTCTTTTCTGAATTGTCTTTAAAACTTTAAAAAATTTGTTTTGGATTTGGGCGTTGGAGATAAAGGATAAAATATATCTATTTTAAACTTATCATTACTATGTACTTTCAGAAAATAAAACAAAAGCAAAGGATCTGTTTGAAAATGTTCTTCAATCTCTGTCAGTAGTAAGGGATCAATAACAAGCTGTACCAAGCAAGAACAAATACCTTGCTATTGATATATAAACTGATCCTGCAGTGATACCCTTCCATCTGCAGCATGTTGTAGATGTTAAAGGTGAACAAGGAGAGCCTAATTCTGTTAGAATTACTCTGTTTCATTAATTAGGCCTGGACTACTTTTTTTTTATATTTGAACAAGCCCAAAACAATAGGGCTTATTTCATAATATGTGCTATCAGAATACAAACACAAATTATTGGAATTAATCATTTGACTTTCTTAGCTTTCTAGCTATCCTAACCATTGTCTTTTTTAAATGTGATTACTGAGCTTGAGGTGAGAATTTTATTGAATAATAGAGAGTTTCCTTTTCTCCTTGATATTGAGTGTTCAGGCTTTCTCACTCTTACAGATTAGAAAGTTTGCATTTTTCTGTGTAGCAGGATACCATTAGATTTAAGGCATTTTACACAACTTCATTTTTGTATGACATCGAGAGGACTGTAATAGTAATAATAATCTATAAATAAGCACAAATTCTGGGGAAAGTGGATTTTATTTGCACTTTTGTTCTGGCAAAAGTACCCATGTCCTCTTTTTACACATACCATGCATAAATTGTATATTTGACTTTAACAGGTGAAAAAAAGAGCAGATTTTATATAGAAGAGCAAAACATACAGGAGGTTCAGACTTATTTTGCTAATTCCCTTATTTGTTGCACAACTAAAATAGTGACATGAAATTATTTAGCTGTCTGTGATTACTACAAACAATGGAAAGAGATTGTTTATCTGCTTGTTTGTACAATGAAATGTGAATGCTATGCAGCTGGCTACTCTGATGTTAATAGGCATGAAATCACTCCTTAGTCTGTTTAATTTACTGACTAAAAGAAATTTTTCTACTTTAAAATTTCAGCTTTACTTACACCCCCAGTTTAAAATTGTGTATCTTTCTGTTCAAGTTTGTGACCAGGTAATAGCTTTTAATTGAACAGGAACAAAAGATATAGCAGTAACTTGTATGAGGTTTGGTGACTACTACTGTCCCTGAAGATTCTGCCTCAGTCCTTAGCTCTCTCTCTTCCTTGTGCTGTGTCTCTGTCAATGGCCAGAAGATGATACTGAGGAAAGAGAAAATACAGGCAAACAGATCAGGTGCTACACCACAGTTTTCCTCCTGCCTTCACCTTTGAATTCTGATATATATATAAATCAAAATCTGTAATTGGGCAATTCTCACATATTAGTGACCTTAAATGAGACAAATATGGTTTTAATTAGCTTGATCTGGTTAGCACTCAATGAGTTACTCCTAGGATGTTTCTAGGATCCTGGTATTATCTGATGACCATTTATAGGAGTGGACAGACTTACCAGGCTCAGTAAAGTCACAGGTACCAGCTAGGTGTTTATCTCTCCTTTGGTTAAACTTTTTCACCATCTCAACTCTAACACCGAAGGCAAGCAAGAATGTAACAACTCTCTGCAAAAGAGTGAAGGGAAATGCAGTTGGTTGTGATAAGGGCAAATAAATTTCAGGTATGGTGTTTCTGTAAGTCAGTGCTGGCAGCTGACCATGTGAAAGTCTTCTTCCTCTATCTTTTTTTTCCTCTTTCTCTATGTTAGTTCCACAGAGAAAGAAAATGGTAGTGGGGGTGTGATGGTGGGTGTATCAATAGATGCCTCCTGGGCTTGGCTGCAGAAGGGAGGCAGTCAGCAGATGTTTGTGATTCTTCAGAGTGGGAGTTGCAGTCTGGGCAAATGGTGCATCAGTCCCTCTTTGTAGGACTGTCGTGTTACAGCCAGGTTTTGAGCTCCTGCAGATGGTGGCATACATCCATTTGAGGCCCAGAATCTGCACAGGGACTCGTAACTTGCAGGTCAATCTTCTGTTCGCTGCCATGGGATTCACAGATGAAGTAGTAGAGGGTGGTTTAGGTCCCATCTTGTACTAGGTATGTGCTGCTAATGAAAGAATGGAGGACAAACATCTCTCTCTCTAAGCCAAGAGCTTATGTCCTGGCTATCTGCATTTAATCAAAGTTCAGCCTTGCTTGAAATGGAAAAAAACCTGTTGTGCCAGGGAGATGGTGTCATATTTCCTGGTAGGTATCTAATCCTACTGCTAGGTCTCTTGTTTTTTGTTTCAAATTGTTAATGAAATCAAAGCATATCCTGGGCCTATCTAGGGAGTGGCTTAGCTTGTGTAGCTGAAGAACAATCACAAGACAATTTTCTAAAAACAATAGGAGACGAAAGAGGAAGTTTAAACCACTTCCCAGTTGAGAAAACACAATTCTGCTGATTCACAGCTGTGCAGAATGATAGGTTTTTATTTTGTCCAGTTGCTCTCAGATTGCCAAGATTATATTAACATGAGAGTGCAATAGGACACTCCCAGATATAAAGCCCAGTAATCAAACACAAATTCTTTAACTATAATTATCTCTTCAAATTTCATCTTAGGTTTCAGTTTTTGGCTTCCCTTCCTGCCATATTCTTTATACAAATACCCTGGCATTATTCAAGGATGCTTGGGCAGAAAAACCACATTTACTGATGCACCACAGATCCTGAAATGGTGTATCAACAATAGCCCAGATACCATTCATAGTTCAGAAATTCACCCTGTGCAGGATGTGAATGTTTAACTGAAATAACCTATTAGCTAGGTAAACTGAATGCTGCCACTGTGAGCAGAGGGATATTATGGCCTTTATAGGTTAGCTCTTGAGTCCTTCACAAACTTTTGCCCTTTTAACCTAAGGAGACAGGTCACAAAAAGAGAGTTCAAGATGTAATGAAAATAACACTTTCTGTACAAGATATACCCTTCATAAAAGAGGAACTTCAGACATTTTTTGGCTGTTCAGTTTCATAATACCGGAGAAGATGAGAAAAAAATGTACAAATATATCTGACCTATATAAAGGAACTGAGATGATATATAACCTTTTAAGTAATATTAATTGACCATAAAGGATTCAATGTTTACAGTTTGGAAGGAAATACCATCACATGTGATTTGCCTTCATTGAAACAAAAAGTAAAAATTCTGCTCAAACTGCAGGCCACTTCTATTTAGTTTTGCTCAGCTCCTGTATGCCTGGCACAGTACTGAGAAACAACAGATTTCAGAAAACATGTACTGTATGTCCTGTTTGCTGGGAATCGTGAGAGACTGACAAGAAGCCCTTAGCAGCATCTGAGTTGCTTCAGCAATGGTGGTTGTCTCCAAGTAGGACAAGTACCTCTTGGATTTCCTCTAAGTAGTAGACTCTCTTCCTGTACAGATGCTCTCTTGATCATCTCCCATGTTTTGCACATCCACCAAGTATGAGTTAAGCCACCCTTCCGTAGCTGACAGAGCATAAGCTTGTTATAATGGCTGTTATTTTGCACAGGTCTTATAAAAAGAGTTTAGGATTAATAGCATAGTGCAGTTTCCTGAGTCACTGGATAATTCTTTGACTCTTCCACAACCATTTTGTGAAGTGAGAAAGGCCCTAGCCCTTGATCCTGTCCCTAGATGTGTCCTCTCTGTCTCTTATGTGTTTTCTTTATGTTTTTGCAGTAGGACAGGTGCATTTTGCTTTCAGCACAGTTGGAACATGTGAAGAAGAGTGGCAGGATGGACTCTTAACTGTAGTGTTTAGGATATAAGAAGAATCTGTTTCCAATTGAAAAGACCAGAAAACCTAGGCTTACATCCAAACAGGGCAAGACCAGAAAACCTAGGCTTACATCCAAACAGGGCAAATACATAAAGCTTCAAAGTGATTACTGGCTGTCATTAATATTCTATCATTAGCTTAACAATTCACTTTTTCACTGAAAGTCAAGGCTATATTCACAAATGGATCATGGTAGCCATCATTTGTTAAAAACCAGTTGCTTACACTTCTCATTCCTTACTATGAAATCTAGTTCTTAAAAGACACAATTTTGGAGAATTTTTCTGTCTTTATCAAGTAAATTAGAGAAAGTCTCAAGTAGTTGTTGATCTACCTCTTAATTATTCTAAAAAAAGCAGGTTTTATAGTTTACTATTCCACTCTTTCTTACAGCCATTAGCTTTTAAATAGCCCCACATGCAGAATGCTTGACTTGCACCTCATTGCATATCTGCATGGATGCTAATCAGAAGAATGCTAATTATAGGAAATAAAGACTGTGATCTGTCCATTAAGATTTGCATATGAATATATGCATCTGCTTTTTTTAAAAGAAAACAGTTGTGAATGAAAATGGGTTAAAACTGAAACTTCATGTGAAAACTTGTGTTTTAAAATCTCTTACTTTCTGTTTTTCCATTGTATTATGACTGCAGAGATGTGGAATCAAAAGGGAGTAGGAGGGCTCAGAAATGAAGTAACAGAAAGGTTGAGAACACTGAAATGATTCACTGACTTTACATATTTAAATGATACACAGTTCTTTTGTAATTTTGATTCAGATACTATATTTAAATTATTCAAATCAACTGGTTTTTTTTTTGTAAATTTTGACACATTTGCATATAGTACTTTAAATGGATTATTTTAATGTAATACTATTGTCAAATTAGACACCTATTTGGATAGCATTGTTGAACATCAGAACATCTTAGCAATTATGGAAAATCCACAGAGACTGAGAGATGGGACTGGAATAGTCCTTTCTAAGAAACAGAGTTGAAATCCATTGTATTGGTTTCCATGGGGACTAGCAACAAAAATATTGGCAGTGAACCTATCAGGGGAGTTTGTGGGAAACACTTGATATAATGGACATTACTTCCTTTCTTTTTTTTTAATAATAATTGCAAAAGTGAGGCATAAAACCACACATTTCATGATTGAAAAACAAAACAAACAGCTTGCATTTATTTTAAATTACATTATTTGACCAAAACCAGTTCAACAATCACTGCAGGAACATGAGTTTCTAAAGCTGCTACTTTTTGTAGGCGTTTCTTAATATAGCTGTCACAGCTAATAAGAACACTGAGGGTAAACATGAGTCAGATTATGCAGCAGTGAATAAAAGTCTTCACTAAATTGCAACATTTCATTCAGAAATAACTTTTTTGTTGTTGTTCATATCAGTAGGAATTACAGTAAATCTCCAAGATGTGTAATATTACAACCCTGGAACATTATACAAGCTTGTAAATTCTAATACTAAATGCTCAGAATAGAAGAACAGTTATGACATTAGTTACTACTGTGCACTCAGCACATACTGTCTGTGTGTAAATGCTGCTACATTTACAGTATTGTGACACAAACAGGGCCAAATTTAAGTACAGCTTTTACAAAACTTTGGAAAAGTTTTGGAAATATTTAACTCTCCAGGAGTCCTGTAGGAGTTGAAGGAACCAAAATAATTTCTAACAACTTAGACTCATCCTGACATAGAAATGATGTCACTAGCTTCAGTTCTGTGCTCCATGCTCTACTATTCCTGCGATTCCTTTACAGACACCAGTCATGCAGAGTGCCAGGAAAACACAGTTTAGAACAACTTGAGTCCTCCTTTTGCCTCAAAATATGTGTCTCTGGGAATATACATACATGTCACAGATGTTAATAAAAAATTTTAATGCAAAAGGACTTTTTGAAGGTTTCCAATATGCTTCTATCTTTTCTGTATCTCTCTGCTTCATTATCCAGGCATTATTCTTCTTTTCTTGACACTTTCTTGATCAGGACTGCTGCTAGCCATTACTGTCCCTTTTCCTCCCCAATGAGTCCTGTGTAGAAAGATGGGAAGTGTTCTAGTGACTCAGTTGGTCTGCTACAGTCAAACTTCATCCAGATCCCAAGAGTGAAAATCAACAGTTAATGATCTTCTCAGGAGGCAGAAAATTCTGCACCTTCTCCTAGATGAGGTGGCTGATTTGTATGTGGTGTTTTGCTATTTCAGAGAGCACATGTTTTTATAATCTATCTTATCTAATGCTAGTATAGCTGATTAACCCTAACTGCTAATTTTATTTTTAAAGTCTAAATAAGAATATATAATTTTGCCAGTGAAATTCTTTGGGTAGATAGCCTCTTTTAAAATAGGATTGTTATTGACTTTCATTAGATTTTGCTTGGTTACATCTTGGCTTTCACAAAGGTCTTCCAGAGTGGCAGATCTAGAGAGCAGGGCAATGCAAGAGTTGTCCCTGACACTAACTCATCCCGTTTGCGCCTCACCCATGTTGGGAAAGGATGACAGTCAGTAAGGTCTTCTCACACCCTTTGAACCTCAGAGTAAAGGAGACTATTCTAAGTGGTCCCAAAGTCTGCAACTAAATAGTGTCTTTGTGAGAGAAATACTTAGGAGGATCCAAGCTCAGCAACAGAGTGGTTCAATTTTATTTTTTTTTTTTTTAAGGAACTCATCCTTTCTGAGCAATTGAACTAGGGTAACCTTAGCCTGCTCAGTGTTTATGCAGCATCAACACCCCTGGAGACAGCTCTGTGTGTATCTATGAATATCTACTTATAATAGTAATATAAAGTCCAAAGCTTTTGACTTTGGATAATGAGATTGTTTTTCTTACCCAGCTGGTGAGGAACAGTAGTGGATTATCTCTCCTATTATGGAATGGAGATCCATGCTTGCTCTAAAACTCTTCAGCAATACTGCTTTTAACAGGCTCTGACTACCTAACTGGTGTCTGAGCTGGTAGGTAGCTGACTCCTCAGCAGAAAGAGTTATCCTCTTGCAGGAGGTGATTCCAACATAGAGGGGGAGGAATTCTTATATAGGTCTCTTTCTTGTCACTGCTTTTTTAAAGTATCAATTTTAGAATGGCTCCTTTTTGTAGTGAGAGCACAGATAGAGGAGTTGAAAAGTCTAGGCTTTAATCCTAGAGGTTTCCTTTTTTGAGAAATCACTTGTTCTGTGTGCATTTCATTTTGCTTTTTGGTTTTCTGCCTTGTTTTCTCATTTACAAGTAGCACATGTTTATCTCCAAACGGTACTGTCCAAAGTGTGAAGAAATGTCGGTTTCTCAGATGAAAAATCATATATAATCTTGAAGGATCATATTTATTATTAGAAATCTTGAAGGATTGTATTTATTAGACTTTATTAACTCTACAGTAAGGCAGAAAAGTTGTATTTAAACTTTTATGTGTAGTTTCATACAGCTATTACATTCATATAGATATTTTAAGCCCTACATTTAAAACAAAGGGAACTTCTTGGTTATTTTTCTATTGATTTTATCTGAATCTGATCAAGTCCTACATGATAAGTGAGCTATGAATACCTCTGTTTTCATTCTTTTCCTAGTTACATCTCAGCTTTCCATGCTACTGCAACTTGCAAACTGAAGCTGTAATTCTCTAAATAGAAGTGCTTTGTGTTCCCATGTGGTCTGGAAACCATGTGAAAACTCTGCAATATTTCCACTTTTTTGCAAGGACGCTTATTAAAAGCATTCAAAACCCTAGTAAAATTTCTTCTTATGATCTGCTCTGTCTCCACCTCAGCCTTGGTTCTCAGATTCTCAGCTCAAGCAGGAAGTCTTGCTGTCCTTGCATGCACTCGGTCCAGCCCAAATTCTGACTCACAGCAATGGTCCTCTGCTTGTAGAAGGGCTGAGGGGCAACGTGTCGAAGCCATGAGGTCTGATTTGCAATGACATTTTTATGGATCCTGGCATTTTGTGACAGCAGGTCATACTGATTGAACTCTGCAGATGTGTATTGTGTATATTATATGGTAGTCTAACAAAAGTCATGGTGAATTTGGCCATGGGATTGTTGTAATTGCCTAGGTGATATAGTGTAGATATCTCAACAACCCAGTTCTTCTGAAAGCATACATTTCCCTTGACCGAGGTTCTAGCACTAGGGGGAGAAGAGTTAAAACGACAAAGAATTGCTGAGCCCTGTTGATCAGTGCAATGTACATTACCTTCTGGTCTAATCCAGGAGAGGGAGCTAACTTTCTAGCCATCCCAACTGGCAGGCTGCGCTGGAGGAGGTTTTTTCACAGCTGATATCCCATGTCTGACTAATTATTCACATATGCTGTCCCCGAAGGAGAGTCATCTTGGGAGTGCAAAACCACCCTCTCAAAACATTGGTTACCTCTGTTCAGTGCAGTAAATAAAACTACATGACATATTCTTGACAGGGGAGTATTTATTGTTAATGTATTTTACTATAATTTAAACGCTGTTATGTATTGTTTGCTCTCTTCCCTCACTCTTCTGCCTTTCGCCTATTAAGGAATATTAACAGGATCTGCGTGTGATGGCTTCTCCAGTGCTGCTCCCCGTTGCACTGTGGGGAAGCAGGAACGCTCCTCAGCATGGCAGTGGACGTGTTTGCAAGCTCCTATGCTTCTAGCTTGCTGCCAGCCTTGCTTAGAGTCCCAGGCACAGGGCAAAATGTGTGTGAAGCAAAGTGCACTCACACCAGTCCCCTTCCAGTGAGGGAAGCTGGAAAGCAGCTTGGAGTCCACGCTGCTGGGCCCTCCAGCCCTGCACCTCTGCAAACTCCTCCCTGCAAAGCTTCTGCTTTGGTCAGCTCTTGCTGCAGCACCCAGACTGGGCTGACACAGGACAGAAAAACAACCCCCCTATTTGTTGAAATAAATTAATGAGTTAAAGAGCAGTGCAAAAGAAAAATAAAAGATGAGCCGTAGTGTTTGATGGGTCCACGCTGGGGAAATATGCAGGCAATTGTGCAGAACATCTGCCCAGGGTCTGTTCTGGGGAGTCCTCAGCCCCAGGCATGTGCCTTGTGCTCCTGCACCTCCCACAGCCACACCTTCCCAAAAAATGGGAAAGCATGAGGCTGACCTTGCTGCCTGGGCATGTCAGGGCAGTCTGCTAAGTGCTGGCCCAGGCACTGGTCTCCGGCCTTGGTACCCCAGTCACCTCCCAGACAAGGAATACCTGCTAAGTCAGCAATCCCTTGGCTGCCTTTCTCTCTTTTTGCTCTCCTCTCTGTCTTTCTGTGTCTCACACACAAGTTTCAAGCTGTAATTTTTCAACAGAAGGCTTTGAAAACCTGCCATGTGTATAATAGCAAAGTTCAGACACTAGAAAGAAAATTGAAAGGAAACTAAAGCACAGGGTGCTTTTGTGTTTTGATTATTTGATGAATTTGATTGATAATTAGTTTTAATCTAACCTTGTGATTTTTGGGTGCTTGAGGATGGAGAAAATTTGGACTGGGAAGAGTAGCTCTGAAGTACTTACTCTATTTGCTCTCTACAGAGAGCCCAGCATCTCTGAAGGCATAAACAAGTGAGTGCAGATCAGATGGAATCATTTTTCTGTGTTAGTTATTTTAATACAAAAGAAACAAGGGGAAATTAATATGGGAAAAATATTACCACATATTTAAAAATGAAAAGAACATGAAACTTCAAGAAAAAGGGTAAAAGCTTTTAAAGTCTTTGAACATTTTTCATGTCTGTTGCACAATATAATTATGTTAGTAAACAAATAAAACTAAAGGCAAGAGAAATTCTCCGTGTCCTGTTATCTAGCAAGGAATTTTGATCCAGTTAAATAGGGAAAAATTAAACACTATGAGCTTGAATATAGCAGGGTAGTCTATCAGCACAGAGGTGTGCATAGGTTAGGTTGATAACATAACCTTGAGCTATCAGTGTTCTTGTTGTCTTTAAATGATGTGAGTTGTCACAGTAGTCAGCTCAAAACCACATCCCAGATCACTGGAAAATATTCAGTAATACTTTGTCTTCTTGAAAACTGTATCCATGAAGAATGGTCCTTTAAAGCTTAGTGGAGTTAACTGCAGCAGTTTATTGAGCTAATTAGACTGCTTTTTTCCTGTTAATTATCAATGCAGATTGAGCATTTTGCTGAATTATTTATTTGGAATTATTTGATGAACATGGCGTGCAAGCGCATTTCAACCTCAAGAACTATCTGCCGTGGCCATTACTTTAGAATATGCTGTTCACACTCTGTAATTAGCTAGATAATTAGTGGCTTTGTTTTGCTGTGATTGGATGTCTCCCAAATTTACAGTTTTCAACAAAGCTGGGCATACACTGAAGTGAATACATTTTCCTTGAATGATCATTCAAATTTAAGAGAATTCCACGCATTTAAATTAGACGAGCAGAGGAAAGACACAAGCCTATCCTGCTCATGGCCATAATGTATGGTGCACAGCTATAGATAGGGGACATCCATTGATTGCTTTGCAGGTATCCTTCATTGTATAGGCCAGAACAATTCCTACCCCACTTAGAATGTTGTACTTTGCAATTGTTTTATTGCCTGTATCTGTTTGGTGAAGCCAACATTGTTACTCACTTGTTTCTTACGTTGGAGTTTGTGATAGATGTCCTTTGCTGTGGGTCTTTTCTTCCAAGTGAGGAATAGTAATGAGAACTGTTTATTATGAGAGTGTGATTGCAAGGGGCTCATATTAGATGTCCATGACTGCCAGTGACGTTGCAAGACCACTGCTGGCATAGATCACCGAATGGTTTGAGCAAGGTAGCAGCATGTGGCCCAGGTCTGTTAGTGTGCAGCTGTCCCCAGTATGACACTGTGGGGGTTATGCTTTCCTACCTGCTTTGAAAATCTGTAGCTTAGTACTTAGCAGCAGGTACTAACCAGAGTTCACCAGATTTCACTCATAGTGTCACTACATTGGTATTCTGCCGAGTGCATCACGACTATGAGGCTAAATGGATATTTTCTCCATTATTCAGCCATATAACTGGCCCTTTAAATTAGGCAAGAGGATTCCAGACACCAGTTATGGCAGAAACGCATGATGTTCATCTCCATTATCTCTGTTATTTAAGGCTTTCAGAAAACCACTAACCTTAACTCCTACACTCAAACAAGCACACACTAGCACATAGAGTTAAGCCAACTTTTAAACTCCCAGTCATTAAGGATGTCAAAACATTCTGATATATGATATAAACTCATTATGACTGGATTTTGTTTTTATTAATGTAAGAGTTAAGTTGTGAAGAACAGAAGATTTTTTTAAGCCTCTTACTCCTCAGAGACAATGTGATTTGGTGGTTTAACATTGTAACATTTTAAAGGGCTTGTTAAGCCCTAATCAGAGCACATTAAGCGCTAACATTTTTAAAGTGCATAATAAGACCTAAACATTTTAATAGCATATTAACTTGTAACATAAACCAAACACAGTCACGGTGTTGTCTTTTTTCCTAGTGTTTTCCCTATAACAAGTTCAAGCAAGTAAGATACTTTTAACAGCTATTAGAAAGTTGAGGATTTTGGGTTGTTCTTCCTGTTTTGTTTTTTTTTAAAAGCAAGGAAATTTCTGTGTAAGAAATTTTCTTTGGAGTTAAGTTTTAAACATAATGCATAAAAGTTTGCTTTGAGAGTTCCTGCTGCTAAATGTTAACAAATAGAGTGTGCCACTAAAGAAAAGCCTTGTTTTCGGTGAAATTATATTTTGTACTAGGGAAATTGTTTTGCTTGAGAATATCTGATAATTTTGGAATCATCTGTAAACAAGAGCTGTAAGATGGGCTCTTGCCAGTGATAAAGGTTCATGGAAAATCTGTGTGGGATTTCCCCCCACCCCCAACATAATCTCCTGTATGTGATTCCAGAAAAGAGGTATGAGTTCCTTGATATCATGGCCCAGCAATTTCCTCTGAGAAAAAAAAATATAACAGGAAAGTACAATGTAGCCTGTGAGCGTCTCTTCTTAATTGGTATGGAACCTCCTGATGAGTGATTCCAGGCACACCTTCCCTCCAGGGAGCTGAGCACACCACCTCTGCAACTATCCCAGCCCCTCCCAGGCTATGGCAAGGTATCTGAGCCACCTCCTGGACCTTCATCTTCCTCACGGTATTCTGAGGGGAAATTGTGGCTCAGTCATTTCACCTCAGGTTTGGTCGCCGCTGCTCCTGCTTTCCCATAGTAGCTGTGACCCTCATGCCTGCCATGCTGGTGGCAGGAGGAGGAGGACAGTGCCTTTGGAAAGCAGTTTCTAAAGGGAGTTTGGAGACATCTGGGCAAAGCTGTTCAAGCAGTACTTGACCAATAGCTGGCTACAGCCTCCTGTGGTATGGACAGCCACAACTTATGGATTTGTTGGATAAGCTGTTGCATCCATACAATTGCCTTTGCACTACTGTCCTGTTGCCATGAGAGGACAAGGCTCCTGACTCAGTGGCCTGAAGATGAATACCTCTTCAGGAGCGTACCTTGGTACTGCTGCTGTTGCTCTGGGACTCCCTGTCTGTCTGTCTGTGTGGACTGTCTCTCAGGGGGCCTCAGAAACCTCACTGGAGCTTTGGCAAACGCAAATCAGATCCAGTCTAGGTCTGGACAGGTGAAGAGTCCCACCACAGTGGGGGATGTTCTGGGACAGAACTGGCATATGGTTGCTTTTTATAGAAAATGCTCCTCTTCTCGTAACTCTGACCAGGCAGCTTCTAGAGTTAGACATTTTGTGACTTGAGGACTGCTGGGGGGTTACAAGGGTCCTCCAAAGCAAGCACAGGCCCTGCTGCATGTTCAGAAATCCTGTGGGCTAATCCTGAGAAGAGCTGATACAACAGCAGCAAGAGGCTCATTTTCAAGGGAACTGTGTTCAGGTTGACTCTAGTGTGCAAAGAAACCAGGGTTGGATTTTTGCCTCCTGTCCAGGAACTGTTGCTTTGATACAAGATTGCCTTTTTTTGTTTATCTGTTCATTAATCCCCTGTAGTAGTTGGAATTAGTTAAAACATAAAACCCCATCCTTATTCTGGAGTAAGTGTGAACACAGGGAGGAAGAAGTAATTCTAATATAACTGCAGAGGTTTGACTACACAGGTGTGATTTTAGCATGTAACTGGCAAAATGCTCCTGTGGAGACAAGCTCCAGTCAGAGAGACAAAATCTTAAAACTCTGTAGACCTCATCTGAAGAAGTAGCTCTCTGTGATCTCAGACTAGTGACTCTTATTTTTAGTCAATAAAAGGGAAGGACTTAATGTTTGCATGCGCTATATTCTGCTTTTAACATGACTGATGGGACGATGATGGGGATGATCCAGGGCTGAGGGTGTGTTGCTGTACTGATGCTGTTGTAGCTCATCATTCAGGCAACGATGCAGAGGTGTTCTTCAGACATTTAGGCCTTTGGCAAATAGAACAGGGTGGGGGGAACAGTCCAGAAGTCTGCCAGAGAGAGCGAACTCCAGTTACACCTTGGGCTATATCTGCCTCTCCATTTTGTGTCTCCCCAAGTCCTTGCCTCAGACCTGTCCATTTTGCCTGCATTTTTTTAGAAAAAGAAAAAAAAAGTTAAAAAAAAAGTTCATCTTAATTTGTCTGTGGCCTCCCTTGTGAGATTGAAATACCACAGTTTATACTGATCTGTCTGGGAACTACCAGTTTAGGGTCCCTTGGTGCCAGGTGGATCTTTCTTTGGCCAGACCAACCTATGTATCTGTTCTGGGAGAAGGAAGAGGAGGTGGCATGCTGTAAGGGACTCCTGCACTGAGTCTTGTTTGGCAGAGGGTCACCTATGTTAGTGGCACCACAGGAAAGTGCAAAATGTGCAACTTGAATCGTCAAGGATCAGCACTGACTGATGGCTTAAGGGAACTGATAAAGCATTGACAAGGGAGTGGCATGCTGATTTCCTAACTGCCACTTCTAAAATGTGATAAAATCTGCACTGTGTGTTCATCCTTGTTATTTCTCACTTTATGCTCTTAAGTAGTGTCAGTGTGGAGCAGTGGATGTTATCTTCATGTCTGTGGAAAGGAGCCATGTCATTCCAGAATCACTGAATGGTTGCAGTAGGAAAGGACCTGTGGAGGTCACCTCATACAAACCCCTGCTCTAGAGTAGATGCTCTAGAGTCTCTTAGAGTAGATTTCCTATGTCCAGACATCTTCAGAATATCTCCAAGAGCTGAGGTTTCACAATCTCTCTGAGCAGTCTGTTACCTGTTATGAAAAAATCTAATCATGCTCTGTCCTCTGACAGCAGCTTAGTACATGATATGTTACTACACTGGCAGCCACAGTTCATCTAATTGTTGTGACCTGGTGGCTTAGAAGGATGGTCTTTTTCATATCAGCATTGCTCAACTTGCCCCATGTAAGAAGTTTTTTTAAGGCAGGTAGTTTTTTTTTTTTTCCAATTACTTACTTGATTTTAAGGAAAATATCTGACCTATGCTAGGATAGCAGTTGTAAAGTCAATCTTGAGATCATCAAATACTTGTAGAACATCTCTGTGTGACTGTAGGCCTGCTTTGGTGACTTTCTTGGTAGGCTGGAGCACACAGGTTCTGTATTCTCTGGCATCTTAATTTAGCATGTTACATGTGTGAGAGCCAAGCAATGTACCACACTTCATGGTTCATGAGAAACTTTGTTTTCAGTTTAGAAGACTTGGGAGAGTCTATGCAAAGACTATAGTCTATAGACCATGTGAAGTGTATTTCTTCTAAAGATGTGAGGTGTGGCTGCTTGAACTGGGGGAGACTCAGTTGTGAAGAAGTATTTGTGAGCTGTTCTGTCTTCTGGGAAAAAAGGCTTAAAAAGGGAGAGTGTGAAAGATTAGGAGAACCTGTTTGAAAATCCATCTGCTTTCTATATGGTGAATGCCACACTGAGATCATAAAATTTCTAAGATGCTAAGTTGTGTGGAGTACCTGGAACACTTTCAAAGTCCATAAAAGCCATCTAAGAAAATGCTTTATGTGAACTCTGTATGGACTGTGGAATAGCATTGCACAGGGTGCGTGTACGTGGATTAACTGTACTCTTGAGGATGAGCCAATCTTACATGCTCATAGCCCTTCTTATTTCAATAGCAGTATTTGGATGCTGAATGTTCAGTCTGTGTTTTGACAAGTATTGCTTCTACCTCATTGCACAGATGCCTGCAGGTTACAGGTGCTGGTTTATAGAATGCAATGGATATGTCTACCAGAGAAGAAAGGCTCACACGCTCTTCTCTTTGTATGCAGAGCTGACTGAATGTGAGCACAAACACATTAGGACAGTACTAAGCCCAAGCTAATGTACCTGCTTCATTAGCAAGGCTTATCAACTCAGATTCAGGTGTGTGATGAAATCTAGGTGGCTTCTAACGCTCAGAAAACATCTGGCTAGCAAGGACAACTGGCAGATAACACCCATGCCTCTTAATGTATGAAAACATCTGTGAATAAAACATGTTAGGAGACTGGTGTAGTATTATAGAGATATTTGAGAAGTTTTTTGCTTTAAATTCTAATTACTTTATTTAAAATATTTGATCAACTTGACTGCAAGAACGATGAAAAGGGAAAACCTTGCAGAGGTAGAAGACATCATAACCAAAAGTTTGTCAGATAGCTGGAAATTCTAAATTTTGAAAAGACTTATATAATGGTCTTATATAAAAACCTCCAGGAACCCAGTAATTTTACCCAGCCTGGCACAGGCATGAAAACTTTCAGTGGTGGAAATGAAATTGAGATATGATTACTTCTTAACAACACGTGTGTTTTCAATTTATTAACACAGATAAAAATCACCTTGGATAATTATTAAATTTGGCAACTGAATATGACTTTTACTGGCATCATTTATAGAGATGAAAGCATGTGGTCCAGGATAAAAAGTGAAGAGAGTGTGGCATATTAAACGCTGAAGCTTATACACCAACTTAGAAACACATTTGATACCAGGTTAAAGGGTGTGTTTTAATTTCTTCCAGTACACTTAAATATATAAAATCCTCTGACAGAAAGAATTGATGGGTAAAGATGGAAAAACGTCATTGTTCCTAATTTGTATCAATAGGTTGCATCTTTCATAAAATGTGAGGAGTTTAGGTGAAGAACGTTCAGGCAGCTTATAGTATTGTAACAGCTTTGAAATGGAGTACAAGTTCCCTTTTTTTCCTGGAACAAATATGTTGATGTGAAATTGAAAACTCCTTTCAGATGCCTGCTGGGCTGGCAGGATGTCAAGTTGTTTGGCTTGACTGTCTCTCTCTTTCACTCCCTTCACATTGTTTACAGACAACATACTCAACTCCAACTGACTGTATTTAAGTATCAACTAATTATGTGCAAGAGGATTTGGAAAAGGACACCACACAAAAGGGTCTCCATGCCTTAGACTGCTCAGGAATAGACCTTGCTGCAGGCAAATCACAAAGTACTGTCCTAAGGAAAGTCTGTGGGAGAGAGAAAGGGGGTAGGAAGAGATAAAAATTGCTTTCAGCCAGTGCTTTCTGGCATCTGATTAGAACCGAGAAAGTGAGTGACTCCCAGCTTTGCCCCAGGTTGTGTTTGCTAACAGTGAAAGGTCTTCCAAATGTTCCACCCTTTGCCAAACTCAGGGAGGAGGGGACACTTTCCAAAAGGTGCATTTTAGAGCACATCAATGCTGCACTGCCAACTGGGATCTTGGTCCATTTGGTAGCCCTGTAAGAATTTCCTGATTTTGGGTATCAAGAGAGTTTAAGCACAAATTTTGCTGAAGTCAGTGCCTGTCTTAGCCCGTATTTGCCTGTAACACGTACTGTAGCATGTGCACCTCATAGTGAGACCAAAACACTCAAGAACTGTTAGTCCTGCAATGCCTTTGACAAGGTGTTCTTGGAAGACAGGCAAGTTCATTTGCAGCTGGGTCAGCTGTGTGGAAAGGAGTCCTAAAGCATCTCAGCCCAAAGTGCTGTAAGATACCATCTCAGACACAGGTAAATGTGAACCCGAATGGGTAAGGTGTGTATGGGTTTGGAGAGGTGAGGCTCACATCTAGGCTAAGTACTCTTGTTACCATAAATACCTGGGTAAGTCAGCCGTGGAAGTGATGGTGCATGGAAGCTCGTTGGGAGATTATTGCCCATTTACAGGTTAAGAGTTATTGCATCAGCTTTGGTGCAGGTATCACAGAGAGCACTAACCCAGGGAGAGGCTTTGTTTCGCTGTCTGCCAAAGAACTCCTGATATTCCTGAAAATTAAAAACATATAAAGCTTTCTGTTACTTAGAGCATCCTCTTTCTTTTGGTTATATACTCTTTCTTGTCAAATTTTGTTGCAGTAAGTAATGTGATGTGAAAGTTAACTGGGAGTCTGTCAAGCTTTTTTCTTATCTATGTGATGTGGAGTCTTGCATATCAAAGATGATTAGTAGCCAAGTGTGACCTAGTCTTTAATGCTTTATCCAGAAGATTCACTCAGCTTTGCAAGGATTTGTATCAGATTGTCCAATTTTTTTGGAAAAAAAAAGAAATTGAAATCTGTATCCAATATTTCATCTGCTTAAAAAAATTATGTGGTAGTGGAGGGAATGTAGAAGAGTTGGATCCTGTTATGGCTAAGGAAAACTTCTTTGGGAGCCTCATCTAACAAATGTGCTTATCTGTTCTCAGAAATTACAATGTGGTTAATTTTCAGTCTATTATGCAAAGTTGCATGCAATGTGTTAATGATATTGGTAATTTAGTTACTATGTTCTGCACTAATTAGTAAAGCTGAATATTGTATTGCTCATCCTGGATCACTTTCAATGTTGCTGCATATTTTTTCAGTGTGTTTTAGTTCTTGTCATTAAAGCATGTGTGTACAAGCCAACATACCTTGTGAACTTTGGGAAGAAATGCAAAGCCCCTAGTGTTTTATTATGTCTATCATATTAAGCCAGAAAACAATCTGGTGGTTTGATAAAGTGATTGTTGTGGAAGGACAGCTTCTGTGGCTTAGGGAATAGAGCTGACTAGAATCTTTGTCCATTACCTGTGTTAAATGTAGGGTAAAAGACAGTGTTTTGTATTGGGAGAGAAGGTTTTAACAGAGTGAATCTAATTATACTCTCACAATTAAATGTTTTGGTCAGAAGCAGTTAGAATTAAGTGTTACATGCTATAAGATATGCCATGTTTATTCCTGTTACATATTTTTTCTGCTGCTACCTTCTGCAACAATATTTTCAAAATGAAGCATACCTGTCTTCTGTGAAGTGACTGAGTGGGAAAGTATGGAAAAGGGTTCATATTGCAGTTAGAAAAGCAGCTATTTGGGAATGATCTTACCTCAGGGTTAGATATACAGACTAGTGTTAAATTGTTATGTGTTGGGTTCTCTCAAGACCACTGTGAAATGCAGATGTGTTAGCAGTTAAACATCATTTGGGAGATTGATGGTTGCTTCACTTAAAGAGCTAAAAGGAGACCTGTTGCCTGTTCCAACAGCTTGAATATTAATCTAGACTCCCTTGCCTTTTATAAAGTATGCAGGACAATCTAGTATATGGATTGAACAGCTCTCTGGGAGGAAACCTAGAACCTGAGAAGTCTTGAACTGACATTTCAAATTAACAAACCAAACTGGATCACAAAGAGAATATTTACAATATCTGATGCCAGATCTTCATGTAATGCATACTGTACTGTAGTACATTAGCAGAGTCTTTTTGACCTCAACACATTGTGATGTGCATAGGAAAACCACATAAACTTCATTGGTTCTGAAGTAGTTACTAGCAGTTGGGTACAGATTTGGAGGTGTTATTAACTAATTCTGTAACAATGCTGGTTTCAGGGCTCAGAAGTAGTTCAAAAGGTAAATTAAATATTCAAATTTAGTGGAGAGTAATAGAGAACACACCAGAATATACTGTTATGTCACTGTGTAAATCCTTGATGCATCCACATTTTAAACACTGTGCAATGTTCACTCTTATCTTAGAAAGGACAGAACCAAAGGCAGAGAATGGTTTCCATACATAAGACAACTGAAGTGTCTAGGAATTAGCAGCCTAGTTGAGTAAGAAGCAATCAGGGTCTGGAATGGCCTATGGATGTGAGTAGGGGATATTGGTCAGTGTTGCAGAATGTAACATCAAATTTATTATCAAGGGGGATGCTCAAAGCAAAGAGAAAGGGGTTTAGCACAATACAAAGCTGACAGGTTTAAAAAGTATGAGATAAATTTATAGAGGGAAAAATCCATCAAGGACTGTTAAGCAGAAGGAAGCTGGAGCAGGTACTGTCGTCTGGGAGGCTGTGCTGGGGAAATACACTCTGTTACTCACCACCGCTGGGGTTTGCATACAGAATCTTGGCTTGATCCAGTAATGTCTCTGCTGACATGATCAGATCCAAATCTGCATCCAGTTTGTTGATTCTGAAACAGCAAATGGTACTGTACAAATATAGAACCTTGATGAGACTGCATTGATATCTGAGCTGGGAGGAAGCTGTTACTACTTAAAAAAAAAGTCCTAGAGAAAGTGAACACCCATCTGTCATCTGCTCGATTACAGTTTTTCCTGTGGTATTGTAAACAAATAATACTTGTCTACTGATAGTGGAGATGAGTTGACTGGAGATGCTTTTATCAGGAGGAAATTNAAACAGGAAGGTAACTTGGTCAGCATAAGTTGATATGCTGCCTGGGAGCACTGACTGTAAGGCTTGGCTGTATTATTCAGTATTTGTGGGCTAATCAGTTGTATGATTTTTTTTTTCTTTCTACATAACTTTTCCAATGTTGTTTGGCCTCTTAAATGAAAATGTTCATTTCCATGATGTTAAAAGAAATCAGGTGTCTGGAAACATGGAGATCAGTCTTCTTTTCTGTTACATCTATTGCTTTGAGGGGCTAAAACCTGAAAATAGTTTGCCCTTAAACAAT
>VXBZ01007461.1:129233-200813 GCA_013399135.1 Heliornis fulica | reverse complement strand
GCACCTACTGTGTTTTTTGACATTCATCAACCTGGTACAGTGCTTGAGAACTTAAGTACTATTAGGATCAAATTCAAGATCCAGCAGAGCCAGAGAAAGTTATTTTGCATTTGAACATCTTTTTCTGAGCATAAATGCAATAAAATTGTAAAAGTATAAAAATTTAAAACCCAATATTTTCTGTGGTAGAAGTGAGAAAAGTGTGAAATGATGTCATACAAAGTGACTTTTTCTGGTGTATGGCCCAAGGTTAAGCAGTCATTTAATTTTATCTTGTATAATAATTTACCAGNCTCTGTGTGTATATATATATATATATATATATATATTAGAAATAACTACTGGGCAAATGAGTGCATCTATTTTTTTGACCTGTGAGTATGTAAACCAATGAGCTCATGATTCCTTATGTGTAAAATCTATGGGACAGTTAAGACACACACCAAGGAAGGAACTAATGAACAGCATAATGCAATAGAGGATGCTGTGTGTCTGAACCCTCATCAAGGCTCTTCAGTGGGGACATCACCGAGGGAAGGCTTGGCTGTCCCCTAGTGAAACCCATGGCAGTTTGTCAGGCAGTTTTGTAATTCCCTCCCTCACAAAACTGGAATAACTCAGTTATGTTTCACACTTGCTGAACAGAGAAGCAGGCAGCTTCATTGGGACTGATGCTGTTTATCATAGCAGCCTTCTCAGTGAATTTTCATGGAACAAAAATAGTGGGATTGTACTTAGCCCTGGAAATAGATCTAGCTGTTGTCTGTGAGGGCTCTGGGTTAATTCACCAGCTGAACTGCTTGGCATTCTTGTCTGAGAGACCCCCAACCTACCACCCAGTTGGTACTGCCCTTCCAGGAGCGGGCACAAAAGGCAGCAGATAAAATTTACCCTTTACTTTGCTCTCCATGCCTCAAGGATGCTCAAGGCAGCCTTCACATGTATTGTCCTTGCTGCTACAGCATCTTTCCCATGACTGGAAGAGTGTTGGGAGAGTCTATATTCTGTTGAAACCCTTGGCACCATCTCTTCCTCTGTCCTCCTGGTCTGGCTCTAAGTCCTCAGTAAGTCCTACAGAGGACGCTGAAATGGATGTATTTCGCTCTCTCTCACTTGGTAAATCCAATTCTCCTGTTGCAGAACAGGCCTGTCTTGTATTTGCTAATGGGGTCCTTCAAGGAGGGTAAACAGCATGTTTTTACCCATTTTCAAAGTAGATGAATAAATCTAGATTCTGGCAAATTCTAAATATCCAGAGGTGATTTTTCATGTCAGAGTTGTTCCTGAGTTTTGGGCCTTTTTTTTGCCTTCCGCCCCTCCCCCTTTATTTTCATACAAATATATTTGTTCCAGTAAAAATGTCATCAGATCCAGGGTGGGGTAAAGCAAGAGGAAGAGCTCCACCCAAGCTTAGTGGTTAGGACACTCATCTGAGATGTGGGAGATCCAGATTCAAGTCAGTGTTTTCCTGGTTCAGAGTGGGGACTTGAACCTGAGTCTCCCCCAGATCAATGAATTCTCTTACTGCTGACTATTGAGTTGGGAAGCAGGGCTTGGTCTCCCAGCATATTTGAGAGGTGTTGGTTTTATTTTGTATTGTGTTGAAGACAAATTTCAAACACTGAAATTATTTTGCATGAAATGGAATAGCTCTTTTCCAGCCAGCCCTAATTCCCTACATGGCAAACTTGGCCAGGGGTCTGAGACACAGTCTTTTGCCATGGCTTTGGAAATTAACATCTGGAGGCAGATCTATAACTGAGCCATTGTACACTGGACTGTGCAGATGGGTGTGCAAGCAAACGTAGTCAGCTGCTTGCCTGCTGCACACAGACATCACTCCAAATGCCAAACACTCATGGAGCAGAGGTTGCACCCAGAGCACTTAGTGTGTGGGTAATTAGAAGAGCTAAGGTGGGTTTTCTACATTGCAGATAACATTAAGATACCATTCCTTGGGGCTTCCTATCCTGTCCTTTTCTCTGCATAATATGCATCTCTATAAATGAAATCAATCTACAGAACTTTGAGACATAAACATACTTAAATGGCCATTAAAGTAGCTTTGCTTGAAGCTTTCAGGCTTGCCAACAAATAATGTAATGAGCTGGTTAAGAGGTTAGCTGTGTATAAAAGCTAAAAGCAAGCTCACTGAACAAATAAATATAGATACTACCACTTCTGTGAAAATTTGATATTTGATAAATGTCCAACAATGTGGTTCATTCTTTAAAAAACCCAACAGCAACTGTTTCATCCTGCTGTATCCAGGCCTTCTGGTATATCCAGGTGACATATCTTCATCATTTCAGACAAACTTTCTCACAATATGTGACTACTGAAATTTTTTTACATAATGAAGGAAAATTCTACATGAATGAAAACCAAATTTTTATGAGCCTGTAGTTACACCTCGAGAATTTTCAAAGAGAAAACTTTCTGGTTTGCAACTGGATTAGATTTTGCTGAGCCAATGCTGCACAATCTAGTGTGTGTATTTTCAGTAGTTGGTTAGTATTTAGTAAGATAAACTGTTTTGGTTTCTGGAAACTTAGAAGACATTCCAGGTAAAAAGAAATTATAATGTGATGAGAGACATTGAGAAAGCGCTTCTGACTATGTTTGTAAAGCTGAGCTATAGAAACTGAATGAGTACTTACGTAACAGATCCAGGCTCAGCTGGGGAATGGTAATCCATGCCTGTTTATCTTGAAGATCTATCACTTTTAATGAAGAATAATAGCACTCACAACAGCCACATACATGCCTGGAAAAGGCCCACGTGTGTAGGTGCAAAAATTTGCCTTGCCTAGGGCAAATACACTTGAAAAATTGAATGCTGTGGTTATAGGTTGGTTTTGGCAGAATTATGAAGAAAAGAAACCACCAAACAATATAAATATCTTGTCAATTATAATGCTATTTCTCTTTAACCCTTGATTTGTTTCTTCCTAATTTTTTGTTGTGCACACAGCAGTCATTTTGAGTGACACGTTGAAATCAGAGCAAATTTGAGTAACTAAACCCATACATTTTTGTGCTGTTGAAGTTGAGCCTATGCTTATGCCAGAAGTTGTTTGCACTACTGGAGGCAGCGGCTGAAAGCCTGATGTGCCGAGAGCTGGGTAGACCTTGTGCAAAATGGTTGTGGAAGGACATGAATCTGGCTGGACAGCTGTGCTGTCCTTCCTTGCTGACAGTGCTGGCACTAAACCTTGTGATGGCTGAAGCAAGCAGCCTTGAAAGAAAGGGAGAGAGAGACACTTGTCAGCAGCAGCTAACCTGAAGAGTTTAGTGAGAGGCACCTCCCAGACTGGTTCCACACCATCTCATTAGCGTCACATGATTGAGGCCTCTGTGGCTGTTCAGCCCTGCTGTCAGTAGCAGAGTGGCTATGAGCACACCTGTCTGATGAGATTCTAGGACATGAACAGAGAGAGGAGACTGAATGTGAACCTCAGATGGCCAGCAGACCAACTCCTGAGACCTCCAAGAGCAAGGTTTTACAGGGTGTTGCAGCTAGGTCATTTTCTTTGTCATTCTTGGTTGAAAAGAGACAGGGGAGAGCTGGCTGCTCTTTGCCTCTCTAGCCATGCAAAGAGACCTTGCAAAGAGACTGTTTCTCTTACTGACTGCAATGACAGTCAAGTCATTGCAGATCTTGTAGGACTGGCATCCCACTTGATCCATGTGAACACAATTACCCAGGAATAACTATTGTTACTGTGTCTTTAGTGAAGTGATGATGTAGCACAGCATTGCTGGGGATCACTCACTTCAGTTGTGGCCAGTTTTGCTGCTGATTTTAACTGAAATACCTGCCATCTCATTGTTCTTACTATTGAATGTTACTGGTTCATTCTCAGTTCAGACCAGAGAGATTTCTCACAATACCAACTAGATGCAGTGAGTGTCCATCCTGTACTAGGTTACAGTGATCCTGATCCATCAACCCACATGCAACATGTAGCATGTGGCCGTGCAAGTCAGCAACCAGCTGCACAGGAGCTAAAAGGTGACACTGGTGAGCAGGGCCACTGCACTGGGGCCAGTGATGGGGCCCCTGGAGGGTGGGAACCTGCAAGATTCTGGCTTGTCCTACACTGGTCTCCACAGTCATCTATCATAACATGCAACTCCGGCTGCTGTGGGCCAGAAGACATTTAAGTGCTCCGATGTGGTTGCTTTATATGTAATTTTTTTTATAGGGTTTTTCTCTGCCTGTAGTTAGATTGATGCTCTAATATCCCAAAAGGCTTTTATTTCTTTCCCCAAAGCTACCCAGTTCTATTCCATCTGAAAAGCAAGTGGGGTTCTTTGACTTCTAAACCCAAGAAACTGCCAACGCCCCAGATCAGACTTGAGTGTTTTAACAGCAAAAATTGAGAAGCAGGGGCTTGCCAGCCTGTTTGCCTCAGGAGGACAATATCCTCAGCTATTTCACATCTGATATGCTGCAGCAAGGGATTCCTTTGAGAAAAATTTCATCCATGCCAGGAGGACAGACATAGACATGATGGTATTGTAGACTATTCAGGACATTTCCCTACACCTCAGACACGTTTTAAGCAGTTTCCAGCTCAAGTTTCTCATTTGCTGTTGAATACATCTTGCTTTTCAACCTGTTTTGTCTCCGTTTCTGTACTTTCCTATGGACAGATTAAGCACAGTGATCTTACCTGTTCCTAATACACCCTTTTCAGCACACACACAAAAGACCATTTTCTGAGGATTACTTCTTACTTCTTCTCTCAGATGTATGTCTGAAAGCATTCATATTTTCCTTTCAGTAAGGCAAGTTCACCTGATAGTTAGTCCGAAACACACCCTATGGTGATGGCAAGTATAGCTGGTTTTCTTTTTTTTTTTTAATATCTGTATGTAAGACAGCTAATAATTAATTATCTGTATCCAAGAAAGCTGCTAGCTAATAGATTTTTTGCAGTGCAATGTGAGAACAAAACACAACATTTGTTAAAATGTGGTTTTAGAAGGAAGAATTTCTTTTGTGTGTGCTTCTTCTACAAGCCAGAGCAGTAGAAAGCTTTTCCACTCAAGAGCCTCTGTAAGTATGTTGTATTTAAGGTTTTGTTTTTGTAAGATGGTTAATTATTTTTATTTTAAAAATACATAAACAATTTAGCTGGGTTATTTAAAATCCATTTGCTTTCATTACAGTAGATATTTAGTTCCTTGCCATTTAGAATGTATTTCTCAAAATTGTTTTCTCCTTTCTATCTCCTTGCCAGCTGGTTCTTTATTCTGCCATTGCTAGCTGCCTTTTTTTTCCTGCCAAAGTCTGAAACATTTTAAAATTACATTTAAATGGTTTAAAATTGAACTATATGGATATAATTTGGAAAATGTGTTAGATTGACTCAGCCTGACGAGTCAGGCCTATTTTTTAGTTACATTGGGGTATATAGTAATATTTTATCTGACTGTCAATAACTCAATAAAGCAAAGAAAAAGGGGGATGAAAATAAAAAATGTTCCAGCAGAGCAGAAAAAAAAAACAGAATTGTGTAAATATGAAAACAATTAAGAGTCAGTTCTGCATTATTTTTGCACCTAAATTCCCCTTTATTTTGCAAAGATGTTTCTACATGCAGCTTCACCTTGGTAACATTCTCCTTTGAAGCTACAGAACATGAGTGAATTCATTGGGATTTCAATTTGGAGTGGAGATTTCCATTCCTTACCACACACCAAAGAGCTCATGCATTCAGAACTGTTTACAAAAATGGACTAATAAGAGAAAACAGCTTTATCATTGTGGTTTTCCTTGTGGTCAGCATCTGCACGAGAGAAGGAAGGGTATGAAGGAAGGGTAGTCACATTTCAACAAAAAGACAACAGAGCAAATCCTGCCCTGTTAGGTGGGTGTAAGGCCATAGCTAACTGCCGATTTGAAGAGAGTAGTTCTGTGCTGTACACAGAGAAGAGGATTTGGCACTGTATCAATTAAATTATTCCAGGGAGGTGGGGGAAAAAAGTGCAACATACTGTTTCTGCTTGCAGCTTTAATCTGCTCTTGCAAGGTATGTCCTGCAAGAGCCAGTCTTGGGGATAAATCTTCCTATGTGACTCTCTTTAAGCCCACTGAAGCAAGATTTACACCTCTGAAGGTGATCCAAGTCTTTTTTGCCAACTGCTGAGCCCCAAGCAGTATCCTCGTTACTTTCCAGCATAGGTTTATGCACCAATTTGCCATTGCTTGAGCTCATGTTATCAGATGGATAGAGTGCTCTCGATAACCCAAATCATGACACATATGGATAGCAGTGACAGCATCACAGAACTGCTGTTCTCACCCCTCCTCAAAGGCTCCTTGGCTCAAAAGATGAGGAACTTAATGTAAGAGCCAGGAACAGGACAGTTCTGTGGCCCTTGCAGTATGAACTGTAGAGGATCTCACTCATTTCTAGTAAAGAGCACCACAGCAACTCTCTGTTTTGATTTCTGTCCCGTGCTGAGCTGGTCAACTCTGCTAAACCAAAAGTCTGTTGGTTCCAGCAATGTTTGCATGACAGGCATTGGTGAGAAGTGAGGCCCTTTGCCACCTCCTCTTCAGATGAGTTTGTGCATGACTGAAGCTCTGGGGTGCTTAGGGGGCTAGTAGCAGGTGGTCCTGCCGCACATCATCCACGGTGTGGTGTGCACACGTTACAGGGCCAGTCTCAGGGCACAGGGGCTCCTTCCTGGGTTTGGTGGCAGCTGTGCTCTTCCTTTCCTCTTCCTTTCAGTGTGCTGTGATGGTCTTGCATGATCAATTTAGGACTATTGATAGATGTGAAAAGCCTGCTATTGCAAAATATTAAATTTCACTCTTCTAGGTATTTTGGATAAATAGTTTGCAATATTGTTTTACCCAAAATGCCCTGTCTTGAGCTCTTTTACCTAGCTTGGATTCCCACTGATACTGAAATAAGAGCTGAGGCAACTGCGTTTGGAAACTTTACAAAGAAAACATATGTATCCAGTTTGCTCAACATGGGTGTCTGAAGAAATGTTAAAAGGTGCCCAAGATGCAAATGGTTGTTTATGAAACAGAAGAATTTCACAATGCCATATAAGAGCAACCTAAGTTTTCATCTGAACCCTTGTACATCAGATATATGCGGCGTGGATATCCACTCAGCACCTGTCCTGTCATCTCATTCCCACTGACTGCTGCTTCTTGAGGTTAGCGTGACAGCAGAGCCTCTTAGCCTGCAGCGTCATGACTGCCTTGTGCTAATCCAGGTGAGGGATCCTCCTCAGAAAGCTGCCTCACTGGCTGTGCTGCCCCAGCACCAGTGCTTATGGAGCAGTGCAGACAACACAGGCTGGCTCATACATTGGGTTGATTTTCACGTGGAGCAGTTCCCAGATCTGGCTGCCTGTGCAGTCCCACAAAGATTAGTGCTTGCACAAGAGAAGAAATAGCATGGTCAGACCTACCCCTTGCAGCAGCAGCCCTCGCTTAGTGCAGCTTGAAGCTACCATGGTTTGGCTCGGGGTCAACACAGGTAACCCTTCAGTACAATGCATGGAATGGTGAATGCATGAAGGCTTCTCAGTGTGCCATGAGGAGATTTCAAGCCTAATGACTAGAACTTCAACAGTGTAATTTCCTACAAAGGATCCAAAGTGGATACAATGGCTTTTTATGCTTGTCCCCAACTCTTACCCATTGCTAAGCCCAGGGTAATGACCAAGAGCCTCTGAAGCAGCTGTCTGCAAACTTCATGTAAATTCTCATAGTCTTTCACTGTGTTGTAGGAGAAATATTTCTTAGTTCATCTCAGTTCTTTTTTAGATTATGAATCTAATTGCAAAACTATGATACTGCACTTCAGTGTGTATTGCAGAGTTTCCGGGGTCACGTGTAGCTGCAAACTTTCACTTCATGCCAATGTACTGCACTCTAATGGGTGAACTTTCTAAACCCAATGTTCTGAAAGCACAGAGGTGTTTTGAAATAAGTGCCTAGTGGATAAAAATAATCCTCTAGTATTTTACTCACAGTTAACCTTTTGATGAGAGAAGGTATAGAGCTGGACAGTAAAGCTGAAAGTCCAGTTAGTCTCAGTGGGACTATCCATGATACAGCTTCTCTTTTGTGTTAATGAGCCAGAGTCTGCCCCTTAGTAAATAATTTCCAAGTTCCTCATCCATGAATGGGGAATATACAGAAAAGAACCATAAACATCACACATTCATAAGGCAAGTGAGGTGAACATTTTGTGGTGGCACAGTTCATAATTATTGAAATGTAGCAGAAGTCCCAAGCTTGTGGATGCAGCTGAGGCAAGAGTTCGTATATTCTGTAGGCTGTCTCATTTTTTAGCTTTAGGCTGAGAGAGAGTCTCTTTCCCTGTCCCATACCCTGTTTCTGGCTCAGTCACTGTTTAATGATTCAGTGCCAAGTTGAACAGTGGCTCCCAGTAGAGCTGAGAAGGAGCGTTCTCCAGTGCCTGTAGGGCAGGTATGTCCCTCAATTACAGAAGGGAATTAAAATCTGTTTCCCTTCCACATTGCCATTTCAGGTGAATGCTTTAGCTGAGCTGTTGGTGAAGGTGGGTGATGAAGGCAATGATTTTGCAAGAGGAAGGTGGCCATGTTCTGTTTGCAGGAGGTGCTCAGTTTGCTTACTTGCTTGAGCAGTGTAGGAAGGTGCAGGCAGTCCCTGCGAGTCTGGCATCCTCACCAGCCATGTTAGCATGGGGCATTCAGACCAGAAGCAGCTGGGACTTTGGCACTTATGACCTTTTTTGTCTCTAGGCAGTGAGTTCTACCAGACATACCAAGTAAGATCTGTTGGATCAAGCAGTTAATTTCCTAGCCCAAATAAAAGGAAAAAAACCCCAAACCAAAACCCAACATATTACACTCAGTGCTGATTCAGCACCTAGTTTAATAGATTTACCACTGACTTACTGTGTCAATGTAAATCTCAGGTAGTGGCAAGATTGTGTGGGCATCTGAGAAATTGGTACAAATTGTGGAATTTGAGTTCTACATCTCCTTGTAGACAGAAGGCTAAACTCCCTTCTTTTTGACATGATTGGTGTTTGCTAATGAGAGTTTAGAGGCTTGGTGATCTTTCAGTGTCATTTGAAAATTCATTTGTTTTTTTTTAAAAACCCTTATACAAGATGTCAGAGACTCTATTCTAGAGATGTTCTACCTTAAGTCACCAACTTTGGCAGAAGTTATGCATGAATACACTTTCAAAGGACCTGGTCTGGCATGTATTTGCAGGTAGATGGTGAACTTCACTGTTTCATTAATCTGGTCAATGCTTATCCAATGTGACCCCCAGTGATCTGGGATGGGAACCTCCCAAGAACAGATTTTCTTGGAGCACTTCTAGCCTTTTGGCTTCCCATGGAGTATGAAAATGTTAGAAGCAGAGATGATCCTCTTATCTTAGAACAACTCAGGGGCTGGTTTTGGTAAGCTGGCAGTAGGAGGTGAAGATGAAAAAAGGATTACAACGGACATGGTGAAAAATTAGTTCTGCGAAGGTGGGAGAGTCCTTTTTTTTTCTCCATCAGTTTGTTGCCCCTGCTATTTGTACCATTTAATGCAATTTTTTTCCTGCCAAGTCTTCTGTTTGGTGCAGAAGACAGGATCCTGGGAGTGCTTTGCTAGGCTCCTCATTTGCCTCGCTGTACTCTTGTTGTTATAACAGCTGATGTACCAGCACAGCATGACAGTTAAGATCAGCATTCACCAGCAGATAACACCAGTAAAGGTTTTATTCCCTATTCTAATCAAATGTGGTATCACTGATATCTGATGACAATTGCTGTCTTTTTAATAATCCCCACTGTGGACAGATTTGAATACTCCGTTATCGTTGCATTCCTAGAATCATTTATTCTCTGTATAGAGATGCAGTAAGATGTTTGCTCCAGTTAAGCCAAGACTGAACTGTGCCCCAGGGAGTCAACCAGTCAGCTACTGAATCTTTATCAAACTGACATGGATGGCCCTCATCCCTGGTAGGGAGACTGACTGCCCCTCACAGGAACACGATATTCTTCCAGCATCACAGTGTAAACTGGAGTATGCATTGGCTTGCTGGCTGGGCACAAAGGGAGGGAAGCCTGCAGCCCATTACTTCTGCCCCCACCAGCTGTAGCAGTGACACTGTGCTGCAGGTTCCAGGGAGTGTGGGGATGTATTTGGACAGCTGCAGAGCATGAGCAAGGGGAAGAAAAAAGGGCTGTCTCCAGGCAAACATGTCCTGATTTATAATGGAACTATATTTATGTTAGTTGTAACCACATTATTCAATGTAATTGGGGTCAAGAATTGAATGAGTCTAAAAGAATGCAAAAAATAGTTTTAAAATTCCTATTATAAATAAAGACCTGGTTTGGAGGTTTTGTGAGAACTCCAGAAGTTGAAAGGGTAGCAAAACCCCAGTGTTTTCCAAAAGACAATGCCAGAAAAACCACAGGAAAATTCATCTCAGGGAAAACTGCTTTCAAGTTTTTTTTTCAAATTTTTTTTTTTGGTGCTTCTCCATGCTTCATGTTTCCCTCACTGTCATTTTATTTCATCCTATTTCTGTGCTAACTTAGCAGTTCAGTGCATTGGAATCCCAGTCAGGAGGAGGAGCTTGTTGTTTGAATTTCCCTCCCCTCACCATGCCCCAAGGTATTACCAGTTGTCAGTCAAAGAAAGCCACGGCAGTACCCTCCAGCCTTATGGTGTATTTGTTAAATTTTCAGCTGGGAAATGTATGTATTTCCCCTGTCTACATTTTGGAAGGTTGGCACCCAGTTCTAGGCACTATGTTCTGCTCTTCTTCACGTGCTACCCACGGGCAACATTTGTCAGAAGAGTTCCTACTACTTGCCTGCTTTTTTTTTTTTTGCATCTTGCTTCTTTGCTTATGGTCTGTTTGGTAGAATAAAACAGTGATTAGTGTGAAAGCTGTGCCTGGGCACAACTTTCATGATGTGAATTTAACTGTGTTTAACTCTGTCTAAAAGGATCTTTCTCCCATCAGTGAGAGTTCTCCTGCCTATTCTTTCTCTTCATGGTTTTGAAGTGTATATGTTCCACCTACTCCTGTCCTCTTCCATGGCACTCTGAAGAAACCGACAAACAGTTCTCTGCAATCAGCTTTTTATGGCTGTGTTGCAGTCATTAAAAAAGTTGTCTTCATTCTGACGCAAAAAAAAAATCAGACTGCAGCTTGTAAGGGTAGTAAAGCTAACATTTTCTGTTACAGTTAACCTTTGTGCTTCAGTTAAAGCTGTATCTCAGACCTAAGCCAAGGGTCATAGATAAAACATCCCAAGTTTTGTTTTTTTTTTCACCTCTCAAGCTGAGTTGCATCAGTGAGCCATTAACCTAGTAGATTATTTACTGTTACCTTTGTGGAAGAAATGCATACTCTACTATTCCTGCATTGCTCAGGTTTGATTGATGTATGGCCTCAGCTCTATAGGTTCCTCACTGAGGCAGGGCCTTCATACCGTAGCAAAGTAAACAGGCAGCCGAAACTTGCCTGAACAGTAGTCAAAACTTACAGTAATTCACATAATTTTTGTCCTCATATCTCTTCTACTTAACATGCAGCACTAACAGTCCTGGTTTGCACTGGGGAAAAACTAATTACAGCAATGTTAGACTCAGATAAGTGTTGGCCTCAAGTTAAACTGCAAAGGCTAGGATCTGATAGCTGCGCTCACATCCTACAGGGAGCTGTAGCCAATTAATTACAGCTCCCTGATCTGAGGACAGGTTACAAGCTGGCCCCAGCACCGATTAGAGCAATATTAGAGGAGAGATTACAGCATCTCAGGGGCTGCTCTAATCGGGTCCAGCTGCTGGCAGCCACCGGGGCCAGCCAGAGCACAGCTTGCAAGGGGCTACACCCCTCCGCGCCCTCGCTGCGGCCTTGCAGGGGGCTGCAGGAACCGGCTGCACCAACTCTCCGGCAGGATAAAATATCCGGGCCGAAAACAAGCGAGCCCTTTCAGGAGGCAGCCCACGGAAGTGGGGAGGCCGTGGGCTGACTAAATCTTCATCCTCCCATTGGGCAGCTCAGCAGGAAGAGATAACAGACCAGGAGACATCCGCTGGCAGTGAGCAGCTTTCTGCTCTTTGACCAGCAAATGGAGCCTTCCTGGCGTGATGATGTCCCGCTTCCTCCCGGTCTCAGCAGCCTATCTTTGAGAGTCAGATTTTACAGTAATTTTGGGGAGGTGGACTTCCCTATTTCTTCTCCCGCGTGCTCCTCTTCGCTGCTGCCAAGTGTTATCTCCCCTCCCAGCATTTTGGAGCTCCCCAAAGCAAAGGGAGTGGAGTGTGAGGAAACTAAGGGATTTGTCTGACTCAGCTGGATTTGGTCTTTCAATGAATTGAGAAACAAATGATAGCCCCCTCCACTCCCTATCAACTGAGTTTGTGTGTGTATGTCAGGTGTCTGGAGCTGGATTTTCCAATGGTTGGGAAAGAGCATAATCCTTAAGAGGAGGCGTGGAGTAAAATGGATAGGATCTTAATGCCTTTACAGTCAGAGCCAGGAGAGAGCAGGTTCACTCAGCAGTGTTAGTGTCCTTCTGCAGACACCTGTGAAAGGAGGCCTAGCAAAGCTAGGAGGCCTAGCAGAGCTCCTAGCAAAGGGCAGTACAAGCCAGCTATGGATGCTTCTATGCTGTTTTACATTGTCTTCAGCTGATTTCTTGACAAAGCAAGGCTTACCACTGCTTTCATTCTGTCTTGTGGGCAACCATAGGCTTAATCTGTTTTGACAAGCAAGTTGAGTTCCTCACAGCATTGCTGCTTTGCTAGTGGGGATAGCTGGGCCTGACGGTGGTGTTGGGGTGCTTGACTCTGCTGCTCTGTAGCACATGGTCTAATGATGCTGCAGACTGTGCGTGCTCTCAGCACCCCAAAGGGCCCCAGTGCTAACTGCTTTCAGAAGCAGATTCCCTGTGGCAGCGACAAGTCTGGAGGCAGCACTGCCAGCTGCTATCTTGCTACATCTAGCATGCTAAAAGTGGCACAATTGTTGGGACCAGAGGGGAAAGGGAGGACAGAGAAAATGTTAGGATGCCACTGTTTTCCTCCCATACATGGCTGCCTTAAGTGCATGGCTGCTGTGCTTTATGCAGTACTGTTCAGCTTCAGCCTGAGGTTTTCAACTGTGTCAGGGCTGCCCCTGCTCTATCTTTAAGCAGCAGATTATACCACAGAGCCTATAGGCTGTTGGTAAACTAAACTTAGGCTACTTTCCTACCAGTGCCCGAGTGTACACCACCCTCATGGATACAGTTCCAAGATTTCACATCTCTCAGTTGTGATGTTTTCTTGCCCTCTGGTCTTTGACTAGATGATGCTACACAGACCACACATAATCTGAGTAGTGCCTTATGCCCTCCAAACATCCTGGTACCCTTTGAATGCTCAAGACGTACAGTAAACCCCATGCAGAGCCCACCCCCCTCATCCTGTACTGTCAGGGCAGAGACATGCACAGGTAGGAGATGCATTCCCGGGTCCTGCAACCTGGGTCAGCATTTTCAGGTCCCCTGCCAGCAGCCCCCATCATCCCTTCATAGTCTGCCACTCCCCATATACCACTTTTGGAACTGTCTAAATGCAGTACAGCTAGAGATGCTCCTTTCAGACAGCTTAAGAACCTTCAGTGCAGTTTTATAATCTCAGGCAAACTCAGAGCACTGTATACATGTCCTTTCCCTATCCCCCACCAAAGTAGTTTATCTGTATCTGTTCCTGGCTGTGTGAAGATACTGTGCTCTCAAACCCTAGTGCCCCTTTGGCCACCCTGAGTTGTATATGGAGGTGCAGTAGGTGAGGCAGAGGAAGCTGGTTAGGAAGAGAATCAAAAGCTCTTTGAGTGGGTGAGAACCTCTTGCAATATAGCTTGTTCCTAGTCACACTCAAAATCCTCAGCCTCGATATTCTATATTACATTAGGTGAATTTTAAATAGGCTTAAGAGCACTTGCTGAATCAGCTTTAAAATCAGTGCAGTTAGACCAGTGTGCCTCTGAGTGGTTGATGCATTTTGGTCCCAGCTCTGCCGTGGTTCTGGGCCTCAGCCCTGGCCTTGCTGTAGCTGTGCTTGTTTGTCTCTTTCTAAAGACTACTCCAGATGTAGCACTCTGTATGCTGTAGTATGGTTGATGGTAAGATTGTAGGGGAAACAGTTCAGTCCTATCCTTTATACTCAGAGTTGTTCATAACCAGTGTCGAGTTAGCAATCTGCCAGTGTTTTTTCCAAAGGAATGAAGCTATAATTTTCCTTTTCAGCTCTGAAGAGGAGTTTGCTTTGCCCCTCATTACAGTAGACAGTTGCAGGGTCGAGCAAGATGGTTAAATCAGGTCATGAGGTTAAATCAGGTTATGAAGAGAAAGCCCATGTGGCTTTAGACATAATTAACAGGTGAATTTTAAGTATCTTTTCCTTTCTCTGGAAGACACAAAGAATTCAATTCTGTTTTTCACATGGCATAAATTTCCCAGAGTTTTCATGACTCTTGTTTTATGTCCTATTCTTTGCCTCAGTGTGTGCTTAACTTTTAGCTGCTGGTCACTCTCTCTTGTAAGTGTACAATGGCATGAAAAAATCTTCAGCTGTTGGACAGGACTTGAGAGATGCAGTAAAAGCAGCATCTGCATTGCTAGCTCTCTTCGTGGTGGTACTGCCTTCTGACAGTTCTGTTCCCTGGGTTGCATGTGCAGGAGGTCCTTGGGACTCCAGGGTATTTCTTGGGAGAACGGCAAACCAGTCCTTGGCCCATTGTTCCTGTATGGGATTCACAGCATGGCCTAAATATATATTTTTTTCAGAATTTTTTTTCCTGAATTTTATAAAGGGAAATTAGATGTTTCATGTTGACTCTCACCTCCCACAGAGGACTGGGCTGATCATATTAATTGCTTGGACTCCACAGGAAGCAAACTTTGTGTGCAAGCAAACTGATGCTCTTTAAAGTCCCTCATTATATCTGTAGGCGTTCCAAAAAGTGAGCACATAAATCTGTATTGAAAGTGCAGAGACAAGAAATCTGAGCACAGCCTTTTTCTTCTATGGGTTTGCTTCTAATCTTATTCCTAACCTTGCAGTTCCAATGAAGTTGATAGATTTTATCCTATGGGGAAAAAAAACACACAAAGATTCAGGATTTACACAGAACTTAGTTCCTGTGGGTTTTTTTTTTCTTTAGGAACCACAGATGATCTCTGTCCATGCCAAAGCCAGGAGCAGTGCACATTACCTTTCAAATACTCTCCTAAAACAATTGTTCTTCCTGCCTGAGACCAAGTAGGTATTAGCAGTTCTAAGCTCTCCTCCTCTGCTGCAATTTCTGTAGATTTTCCTCTGTCAAAACTTCATCATTTCTAAGCCCACTATTCTTTTAGTCACTTACTGTCTTTAAAAAGAGTTTCACTTATGTATTGCTCAATCAATGCTATTCTTATATTCTTCTATTTTTGGAGCTGAAATTTTAGGCCTGTAAGCTGGCTCTAAGTAGTAGCCATTGCTAAGAACTGGTGAGCTCCAAGATCCTTGGCAACAGACAGTGGTTGGCATGAATGCTCCTTCTGGTTACCCTGCTTGCCAAACCTTGCAATGTGCAAGCTCACTTGTGCCCTAAAAGCAAGCTTAGGTCAGGTGTTAAAGGCTAAGCACCAGCACTGGAGCCACACTAAACCACCTGAATGCTGGCCTGGATTTTTCAAGGTATAGGTATATTTTTCTAGTAGTTTTCATTTGTCCTAGGCTTGGAACTGGAAATATGGCAGAGGTAGTATTTGAATGCAGACAGATGGTGGGAAGCCTCAGATTGTCTGTGGAAAGGGTACCCAGCTTGTCTGTGCCTGCTGTGGGAGATGTGTGCAGGTCAAAGACTTGAATGCAAAAGTCATTTGTGTGTGTGTGTGTGCAGTGTCTGGTTAGTGTGCAGATGGGCATGAATGAAATGCATGCACTTGTGGGCATGTCTGCTGCTGCTCCTGGTTCCAGGGGTCGCTTCATTTAAAGTTTTAAAATGGTTAATAGTGTTTTCTATTTTATTTTGGTATAAATAAGGAAGTGCAGTGTGCCGCCATCTTTACAGTCAGCCATTTTCAGTTCCCCTTTTTGACTGATCCTCCCTTGGACACGAGAACTCCTGTGAGTGTGTGGAGCTCAGAAGCAATCCATGGTCACTTCAGAAGTCATATGAGTCATTTAGTTGACCAGATTTTACTGGAAGACATAATTCTGATTTCAGTAACGGAAGTATGTAAATAGTGGAAATAATACAGATTTTAAATGTCCGCTTTTTAATTTGATTAACAGCAGGATCCATTTTTTTTCATATTCTTTACTTTCACACAATACTTCCAAGTAATTCTTTGCAGTTCCTTCATTTCCATATTTGCTGCACATTTGTTGCTATAGGTCTGATACATTTGAAATGAGCACATTAGATAACATTAGGATTACATCAATTATAGTGGAGCAAATCATGGCTCTACATGCAGTGATGAGTGGTAGAGTAGGAAATAGCTCTGAAAGATCAGCTGCACCAGTGCTAGAGCAGCAAGACAACTGCACAGTTGCAGAACAGTTGAAAAATGTGTTCAGTGATTTAATGCCCCATGGCGCTTCCGTGACTTTAGAGCTAAAGTAATAGACCTCTGGATGTGGAATGCTCTTTCACAGGATAGGTTGTGCCCTGTTTTAATGAGGTGCTTATCATATACTGCTGATAGTGAAGAGCAACTTGCCTTTCAGATACATGCCAATGACCCTTCATTTAAAGTCAGATGTCCCAGGCAGAAGGGGAACTGAGGTCATGAAAGATGACCAGTGCTTGACTTGAATTCCAGTGAATCCAGCTGCATTAACATAATGCTTCCTTTGAGGGAAAGTATGCAACATCTTTGCCATGTGTTGGATGTCCCAGTAGCATCCAGTTGCACAAGATGAGATCTGCTGCTTATGTCCTAGAAGCATTACTGTATTGCTAATAGCATGAGCCTTCAGTTCATTTACTGGAGGGCCAGATTTTTAAGCTAAAATCTGGGATTAAAACCCCATGAACAAACCACCTGGTCTTTCCTTGGGAGACCACTTGTGTAATCAGTGATGTTAATCTTGTCAACACCTGCTGAAAGTTTAGAATATGGGGTTGGGTTTTTTTTCTCCAATGGTATAAAGACTCCTTGTTAGCATGGCAAAAGTGGTTTTATAATGCATTTATCAGCTCTCAGAACGATACAGATCTTTCTTCCCATGTGCAGTGAGCATACCTGCCTACAGAGGCTGTCTCGGTGTTGTGCCTATGGAACATCCCTTTTACTTTTGCTTGTTGAAGTATGTGCACGGCAGTTGTGGTGTTCCTCAGCTTCTGGTAATTCTGGGTGAGCTTCTACTATAGCTGAGCTAAATAGAATCCTGGCCATATATTTTTCTCTGTATGTGTTGTAACAGTCTCTTCCTCCTGCCTCTGCCTGTCATGTCTTCTGGCAGTCTGTGAGTGCTGGACTCAAGTTACTCTAGAGCCCATTCATCACAGTCTCGTGGTTCACTGACAGGCTGGGCAGCAGGCTGAGAAAACACTGTGAAAATCAGAGGAGAGAAAGCAGGTTTCTTTAATGACTGTCTGATTTTAATGTATTTGAGATCAAATATAGTTAAGAAAAAAAACAAACTATTGCCAGGTTAATCCATGCAGAAGATGCTATTGTCACCAAAATAAGTTTGCCAGGTTCTGACCATTTATGATGTCAAAAATGGATCTATCAGTTTCTGTCGAAACTGGAAATAATCAACAAATAACACAAGGGCTGAATGTTACTATATGCTGTCTTTCCCAAGGATGGAAAACACAGTTTTTCTTTAAAATGTTTTGGGTTATTTTACATTTTACACACATTTTCTTCATCAGTTAGCATCCAGAATTTTCTTTTAAGAGGTCCAAATTAATGGTGCATCTGGAAAGGCATTTGTTAACTTTGGCAGGGTCTTAATAATATTCTCAAAGGGGTAGCCACTGATAAATGGGACTTTAAATGAAGTATAGACAAGTGTTTAAAGCTGCACTTGCTATGTTTCCATTGATTATGCTGCTTATTCAAGTCTGTGGAAGATCTGTGTTCATTAGCAGTTGCTGTCTGAAGTCAAACAACCACAGTAGCCCAAACTTTGGATGCCAGAAGTCAAACCACAGTCAGACTTGAGAACAGAAAGTACAATACTTAGAGAGGGATTTTGAAATGCTGTTTTAGTGAACTTTTCATAGCAGTGAAAATGATGTAACCATTTAAGGAGTTTGAGGTACAGTATGTCAGTTGCTGAAATGCTTAAAAATAAACCACAGCACACTTGTTTTCACAGACTGGGAAATCGAAGTGCAGAAAAGTGAAATGACTTGGCTGGGGAAGCATAGTAGCCTCTAGCAGGTCAGGACCATGTCCCAGTTTTCCAAGGGCCAGTGCTGGTGTTAATCAGTAAGGCCTGCTGCTTTCTGTGCAGCATTATGCCTTATATAACAACTGTACTTTGTTGTTGGCTTTCTGCTTTTTCTCAGCCGTGAGGGCTGTAAGAAATAGCCATTTTGCTTGCTAGGTGACAGTTATCCTTGCTTCTCACTAGGAGAGATGAGTTACCAGAAGTGCCTTAGAGAGAGAACAGTACTTGCTGCTGGGAAGTTACACGTTCAAGTGTCCAAGCCCAAAACCACAATGTGCTCTTTGCTTTAGACAGTCACGCGATAACGCGC
Source organism: Heliornis fulica (assembly GCA_013399135.1). Taxonomy (NCBI): domain Eukaryota; kingdom Metazoa; phylum Chordata; class Aves; order Gruiformes; family Heliornithidae; genus Heliornis; species Heliornis fulica. The sequence goes on along the minus strand of VXBZ01007461.1, from coordinate 182,065 downwards.
TTCTGTTGTAAGCTCTTAAAAATAAAACACGGCTGCAGAAAATACATTTTAGAGCAGAAGGAGCCCCCTGACTTTCCACATAGCTACCACAGCACGGTGGCAGCCCTTGGAGCTGAACAGAAGTATAATTCAGGGAGTGATTTCTTTTTGCCCAGGTTTAAAGAAGTGACCACACAATTTCCCTTCAAAGTCATTTGTAACTTCTGAATCGGCCCTGTTCTGAGTGTTATGTTGGATGCTGACGTATGACTAGGAAGCAGCTATGCAAAACAATATCTGTTTGGCTCAGGTCTCTTGTTTACCACCTAAATTTTGGCCAGGTTGAAAGCTGAGCTTACAGTGGGCTTTGTATCATTGAGGCTGATCTTCAAGTTTTTCAGGGCATGGGTATCGAGTCGATTGTCATTCAAGTGAAATACTGTAGTTAAGAGCCACTGATGATGAGCCATATCTCTATTATGATATGCTTTATGTAATAGTTACCACTCTGTACATCTATGTTCCCAAAGCACTGATTTCTTTACCTAAAGATCCTGAATCTTGGTGATCCAAGCAGCTGCTGTGTGATCCAAGGCTTCTGCCATCTGTGTGCTGGAAATACAGAAGGAGAGGTGGGCAGCAGGAAGGGAAATAAAGGGTACATTTTCCCCAGGATTAAAACAGCTCCTCTTTGGGTCTTGTAAAATAAATCATGCCTAGGGCTGGTTCCCAGTAAGAATGTAGTTTTAAAATAGGAATTATGCCTCCTCAGGATAACATCTGTGTGCTGTAGGTTCTGTTTGTTTTGCATTTTGGAAGTACACTTCCAGAAAGGGCAGGTTGCCTCCTCTTCACCAGGCTTATATGAACACATTTGCAAGGCAGGTGACTGAAAAGCATCTAGGTCCAAAGCAGGCTCTTAAAGGGTTTCACACTGTTTGAACAGATGGAAACCACCACTGCTACCACTTCTGCTCTGTGGGATGGAGCATGCCAATCTGTGCAGGGACAGAAATTGCTATCTCTTATCACCATAACATAATTGTGACCAAGAGGGCAGATACTGCAGCCCAGCAGGTGAAGAAGATTCCATGTTGTGTTATCTCTAGCCACGGACTGTCCTGTTTCTAGGAACACTCTTGTGATGGAGGAGATAAGAACATGCCAGTAACTTCTCTTATGTGAAGGAGTCAGCGAAATGTCTTCATCAAAATGGCTTTAGAATTGCATTAGTTTCTGAGAAACAGAGGAGGAAATATATGGCATATCCTACTTTTTAATATATTCTTGTTAGGTAGTTGTGTTGTATTTGCCATGTAGTTGATAAAATAAACATACTATGAAATGGTACACAAATAGATCAGTCCTGCAAGTGAAAATGAGCAAACTCACTGAATCCAGTGAGACACTACCAGGTGTCAAGGTGGTCCCTCTTTCTAGAGGCTGAAAGGGTCAGCTGCCAACATGTTAATTTGTGCACGGTTTGAATGGTTTTTTTGAGAATACAATGAATGGAAGGTTCCTTATGGTGTCTAGCAATCAGTGTGCACTAAGAATTCCCCCACAATTAGCACAAATATATAGAAAGATCCATTTATAAATTATTCTTTAAAATAATTGGAAATTAGGATTTTTTTTCAGAATTTTCGTCCTGAATTTCAAATCTCTCTCTTTTATGGTTAGCTCTACATCTCTGGTATCTTTCCAGGATGGAGCCGAGTGAATACTTTGGAGTTTTGCAAGCAGGCAGGTCTAAGGGGGAAGAGTCTGATCCAAAGGCCACTTTTTCCAGTTGGCCTGGAACATTTCCATTAGACCAAAGTAATTAGGGTCATTGCACCACCCTGCCATGTCCAAGCAACTCTGAGATCTTGCAGCATGTAACTAAGTGGATTCAGCTCTTCAAAACAGCACTTTTTGCCCCATGTTAGCTGCAGCAAACATTTAATTGTTTTTGTCATTATCTGTAGCATCCTTCTGGGGACTATGGTGTAGGCTGGCATAAAATAAGAAAAAGCAAAAAACCATGATTTGCAAATAAGTAATGCTCTGTGCAAAGACAAGGAAGGTCATTGGTTTCCAGACCACATTCCTGAGCTCCTTCTAAGCAGGCTGTGTTTGGGTTTTCTGTGATTCTGTGGTGAACGAGGCTGATGATGTGCTGGTGTGTGAGGACAGGTAGCTGTGGGCCTTCTAGTGCCCCACTAGTGGATTAGTGTTGCAAATTGGTGTTAAGACTGCCTCAGCTCTGTTGTTGGTTATCACTCTTCATACCCTCACTTTGCCCCCTGGTTGGAGTGGGTAATTCCTCTCTCCACCTGTGCTACAGCTCCAAGACCATGAGTAAAGCTACACACTGCTTCTGCTGCTCTTGAAAGCAGAAATTAATCTTGATCCTGGAAATATTGCGCTTCTGGGCCAGGTCTTGCATAGGTTTCTTGCTGTCATGTGGAGTAATGAGATGGGTTGGAGAAATAGCCAGGGGTCTTACATACATAGCCATGAGACTTGTTAAAATGCCTGACAGCTCCAGAGGGGCAAGCAGACCAGGATTGCAATGGCTGACAGATCCCAATTCACCCCATCCCAGAGCTTCTGGAGGAGGCCCTATGGTTGCTACAGCCTTGACAATCAGCTGGTTCTGTGGAGGACAGCCACAACCCCCAAATCCACATGCAGGCCACATACAAAAGTGCAGTGTGTTGCAAGAGGACTACAGACCACCCTTGGGAAACCCTTGATGGACAGCTGCCCTGCCTTCTGGCCCCACAGCGTCACCCTGAACTCGTCATTTCTGTTGAGCCAGAGGCCTTTCATGAGTTAGCCTGAAACACAAATACTTGTTTTCCTCTTGCATTGAATAAGAGGCTGACAATATCTAATTGTCAATACCTCTCCCTTGAGAGACATGCAACAGCATTGCTCCTCAGGGCATATTCCCCACTGCTGTATTTAGAACAATTTGAAAAGACCAAATTTTAAAAATAATAATCTTTCCAAAAAGTCCCCACCCACCAGCACTCCTCTGCCAAATTTCAGCTTGAAGAAAATGAAAAAGGACAAGTTTATACACTCTGTTGAACGGGAGTTCAAAATGGAACCTGAACATCATAATTCTTGTAAATGTACACTGATAATGGAAAGCAGTGATGATGATGGCACTGTGCCCAGAGGGGCCCTTTGTTGTACATGCTTGTGGCATTGTTTCTTGTTGCAGTTTATATTAAAGTTGAGAACAACTATTTTTTTTTTCAGTGTTTAAGGCTACTTTTCCCTATCTCAGCTTATCAACAGAAATAAAGCTATACATCAGTAAATCTGCAGTATTGTTAACTGCTAATCACTTGCACAGCGAGTTTAGCTCTTTTTCTGTTCATGAAACTCACACTTTCTGCAGGTGCTATTTTAGGGTTATTTGTAGATGTTTGCCCCAAAAGACCAAGTAGACTGTTGGCTGAGTTTTGCTGCATCTATTAAACATTCATAAAGGAAGGGTCACCTAAATCTAAGGCATCATCCCCATTCCCAGATTTGCTAGGAGGTATTTGTCCTCATACTAAGTCTAATGTGAATGATAATATCAGATAATTTTAATGACTTACAAACACTTGCTTTAGAAAAATCAAAAGCTGAAATGTGGCTGGATGTTTCTCCAAACGTGAGGTGAACGGAACTCTTGTTCAAGTTGTCTCAAACTTCATGTATGTGGCTTGAAATTGGCTGGAATGGGAATGACTGAGTTTGTAAATATAGGTGTGGGTGGTGGATTGCACAGTACTTGCACTGATCAAATTTAGTGATGTGAATTTGCAGCTTGGAATCTGTTGTCTCCATGCAAACTCCACCGTGGTGCTGTCATACTCAGGTGCAGGCAGTCGTTTCTAAAGGTTGTAAAGTATGTTTGTGACACTATGACTTGACATCAAGTAATAACTATTTAATCCCATGGCTAAATCATTATTGTAGGTGAATTCTGAACTTATTGAATCCTTTGCAGCACCAGTCAAATCTGTGTAATTAAAGGCAGAATTTAATCTTTAGATTAAAATTCTAAGGCTACAACAATTACCTTTTACCCATGCACATGAAATACCGCATCAGACAAGTCTATAATTAGTTAAAACTAAAACAAAGTGCATTTCTATTATTAACAATATTGCATAAAAGTCTCAGTGCCATAGCTGAAAAATCAAAGCCAAGTAACAGTTCGGAGACAGTTGCTGCTATAAAACTTTTGACCTTAGTTACTGAATGTACATACAAACAAATAAACGAACCAGACAAAGATAGCCCCCGAGGAGCGATCATGATTTGCAAAATTTTGGGGGCTTTTAGCCAACCTGTGAAGTTGATGGAATAAAAAGTTTGCCTGTCTGTGCCAGCTCATTAATCAGTGCCCTTTTTCTCTAGCTGAAAGCCTGGTTTGTAGATTTACTTCTACCCAAGGCATCTGGTTTTGCATCCTTTCCAGTAAATACTGCTGACTCGAAGGCTCCGGGAGTCAGTAAATGTTGTGTAGAAACATCATGGACAGTGTATTTTGCAGAGATAGCTCTGTGGAAGGCCCAAGTCCCATCTTGCCAGTTGTATTCTTTAGATACAGCTGTCCTCTTGGATACCTATTGCTTCATGTTGGCTTAAAATACTGCTGTGCTATATTGTCAAATCTTGGACCCCTTGGATAACCAGTTCCAAATAAATTTCTTCAGTAATGTTTGAGGCCTTTGATGATAAACATTGCTTATTCAATGGGTCTCAAGTATGCCAAGTCAGTTCTCAATATTCCTGTGTCAATTCTTCTGCTTATTGTTAGCCTCTGGCCTTGGCACATTTCACTTGGAGTCCTGAGGATTGTCTTGATGATAATGCGATCCAAGCTCCAGTGATCAGCAGAAGTGGTCATTATTGAACCTTACATAATTTTTTCATCTTAAGCATAAATTTTGTTTTGACAGCATGCTCATCCCCAAAGCCCCTTAAAGTCACCTTTGAAACACATTAGAGGCTCAAACTTACTGTCCTCCTTTACATACTGAGGTCTGAGCTGGTACAAACAGGGACAGTAGAGTTTTCGAAAGAGACAGCTCCCTCTTAGCGCCCATGTGAACACACAGGGCATGTTAAGCTTGTTTTCCAGAGCTCTTTTCCAGATCTTTGTTCCCAGCTTGCATTGCCTACCAACTCTGAACACAAGGTTTTATGTCTCTTGGCCTCAGCCCCCTAAGCTAGGGGAGAATCCTAACGATGAGGCTCAGCTCTCTGCCATGCAGCACCTGTGTGGTGCAGCTGAAGTCAGAGCTGTGGTGCCTCTTGGAGTATGTGTTTGAATAACTATATAACATGCTGATCTGATCCCATTTCAGCACACTCCTACTCAAAGAATATTGCAGTTGGTTTACATAAGAACTAGACAAAACATTGCTGTTTAAACCTTGTTCACGTTGTTGAAGCATGGAAAGAACGATCTCTTTATTCCTGTTCTGATTCAGACTCTGTGTCATAGTGAGACGCAGGCAGTAAAACAGACAAGTGGATGTTAGGACAACAGCTTAGCCAAATCTTATTTAAAAGTGTATAGATGGTCTCCCCATGTTCAGATGCACGGAGAATGGTGTGAGGATACACTGTGTGAGGCTGTCTGTGGCTCTAGGGCCTAATTACTGGGAGTGGAAGTGAAGAAACATAGTGAGAAATGAGGGGACTGTGGATACCCACAGCGAGCCACAGAAGGGCACTACATCCTGTAGCTGTAACCCTAAATGAGGTGCCAGCAGCAGAGAGGTAACACGACAGAGGAAACATACTACAGCTTTCTGGTGCTGCTGTTTTAGAAGTACAAAGGCACTACTTCTTTGTGGTTTGGGGCAAATCCTAGCCTTCCTTTTGCCTATCCCCTGGGACTACTCCTGGGAGAATAAGGAGCTTAGAAAACTTGGAGAAGGAGTCCCACATCCTTGCAGCTAGTTACTAAGTGCTGTAAGCAAAGCTGGGGAAACTCAGACTTTGTTCTGGAGTGAATGCAAAGGGCCACCTTCTGCTCTTTAGCTGATAATGTTTATTTCCCCAATGCAAATCTGGATTAAACATTTTCAGAAGCTATTTTTGAAGCAAATCACCTCACCAAGGTTGGGTATGGGAGTTCTGTGAGCTAGGCTTTGAAACAGCAGGTTGCTATAACAAAAGGTTAAAGTGTCAGGCATAGAAATGACCCTTTGCCTTCAGAGAAAGGACACACAAAGGAACCTGCATTCTGTCTGCCTAATAAAATACACATAGAGCTTACATTGATAAGCCTTTAATTGCATATGTGTCTTCACTAGCTGTGTTGTGACTTGTTTGGGCTGTATAAACTCTTCAGAGCCCTGGCCTTGTATATTTGTGTGAAATGTCTTGCACACCTACAGAGCTGTATATAAAAAATAAATCCAGATTCTCATCAATAATCAAAGAAGGGAGCAGCTGCAGGCTGTACTTTGGCTGACCCTGGCCCAAGTGAGCTAAAGAGAAGAAAATAAAACCCATGTATATGGCACTGTGAAGCAGTAGACAAGTGTCTCGGCTCCTGTCTGAAATAATCTGTGTACCTTCAACTGTGCAAAAGGGTGGAGGATTTTTCTTCCCATCAGTCACAGGGTGATGCACCAAGTGCCTCCCTGGTTCTGCAGATCCTTGTGGCCCACACAGCCTGTGAAGGGCTGCAGCAAAACACGTGCATGGGCAGGTCTGAGGACAGGCACTGGGACTGGCCCAGGAGAGGAGGAGGCAGAATGACTTTGGGAGTGCACCTGTAGCGTGATGCAGCTCTGAGGATGTGAGTGTCACATCTTTTCACATGGGCATCACTTTATTGAAGCCAGTCTTCCCATATGGCCATTTCCACAGGCTGCTCTGTGATGCTGGAGTTCTCAGAATGACACAAGGTGTGAAGCTGCTCTACTTTGCCTTCACTGCCTGCCAATCTTTGGCTGTTTTCAGTCCTCACAGGGATAGTGGATATGCACAATTTCACATGTTCCACCACAGCTGAATTTTCCATACAAATCCCCACTTTACAGCTCTCCTGTGCTCTCAAAGATGAGAAATTATGTTCTTGCCAGTTTAACCCATGTAAACTTCATCATAATCTGAGTTTGGGAGAGAATTAATAAATCCCAGTGCATGTTTGCAGGGAAGGAATTCTGGTCTGTTTTCAAGATGATGATGCAATCTCACTGATGGAGTGAGAATAGCTTTTCCTTCAGTCCACACCTTGGGTTACACATTAGTTACGTAGAACAAGCGAAGTATTCCCAAGAACACCAACAGAAGGGCAGTAATTTTCTTTCTGTCCTTTTCCCACCATTCTTAAATCTTCCCTGCTCTCCCTTTCAGCTTTTAAAACAGCATGTACTGCTTTATTTTAAAACTGAAATCCTTCCATCAGGCCTCTTCTGCTGGCTACTTGCCTGTCCTCCTCCTGCCTGCTGCACTGAAAGTCATGCTCTCATCATGCCAGCAGGAGTTGATGGGGGACCAGTTTACAGGACTGGCTGAATCAGCAGGATGGGAAACACCAAAGTAGCACTGTTACATTGCTACCTGAGAAGTGATGCAAACTTCCAATCATATATTTTAAAAACTTTGCTTTGTGTCTAAATGGGTCTGAAGTTGACATCTGTCCTGCACAATAACCTTTCTAGCAAGGAGTACTCAGACTTGTAGACTTTCTAAGTTTACCAAGTTTTCTTTTCCCCTTTCTTTGCCATATCACTTGTTTTCTTTTTTTCCCTAGATAGGAGGAGGTTCAACATTGATCTCTTAAGATCACATCCAAATCCTTTCAGAATTCACAGACAATTCATTGTCAGCCAAACTGGCTTTGTACCTGTGGGTTTTTTTTTTGTTTGTTTGTTTGTTTGCTTGTTTTTTTATATATTTATTCTCAGAGCTGCTTCTCAAAGTCTTAAGGCAGTGGTTATGAGATAGTAGGTAACTTAATCACTTTGGTTAAGGAAGCAGTTCTGCAGTGGTGCTTTGCACTATTTTGGTGGTCTGAACTTGCTTGTTAAACTGCTGTAAATCACTACTAAAAGCTAGAAAGCTATTTAATAAGTGCATAAGCATTATACAGAATCTCTTCCTATCTGCTTGTGTGTTGTTATTATTCTCTTTGTTGGCTGACTTTTGTTCTCTTTACTATGTCCTAGTCTGATCTGTGAACTGGCTCTCAGTTTGGGATAAATCTGAATTGCAGTTTTAGAATATGAAATTAAATTCTGTGTCTTATTTATTTGGCTTATTTCTTTGTTGTGAAGCAATTAACCTCACTTATACTGTAAGCACTGTACTTGGTTAAAATCTCTATCAGATAATACACAATTTAACTACCCCGAGTTCAATATTCACCCACTGGTCTGTCCCTGCTGCCTTGTGGTCTTCAACTGCTATTCACTAAATCCCCATTGGATCTTCTTGCTCTTTTGTTTTTCTTATGTAATGTCCCATGGATGCAGGTGGTCAGGGAAGGACAGCACAAAGCCAAGTCTAGCAGAAGACTTCTCTGGCCCCAAGACAATCTTCAAATCTTTGCTGTAATTTTTCTAGAGTGGTGAAGGCCATATGGCCAATTTACAATCCAGCTCTTAGAGAGGCAAACTCCTGTTATGTGTAGCTCACTGTATCTAGGAAATACTGGAATTTTGTTAAAAGAAGTGGAAAATGAAGAGTTCATAGTCAAAATTGATTTTGGGGCTGAAACCTAGCTTTATTTTTAACTTTGCCTGCATACAGCATCTTTTGAAGCAGTCTCCTGGGGCTAGCCTAAATCAGCTAATCAGAATGAGCCTTTGGCTAAGGCGAAATTGTAACTTTTAAATCAAAGTTTTCACTAGTTTAAGTGACCTGGTGCAAGTTTTTGTGTAGATGAATGCAAAGTAAAAGTGCAAGACAGGATGTGCACTACTGCTATATGCATGCCATTGTGTGAGAACAGGTTTTGAAAACTATGTCTGATTTTCACTTTCAATCCTCATATATCTTGATTTTTCCTTTTAGATGACTGTCTAAGCTATTAACCTCAAGAGAAAAACTTAAAGGCCTTTGCATGAAGTAGCATATAGAGAGGGTCAGCTTGCCTTGAAGGGGCCACTGAGTTGCACCCTATAGCTCATTAGAGTTCAATTAAGAAGAAATTAATTGAAATGGAAAATACATTCCAAAATGCTGAGAAGGAAGGGGTGGTTTAGACTGAGCTATGGGGACAGCTTCATCTGGTGCATGAGGATGGGTAAAAAACTGCTTACAGCATATGGGAAGAAATTCATACTGTCCTTGCTGTCATTTCATCCTATGATCAGGCTAGTGAATAAACGCATTTTCTTGGTGTTAGAGCTCATGGAAACCATAACTGAATGTTTGGTGATTTGATAGAAGTAGGTTTCAAAGTGAGTAAAATTAACAAGGGGACTTTGAATCTCACATTGTGTGTCTCACTTTGGATGGGTCCCTGGAAATGTATAATGCAAAACGCATCAGCGACAGATCAGCAATAAATAATGATATTAATTTGCCCAACCTCTAAAAGCTGAAATCTGCAAATCTAATTTCCTGTTATTTACAGCTGTACTGTAAAGCATGTATAGATGTACAACAGGAGAGTCATCTGGCCTTAAATGCCGTTGATTGTTTGGCTCAGGAGTGCCATAAAACTGTCAGGCAACTCTGCCATTGAACACTGAATTATCTATACTTGTGACAGGAGCTTGTCAGTGATTCCCAGTAAAAACTCCTTGAGGCCTAACAATGGTGAAAATGCTGAAAGAGAATTTTCACTCTCATTAGGAGTCAGGAATGGGCTATATATTTGTGGGGTACAGTTGAAGTACACATGCTTGAACTGCACAGAGCTGCCCCTCTGCTGTGCACGCTGCTTGCCTTGGGATCCCAGCCCTCTGCAGTGCACGGTCCACCCTTTGCACCATCTCACTGCTCTTTCAGCCAGGAGGGTGTCCTGGGAGCCATAAGAGTCCTTATTTTAGCTAGCAGAGGTGAGAGCTGTAACAAGTCCCTCAGTTAGTGCTGTGTTACCTGGTACAGGCACACTGCTGTTCCATCTGAAGCTCTCAGCTGGAAGGACACCCCAGAGGAAAGTGGGGGAGAGCTGGCAGTGCTGGCTCTGGCAGTGCTGGCTCTGGCAGTGCTGGCTCTGGCAGTGCTGGCTCTGGCAGCATCTCTTCTGCAGCACCTGCAACACCCTGCTCTCAAAGCTGACAGCTTAGCACCTAAGCTCATAGCAGTTTGCCCTCCCCCACACAGCCCCCCCAGGGAGTGGGTGATGGGAGCACCCACAGGCACAACTCCCTTCAGGCAGCAGAAGGAAGAGTCTCCAGCCTCCCACATATCAGACAAGTGCTGCAACCACCGAGCTAGTGAAGGGAAAAACAAATGCTGCCCCAGGTTTGGGAGATAGGGCTGATAACTGTTACAGTACCAATCTGCAGGCAGGAATGTGGTTAGTGGACACTCTCTTTGTAGTCCAGAGGAAAGCATGCAACATGATTGGGGTCAAAAATACATTTTTGTTCTTGGCATTCACTATAGGCTGATTAAGATGGTTGGGTTTGCTGCACAGTTGCCCTTCCTCGGTGTCTGTGTCTCTAGAGGCACTATACATGGAGCTGTACTCTGCAGGTGCTGGTTGAGCTCTTGAAAGTCAGCATTACAATGGTCTTTTGTGGATCTAATCCTGGGGAGTGTGAGTCTTGTTTACAAAAGTGATTTAAATGATCAAGCACCTAAAAGTGTTTCGAAGCACCAAGAGAAATACTTCTTGCCCTAAGCCCTTATGAGTATCTGTATCAAATTTTCACTAGGAGAGGTTGAGTATTCCTATGCCATAGAGCTTAGTCCCAGCAAAGCAGACACTGGGTACTCAATATATTAGAAAAGTGAATCTGAATCAGGTTTATTTAATTAATTATTTTCTTCTTGTCTACATCTGAGAGCCTCTCAAAGATTTAAGGGTATTATGTAGAAAGGTATCAGTGGTGGAAGTACCAGTGTTACAGTACCAGTACTGTAACAGTTGTATTGCTCCTTTCAAGTGATTCTCAGTTAATTCCCAAAACTCCCTTCATGCTATTCATTCAGCATGTGAAAATAAGATTTTTAACTTGATCAAAGAGTTTACAAAGTAAGCAAATGCCTTCAAATGAGGCTGAGCCCCGGAAGTGTCAGCTGTGATTCATTAGTGTCATAGAGACACATAATCGAGCTGATGAGGACAGGGAAAGTTTCCATAACAGCAACAGTACTAAAATGAGACTGGAAGAGTTGTCATCATTGTTTGAAAGAGACACAAGCCCTAAGCAGATCACTATTATTTTCTAGACTTGTTGCAGTGCTGGAGGCATTGTGCGACTCACAAAGCCCCTCAGCCACCTCTTTCCCTTCAATTTCTCCATCGTTGTGGAATTTAAATAGCTTGTTCTTCTCAGACAATAGATTTGTCCTTCTTCCACCAATACTGTATTTATTATAAATGACATTTCTGCTTAAACAGAAGGGTCATGATTAAAAGAGGGCATCAGTCAAGTTTTCTTTACCAGACAAAGTAGAATTCATTTTAAAGAATTAAACTGAGTAGATTTCAGCTATTTGCATAAGCCAGACTTGAGTTCGAGAAAAATTCAGTACTTTCAGGAACAAAAGAGTTTAAATTTAATTGTCACCTATCCATCCATCCATCCATCCATCCATCCATCCATCCATCCATCCATCCAATTTACAAAGGTTTCTCTAAACAGAGCAGAATGGCCACAGCCTTTACTACTAGCTTTGGCTACAGGAACAAGACACAAAGTTCAGTCATGGGCTGATAAAGACCATACTTCCCAATTTGGAAGTGTTAATCTTACTTGAGATACACTGGTGAGTCTGATGGAAGCTACTCAAAGTTTTTTAATTGCTGCTCATATATTTTCTTCTTCTCTTTTTTTTTTTTTTTCTAGCAAAGAAACAATTGAGAATCTTTTGTTGAGTTGAGCATTGTGTTGAATCGAGTTAAAGATAGTGTTCAGTATCTCTGTTCTTACATGTGCTGGCTGATGCACAGGGATGGAGAAATGGCAGTATGTGCTTTACAGCCAGCAGTCTGTGGTTTACGCCCCATAAGCTGTGGATCACCCGTGTTTCTGTTTGAGACAAGCATCAGCAAATTCAGGCTTGCAGGATTTCTTTGTCTGGTTTGCAGATTCAACCTGCTGAGTCCTGTTTGGGTGCTAAGGCTCATGTGAACTAGGAAGTGTCCAACTGATGTCAAAAGGAAACAAAAATAAATCATTTGGAATCTGATCCAAAGTTTACTGAAGCCAACTCTAGAGCCCTGTGATTCCACAGGCTGCTCATCAGTTGTGCTTTCCATAATGTTACCGATGACATTCACCTCCTTTGTTTGCCTGTCTGAATACACTTCCCTCACCTAAGATGAGAATGAAAGATCTTCCCAAGGCAATCTCCTGAGCTGTCAAGGAGCACAGTACAGTTTCCCTTTTCTATTAATTTTGTGATGATCAGCATTCTGGAGGAACATGCCAGAAACAACCTGTTAAAATATAGGCTGAGGTCACCTGAACACATAGTGGATGAACAAGTTGAAAGTAAGATCCCAAACTCTCCAGGACTAGTAGCAACACGTTACCTAGATACAGGGCACACACAGCAGGGACTGACACTTTCACTGACAAGCACAGAGGGAAGGTGGTGGCTTGAGCTGCTGAAATGGGGCAACTGATATGGAGGAGTGCTTGAAGAGGGGCTTAATGCTGCTCCAAGGCATCAGGAGTTAAGTTTTAGGTACTTGTGACTAATCCCTCATTTCTTAATGCTTTCCCTAGTAAGCATACTTGCTGGTGACTACTCTGCATTCACTCCTGGTAGTTAGGTTGGGTGGTTAGTGTCTGTCCCACCTCCCACCCCAACAGCACAGCTCTGCACCAGCGTGCTGCAGGCCTGTGGTTAAGTGCTGCAACCTGGTCCTGTATGAAATACTCTGCTCTAGGTTTGCGGTACAGCCACTTGAGCAATCCCAGCTATGTGTGCCTTGTCATGTGGCACTACAAGGTTGTAACACACTTTCCTACAGTTATTAATTTTGTCCTGCAACACAAAAAAACCCCATGCTAGATCTGTCACTAGAGTTCAGTGCTTTCAGACTCCCCTGATGCTGAGGGGCGATTCTCGAGGGGCAAATGCATTAGATCAGGAAAAGTTTTGTGTCTCTAACAATATTTGAAAGATATTTTTTCATGTATTTAACATGCTGCCAGGATACATAGCTATAATAGATATCAAATGAAGGAGCCTTTTCTAGAAATGAGATTTTTGTCTACCTCTACTTTAGCTTGTCTACACAAAATTATTCTTCTTTTACTTGCATGTCTTCTTTTGAGAGACTGATCACCCTGCACTGGGGAAGAGGTCTTAATGAAACCGTGTATGTTGATTTGCTCCTTGCTCTTTAAAATTACAGAGGAATTCAACCAAATGTGACTAGAAGAGAGGAGTGAATATTTCTGAATAATCTTTGTCAGTTGAATATGAAGCGTTAATGTTTGTTGGCTCGCTTCTCTCTGATCTGCAAAGAAGAAGGTTAGGAAATATCTTTGGTCTCATCTTTCCTGTTATGATAAATAACTGATCTGTGGTCAGAGCCGTAAAGTTCATAACCTACCCAGAAAAAACTTAGGAACAAACCACTGCTGCTGCAACATTATGTAAAGTGGAAAACCTATTTTCCTGGGGAGGGGTGCTGCTAAAAGATGATTTCACAAAAGAGGAAGCCCTTGCTGTTTATCCTGCTTGATCCAAATGTGCAACATTTCCTGTGGCCAGATCTGCAGTAAAATCAAAGGGGGTAGCCATTTTCTGTGGTCTATTGCTTCCTATAGCATACCCATATGAGAGAGGAAGAAAATGAACATTTGTTATAAAACTACCCCTAGCCTTCCTTATCCAATTAATCAATTAAAAAGAGTGATGCGTTGGTAATAATCTCACAATGTCCAACTGATAATCTGTTTTTCACATCTGTCTGGCAGAACCACTGTCTATTTTAAGGTGATGGAAAGCAGTTTCACATATTCTGCAAGATGGAATTTATCCTTAAGACTTTGCAAACACCAAGGGTAGACAGCTGATAAAATCTTTGCTTGCAGGAGGCCATCGAGTGTTTGATTGTGCAAAATATCTAAATCTTGGGGTTTAGAAAATCAACATGGCTATTTAGAGCAATCTAGAAATTAAGACCCTTGTTAATGATCAACATGTATGACCAAATCTTGCAATCCTGACACAGGCATAGCCACTATTGAACTTGGGAATTTTGCATGCTCAGGTACTTAATTTCTACCTATTTCAATTATCCTCAAAGGTTCTTAGAGACTGAAAGATAAGGCAGCTTTATAAAACAGAGTATGGACAGAAAGACTGACAGCCTTCCATCAAATGCAGACAGACACAAATGCTAGTAAGCCACTGGCAGAAATTGTGTTATTTGAGGCCAAAGGTGAGTGCATTGACTAACACTGAGAAGATCTGCAGGCTGAGAGTACTCACATTCCTCATTCAGGCTTCTGGAGGTACTTCATTTAGCTGTGTACAGTGTTTGCCTGTCCCAGAAGGTCTGTGGCAGATGAAGGCTCTACAGTCTTTCAGGAGTGCACACAGTGCTACCACACACACACAAAATTATATTGAGAAAATTATTTGAGTTACAAGGTCAAACACAGAGCAGACAGCAATTACTATAGTTAAGATTACCTACACGACCTTGTTTCAAGCTCCCAGTGTATAAAATGACATTCTTTAATTGCACCCTGTGCATTTTATCTGTGGTGGCTCCTACCTGGGCCAAGCAGTATTTGGTGAGTCTGGCAAATGCAGAGTGCTCTCTAAATGGACATACTGGAGTACCAATACAGATTTTACCAAGGAAACAAGTCATGCACAGTGAAGTACAGAGCTGGCTTTCTCCTTTGTTTAGGACTGAAATTGTAGTCTGCTGAGGAGGAGCTACTTCAACTCCACACATGTGCACAGTTACCCACAGCCATGCACAGGGAATGCAGTTCTTCCCGTTTTCTTACAAACTGAGGCAACTATGCCTCCTGGTTCCTGCAGTCTGGTGCCTGGCACCCCCTAAATACTGAAATGACTGATGAAATCAGTTGCCAGCTAGAGTCCTGGGTGGGTAACACAGGAGACAGAGGCAGGATTCCTGGATTCCACTTGTGTCTGAGTCAGTGTGTGATCTTCAACAGCAAATGTAAATCAAATCAGGGCATGCTCTGATCTGTCATGGAAGGCAGTTATGGGATTAATGAACGTTTGTCAAAGCCAGTTTAGTCAATACTGCAAAGCACAGGCACGGGTAACTCTCGGGTGTTGGGTCTCATTTTATCAGGGACAGACTGACAGAATTAATAAGGATGCCACAATGCAAGGCAATGCTACAGTTAGTTTGCTGAGAAATATACATTCCTTCTCAGTACAGGGCTTGTGATAGTGTTTTCTGCCCTCCTTTTCACTTAATTAGCCACCAGCATCCATAGTTGCCTGAATTTAGTCGCTGAATGCACATACTATTTCAGCTGCATCCTCCAGAGTTCCTCTCTCTTTGCACTGCATCCCTGCTCCACACCTCACACAGCAGAGGACAGACCAAGCAGTGTAAGGACAGAAATATATGCACATGCACCAGCTACTTTGTACTAAGTCAAATTCTTTTGGGACAGGTCAGATTTACTTTTCATGCTCTGAACAGTTTACAGGGCTCACACCACATTTCTAACGTTTCCCCGAGGCATCAGACTGACTGCCGCTGTGCAGAACAATGGGGTAATCAATGCAGGCACAGTGGGGTTGTCTAATTTGCCTGGAATTGGGACAGAATCCATGGGAAGAATCGGGCCAAAACGCACATTCCCAGAGAGTCTACAACATGCAGTTGGTCTGATTTTTGGGGAGAGCAGCAGACTTGCAGAGCAGCTGAGCACAGGGAGCTGCTTCAAAGCTCCTCCATCAGTGATCCCACAGCAGCCAGGGGAAGGTATCGGGGCTGTTTTCCTCCTTTATTGGGTACTGCCTGCTCAGTCATACCAGGAAGAGTCTGAAACCCAGAATTTAGTAATGAACTGAGCATGCAGAGCACCCAGCAATTGGCTTGTGTGCATCACTGGCTTATAAAATCCAGGTGCCAACTTCCTGCCCAGAAATCAATATTCTCATTCTGACAATATGGCAATGCTGAAAGCAAGCACCCCAAGGCTGAGCCAGCCTAAATGTGAATGTGGTTTGCAAATTATCACAGAAAAATGAATTTGGGGTTCACTTAGATATTGACCTGTTCTTTAAAATATTTCTTATATAATTTTTTCCCCTTGGTAAAACATTTTCACGTTAAAAATGAAACATTTAATTAAAAAATATTACTATGGAAGTTTTCAAATATTAAAACATTGAAATATGTTAGGAGTCATGCAAAATTATGTAAACTGTACCTATGATTAAAACTAGTCCAGAACTTAGTCTGGTATCCCTATGACTCACAGTAAAACCCGAATTGTCTCTGTGTGCTATTTCCTTGTCTTTCTCACCCTCTGCTTTTGCTGGAAAGTAGTTTATCAAGATGACGGTGTTACCTATTTTGCAGTAGTTAACTCATCAGTTGGAAGTTAGTCAGAGATTAGGAAACATTATGAAGTTATCAAAAAACTGGCATGTTAGGATGAAATCAGTTAATCTTTAGCCTCACAGGATAGAAAGAGGAAATGTAATTGCAACACTGAACTGTGTTTTACAGTCATTATCATTTAGAAAACCCTTCAGATAATTCTATAATTAGCATGGGACATGTAATGGAGGGAAAAATACCTGACACAAGAGGAACTCAGTGCATGTTTTCATTCACAAGTGGGATTTAGCTGCCACGCCAGTGCACTGTGCTGAAACAAAGCTCCTCTGAGCAACAAGTCATAGTTTATGGTATCTCTGGGCAGTAGACAGCTGGACCTTGACTGAGTGGCACAGCTCTTAACAGCTGCTTGTGCTAAATAGCACATGTGGTCGGTCAAGAGCAAACCATAGTCACCAAATTGTGAGAGAGACTTCTGCCAGTCAGGCAGCCGAGGTCTGATTCGCAGATACCTTTCAGCACAATTACTGCTTCAGTCAGATCACTGAATTAAAACCAGCTCAGTTTATCACACATGTTGATGTTTATATAGTACCTGTCATCACTCACTTAAATGGATAAGAATATGGATAGAGATTAATTCCTGCTCTGTATTTTGTCTTGAAATATAAACAGTGTTTTTAACTACTAATTCCTGAAGTGTGACACTTTGTAAAAGATCTACCTAAATCTTAACAATAGTTACTGGTGCTTAGTTCAGGATTGATTTGCCTCCAGTGTTATTTATACAATGAACAGAGTGCTTCGGTGATTTCATCTCTGCTGAGGAAACTCAGTTAAGTTTTCAAGTGTTCAAAATCCAGGTCCTAATGCTGAATTGTGTAAATAAAAGATGACAAAAGAAAAAGATGGGTTCATGATCTTTTTAAGGAAACCACATTGGATTTCTTGTCATTTACTTTAGAATTTGTTACTGCTTCAGAAATTGTCTATGGCTTTTGAGTGGAAAACTGCTGTTTAGTTAAATTGTTGTGGGAAAAATACTTTTTTAGAAAATGCATTTTTTATTGGGGGGGAGAGAAAATCTACACATAGAAAGTAATTATTTTGTCTAAGGGATAATAAAGATAATTGTTGATATTGCTAATCATAACATTAACTTGAGCTAAAGGACATGCTAATGGATATGGGTTGAAGACTGAGTAGCTTTGGGAAGGGGACAGTTTAGTAGCATCACCATGAACAGTGGATGATACATGGAGTTGGATCATACCAATGCAGGGACCCACATTTCTAGAGTCAGATACCTTAATAAAAGCTTCTTCCCCCTAGGCTGTGAAGAACAGGCATGAGTATCCTAGTTCAGACTCCAGATTATCACCCTAATGCCACGGTCAATGATACAGAACTGCAGTTGTAATCAGGCAGCCAGAGAACTAGACCTGTCCTTCTGAGCCCTGTCTGGGCAGCGCCTCTGTTGTCCATTTCCTACAGGATATACTGGTGGGAAAACTCTCTAATTTCCATTTTCTGCAGGCAACCATATCTTCTCATCTTGTTCACATCTGAGATGAGTTTTTCCTATTCACATCTGAGATGAGTTTTTTCTTCCCCTTTTCTTACTAGAATCCTATTCTGTCTGCCATTCTGTCATGACCAGGTGCTTTCCTTCAGTTTCTAGCCCCAAAATATTAATGTATATTTTATACCTGTTTTTCTTTAGTTGTCTTTTAGTTTCACCAGCTCTTTTAATATCTCCCCCAAAGTACCTACAAGGAGCAGTAGTTGTAATTTAGCCAGAGGGGGAAGAAAAAATAAAAGAGAAGATCCAAACTCTGAAAAAAATATAATTCAGAATCAAGGCATTTTCTCCTCCTCACCATCAAGTCTCAGTCATTTTGCAAAGTGCCACCAGCTCTGCTACCTGCACCATCTCCAGCTCTCTTGCAGTAGTGGGGATCCAGGTTGGCTGAGGAGGTGATCTCTCCTGCTTGTGAAATATTCCAGTGTAAGGAGGGGGCACTTTCACATGGGCTCCTCTTCAGTGAGTTATATCAACAAACTTCAACCAGAACATGCCAACTGCATACCTTTATGACTGCAATTGCTCCAGCTACAGTGCTTCACATGCTGCCAGAGCTACCTGTGGAAAGTGCTCTCGGATGCTGCATCAGCAGTCCTTCCAGAGCTGTTCACCAGCACATCCTCTCCTTCAAACACTGATGAGGCATGTTTCAAACATAACAGAAAACAGATGTTGTGTATTCATTGTATAATTGCACAGCTGAAAAGAGGTTACAAAGTGGCCAGATAGCACTGAGCAGTAACCACAGGAAAGGATTCTGTGACATCTCTGTGGACCAGGTTGCCTTTCAGTGGTGTGGATTTGGACATTTGGGAGAGGTTAACCCACATGTTGACTCACTTGTAAATCTCTTGAAGAGATCTGGAGAACAAGACATGACTTGACCCTCCAGGTTAGCTCCATAGGCCCCATACCTATTGACTCCACTGACCACGGCTGGCACAGCCCATCCGAGGGGTGTTCAGCACGCCTCGCATGGCACGTCAAGGTACAAGCTTGGGGCATGGCTAGTTCTGCACAGCAAACCCCTCCAAGTGTTCTGGTCACATCTAACCTTTGCATTTGTGTTTCAATGCATGCAGTCACGTGTGTGTGTGTTCAGTGGGCCAAATTTTGTAAACAGACAAATGGTTGCAGCACTTCTATCAGATCTGTGTTTGGATGTGCATGACTCTCCTGCCAAAATAACAGTTTGTCACCATTAGCAATTGCTGACAGTATCATTAGTAATCTAACATTACTGGGTAAACAGGATTGTTGATTACAGATTTTTTTTTCCTCCCAAAGATTAGAATTTCAAGAATAAAAATAGTTATTCAGCATTTGATATCCAGCCAGACCAGTCAAATTTCACTAAAAGAAATAAATCCAGCCAACGCTAAGCAATGATACTTTGTAAACTTAGCCAGATAACTCAAAACCTTGACCAGTCCCAAAGTGCAGATAATTTATGATTTGAAGCCTCATGCTATCGCCACAGGACCCAGGGAAGAAGTTCAAGGGATACAACATATTTCTTGTTAGAAGTAGTATAAAATGACTTTCTCCGCTGATGACGTTCTGATGTTTGTTACCCATCCAGACAATTCTGTGAAATCTTTGCTTGAACTTGTTGACAAAGTTGCTTCAATATCTTCCTCTAGTACTAATTGGACAAAGTCAGGCTTTATGCTGGTGAATGGTCTTTTTCTGCTGCTAGTAATTAACTAATTATGAACTGGAAGCCTTTGGGTTTCACACCTTCAAGGTGTGTGCTCAGTGCAACTGCTAAACCTAAAGGTTAGAATCGCCAGAATGATCAGGGAAGTGTCAGCAGATTGATGTCCTTTGAGTTATCTTGGTGGGGGAGACCGGCAACTAAGAAGATTATGATTGTTCCAAAAAACAATTACGTATTGAACATGCTGCCAGTTGCTATAAATCCTGGAACTTTTCAAGGGATGGCTCCCTCACTAGCAGTGTTTTTGTGGAAAAATGAGAACCACAACATTGGCATTAGGAAAATCCTGGAAATTGATAAAAGCCAGCTTTTGTTTGGAGGCAGAGTATCGTTTTGGTTCTCACCTCCTGAAACTGAAAGAGGCCCTGTGTGGTTTTACCCAGAGGAAGCTCAAGCCCAGCCTTGTTTATTAAAAATTTGAGCTACAATGTTATCTCCCCTGAAGAATCAGGTTCCACGCTGGCATGATTCACCCCAGCTGGAGCCAGAGGGTTTGCTGCTGGCTTGACTGGGTGTAACTCCCTTTATGATGACATAGGCAGGGAGCGAATCTGCCCCTGTCTTCCAGAGTTTCACATCCATAAGGATATAGCATGTATAAAAGAGGTCCTGATTGCAGAGCCGTGTTGGCTGCCAGCAGCGGCTCTGGAAGCCGACCTGAATGTCGGAGGTCTCCCTTGTGCACTAAGAGGAGGGGCTGAACAAAGGGCAGAGGCCAACTTTTTGGTCTTGCATCTTCCTCCCCTTGCTCCTCTGCAGTCCAGAAGCCCCTCTTCATGCCTGTGGTAGCTGCAGAAATACTTTCTAGAAAGGTGTTTTTGGGGTTGTTCAGAAACAATAACTAGAAATGGATTATGTCCTGAGACCACATGATCTGCATTCCCAATCCCTGAAAGTGCCTGTGATATGACAGTCTTTGAAGCTGTGAGAAGTCTGTGCAGTATGTTGCATTTTCCCTCTATATCATATGCTCAGTATTGATTTGGAGGATGTCCTCCCACAGGTGAAAATTGTCTTTCACTTCTTTGTTTAAAAGGATGCTAGTAATATAGAGAAGTGAAAAGCAATAAATGCTAGTAAGCCTGTTAGAACATTGAAAAAAAAAATAGCAGTAATGATTCTATAAAAATTCCTGTCATCTCTGGGATGACACCATGCTTTCATTGTGCTGGAATGACCTACATCACTCACTTCTGGTTCTGGCTCTCAGGGTAACCTGGTTTTCTCCAAACCAGCTCCTGATCAGAGAAAAAACCTGGCTTCATTGTAGTGAATGGGAATTTGTTACACACAGAATCTTATCCCTGGATTTTCAAATATAAGGAGATGAAAATTTGGCTCTTAACTCTCCCTTGGGATTCTTGAATTAGCGGTTCAACTTCCAAAAGCTGTAACACCCACTGATTTCAATAGGAGCTGCTGGAGCTCTGTGAAAAAAGGTTGTTCATTTCCAACACTAAATATGGATGGAGGAATCTTAAAATGAGGCTCCTATTTTTGAAAATCTTGGCCCAAACCTTTATTTATACCACAATAACATGTGTCCTGCATCTATTAACAAACATAACAGCATTCAGATCCACATCTGCTGTATTCTCTAGAACGTGGGAAACAAAAATGGTCTTTTAATCAGATTTAGATTAAAAGCTGTCTCTGAAATAATGATAGGCAGTTATGGTTACTCCATAATTTGCTATTAGTTAAAATATTCCCAAGCAGCACAGAGGACAAGTGGTACGTGTATATACTGCTCATAGAGAGCTTTGGTAATTGGAGTAATTTCAGCGATTTCCAATTTTGGAGGAAGTGACTGATCCTAAGTTGTTACCTAAAGTAATTCTTACTGACAGTATTATAGGCTTGAAACGTTTTCTGCTCTGCCAATACCACAAACTAGATGTGCAATTACTAATGTATTTGTCACTTCTGTATTTATGTTATTAACGCTGATAGTTTAAAATTAAATGTATTAGAGGACAGTCTGCCTCTGTCAAAAAAAAAAAAGTTATTAAAACCAACATTAAGTCAGATCTCCTTTGATACAATCTCACCAGAATTAGCCACCTGAGTAGGGCTGGGTCTGATCTGAATTTGAACAGGAGACCTCTTGGTGTAAGGTAAACACTGGGGGAAGTGGTATTACTAGTTCTGTAGGTGGCTTGAGTCAATAGCCTCCTGTTGCTGTTGTAGGCTGTTGGGCTCTTGAGAGAAGTGACTGTGTTTTATATGAAAAATAAAGATTTGATGTGACATTTTGCAGCATTAGTCCAGATGTTTTAGCTGGATTTCAATTTGGCTATCCTCTGCTTATCTCTCTAGAAACAGCAAGAGTTAGGGTTGCAAAATATTTTCCATTACAATCCTTGCTTCTAGCAGGCTCCTATATTTCCTGAGCTGTGTACTTCTGTTTGCTGAAACTTCTTGAGTTCGGCCTCTGTTGTGCAGTGGGGTACAGCATTCTCTGCTCTGGTTGAGCAAGACCTCTTCAGCCAGTTCTGCGTGTGGGAGAGGAGCTTTTTACACATTCCCCAGTGTAAACTGAACCACCTTGTTGTGAACAGAGCTCTGGTAAAAATCTCCTTCCCCCCAAAATGGCTGAAGTGTGGAATTTAAAACTTGGCACAAACAAGAAAATTGTGGCTAAATGACAATTACAGACAGATCTCTCTACCTCTCATTTAATATGTGCGTGAGCAGCACCCCCATGGGCATCACAGGATCAGCTGGTAATACAAGGAACAGCTGAATGTGACAGGACTATTAGGACTTAGCTGTGGCCAAAAGAGACAGGCACTGCCTTCAGCTCCTGCAGCCTTGAAAATAGTCCCCTTAATAGTAGTCTTGCAAAGTAGTACTGTCTCCTACATCCCCCAGGAAGCAAGAGACAGGGGTAGTGAGAAAGAAACCACACAAAAGCCTTCTTGCATTGCTACATCAGCTTTCTGCATTTTATTACTGGAGGCAGGGTCTGGCTCCTCATCTGCTTTTCATCAAGGCTGAACCCTGTGGTACCCTTGTATGTTTGGGCCATTTGAGGCTACCGTAATCAAAACAATAATAAATGCCAAGTAAGCAACTGGAGTCTAAAGCCATAGCATGAACTCCTTCCAAGTCCTAATGGAGTGAGTAGTAAAGTCCTGGTGGACCAGGAGAGCCTAGTCTAGTCCAAAAGGCCAGAGTTGTCTGCAGGATTCAATCATGGGAGGCATCAAACCACACCATACTGTTGTGTTGTTCGTCCTCTGCAACATTGGCTCAGAGCAGGATCAGATCAGAGCTCAAACCCACCACATCGTGTGCCCCCACTTCCTACCCATAGCTTGGACCCACTCATTCCAGGAGATCTTATCTCCTTGAGCTTTCTTCCATAAGACTCTGACCTCTTTCATCTTCTATCTTGTCCCTGGCTTTCAGGGAACTCATGGTATTGTTGAGGGCATCCCTTTGCATAAAGGATGTATATGCCTCAGTGGCTTCTAAATACTTCTGACACATTATTGTTGTGGTGTGATGCAGAGAGGAAACATTTACAGCCCAACCTTCATTTCATTTCAGGGCATGAAATTTTCCTGCTGTTTTGTAGTGAAACACAGAAATTTCAGAGCACAGTCTGACACAGTGTTTGAAGATCACGGTGACAACAGTCTTTGCACTGAGGTGTTGGACTTGTCTTTCTTTCAGGACATAAGACCACTTCAGCTCAAAGGCTATTTTCAGCAGCATGGTAGCAGGGAGCACCAGAGCATGGTCCAGTTCTTTCTCTGGTGCTGTGTTAGCCTGTCAAGCTGTGCTAGCCAAAGATGCAAGTGACCCAAAGGAAAACGAGACCTGAAGGATACTTAGGCTTTTCTCTTGCTGCTCAGCATTGATCAACAGTGTTTAGCCTCCAAATTGTGGAAGATATGACAGGCTGAAGAACTGAGAACCAGAGGCCACACCTTTACTGCCAGTTTAGAAACATGTATAAAGCATCTGGTTACCCCCGTCTGGGAAGCTAATCCAGAGAGCTGAAAGTATCTGGCAAAGAAACACATTTTGCCTTGGGCCTAATTTGGGGAGGGGAAAAAGAAGAGTAATATTTCCAGTTTTTTTAATTGGTCTTTGGCAGCCACAGAGCACTGCCTTACAGGATTACTATGATTATAGGCTACAGCATGCACTGCAAATGAGAACTTTTGAATACCTGGTTGATGTGGGGCTGGTAAGGATGAGCACTGTGCTGAGCTTGGGCAGAAGTGAGGGCCACACGTGTCTCCCATTTCTTTTAGCTAGAAGACACAGAAATGTTCACATCACAGCATAATGTGCCATGGTAATGAGCTATCCAATACATGACATCGTATTTTAGATCCTGTTACCAAATTTCTCATTGGCAATAACAAGAGTGAAAGAAGAAAACGAGGAATATTTAAAATATCCAGATGGTGAATAGATATGGCCCATGTTAAAGATAACTTTTCAATTTCTTCCTACTTTACCAAGGCATTTTTTTACTTTACTTCCTTTTCTCAGCTTTTTCCATTTTAGAAGTCTGTCAGTACTGGATTTTTGCTGATAAGAGTATCAGTGTATTTTAAAATAATTCTATGAGGATTCATTTGCTTATGAACAGTTTCTCACCCAATTTTAAAGTTCATTATTTAGTCCTGTACAAAGACTGTCATATTTTAGGGTTCCTCAGAAGCTGAAGGCAGGACCTTAGCATTCAACAACTGGCTTTCAAAGGAGACTGCCATTGACACAGCCCATGTTTTGTATGTTCTGGCTGAACAGTACTATAAAGACATATGGGAGGCTGTACAGACATTCTCACAGGGCTTTGAACTGATTCCCTTGTGAAAAGAAATTGGGCATTAAGGTCCCATCAGTGTCCTGAGCACTGTCTCCTTACCATGCACTCAATGAACAACTCATATTAATGAAGGGCCCATTTTTCTGCTGCCCACATCAGCATCTCTCAGGGACTCCCAAGGGGGATTTGTGCAGGGTAAGATGAGTCTGGCATGTAAAACCAGAAAAGGTTATGAAACATAGTTTAGGGCCTCTGAGAGGTTTCCTCACAGAGAAAGGCAAAAGCAGCTCAGCACCGTAGCGTAATCGTAACAGTTGATTGGCCATAAGCCACAGCTTGGTGCTGTTGCAATGTGTATTTCAGCTGTTGAGACACGCCGCCGTGATAGGAAGCTCTGACACAGCCACCAAGTAACAGCAGCCGACCTGTATCAGGATGCTTTTGAGTTCTGAAGGTGATAATGAGTAGGGACAGAACTGGGGAAGAGCTTTGCCATAAAATACAGAAGAACATGGGCCTGGGGTGAGAGGGAGCATGGCTTAGCGAAGAGGTCTTTCTGCTGGAAAGAATAATAATGAGGAAGATTCGCTTCAGAGAGCCAGAGTGTCCTCAAGGTGCTCACTGAGGAAGCACACATTCGTGTGCCACATGCCCAGTCCATCATTATTTCAAAGCCATTTCACCATTGTTTCTGCTATAGCCCATTGTAATAGGCTTAGATGAGAATTATGTATGGCATATGCATTCTTAAAATGACCTGGGGAAAGAAGAGCATTGACATATTACAGTGGCAGTATGAGGAGTGCTCTGAACTCCAGGTGAGATGGAGGGCAGTATGGCTGCCACTTGCAGTTGCTAAGCCCAACACAGGTGGAAGCAGGGTCAAATTTTAGTTATTTTTTCTCAGAAGATGATTACTAAAGTTAGTGTCACACTAAGGTGGGGATGTATCAGACCTGAGGCAGCATTTGACCTTTTGAGTAGCCCATTCTGCTTGCATGAATTAGCACTCAGAAATTATTACTTCCTACTGTTCATAGGCTGTAGAACCATGTGTTGAAGGTTGCACCCAGCCTTTGATGAAGATGTCAAAACATTTTAAAACATACAGTTAACTTCTAGCTCGCCTACACTCTTATTTCACTCTGTGCAAAAGCCCAATTAAATATCGTTAGCTCATATCAGGAAATATATTTGAGCTCAAATTTGCAACCTGGACTTAGCCAGACTTCCATTTTGTCATCTTCCCAAATTCTGTGTCCAAAAGCTTTGCAGCTGAAATGGAGATCAGTGTCAGTAAATTTGTTGTAAAGATGTAGAAACAAATAACATCATCTCTAGAAACAAGAACTGAAACATATTTAGGAACAATGCCTCTGTATGCCTTCTACATATTTGGTGAACGCTGGGCTACCAGGCTCTTAATCAGAGATGATTCTGGAGCAATTGATTTACTTGAAGCATCATGACACTTACTAATGCAGTGCAGATCTCTTTTAAGACATGTGATATTTTCCAGAGCTGTTGAGCTGCTGTAATTTCTCAATGAAATCAGAGATGCAGGGACCTAGCATTAATTTCCAGGACTATATAGATGTATCTTAGTACAGAGTTTAATTCATGTTCAAATTAATCACCGAGTACTTTGTCTTTTCATTAACCCATATGTATTCCATTTTGATAGTCCAATGGGATGTGTTCTACTTTGCTTCTTGGCTATACTGTGTATACAGTTTTTTATTGTCGTGATAAAAGCAGCTCAGCCTCATTATTATCCCAGGATTTGGGTGACAGTAAAGAATGCATCACAGCAAAGCTAAAGCCTAGCTGAGAGCAGTTTTACTATTACAGGCACAATTACCATCCATTACAAATTCCAGGAATGAGCACAAGCATAACTTTAATAGGTGACTATGTTGCAGCAGCATAAAAAGAAAAATGGCATCCCTCCCTCAGCTCAGAAGAACAAAGAAATAAATAAAAGACTTTTGGTTGCATGCTCTGTATTAAACCCAGGCAGTCCTGAAGGCATTTGGCTCTTCAGTGGAAAGCAGCCCTGGCTCCTCCTCCTGTTGCAGTTTCACTTGATTTAGAGGACTATTTAAGGCCCTTGTCTTGCTCAGTTAGGAATAGGCACCTGTGCAGAATGGTGTCATCCTCAGTCAGTCTGCTGGGGACCTGTTCCCCTCAGAAGTGTCTGTTTGTCAGGGTCACATCTGAACCATTTTGCAGCCCCTCTTCTTGTCCCAGAGGAAGGACAGGCATTTCTGTGAAGACTTGGACAGCTCTAGGCCCAGAGTATAACTGAAATTGAAAGGGATTTTCTTTTGTTGCTCTTATAAAGCAGCAACTGAAGCTTAACTGATGTTTTTTGCATTTACTGTCTTTCCACAATTATTACTGCTTTAAAGAGAGCATTTTTTCACTAGAAGTGAAACTCGGACCAAGAACCCATCTCAGGAAAGCACACGCCTATCCAGATAACACTAAAGTAAATTCCTGATTTGAAACAACTAACCAAATGTCATTGGCTTTCTGTCTCCTAGGAGAATTGTTTAGGCAGGTGGATGGAACTGGTCAGAAACAACTATGAAGCTGAAAAATCAAATTAAATTGCTTGTAACTAGAGAAACAGAATGCTAAGGAAGAGAACAAGTGATGAAAGTTAAACTGATCCCTTTTTTTTCAGCAAAATTTTAATTTTAATAATCTCAAAGTCACAATTAATATAAGAACTCTGGACACAACACTGTTCCTGTTCTTTATGAATATCTCCTATCACCCTTGTGTGCATGCAGAGTACTGAGAGAGTTATCAGAGAGAACTCTTGAAGTCTCTAATACCTTACTTGACAAGGGTTCTCATTTTCTTGCAACTCCAGCAATTAACTTAGATATTGTATGAAAAGGGAAACTCTATTCAGGTTCTAGACAACGTGATTTCCATGCCCACATTTTGTAACTTTCAAATTAATTTGTGTTCTTGAAGTAACAATATTAACATAGTTTGTTGCAGAGATTTAATCACATATGACACTTAAGACACATAAGACAGACATCTGTATTTGCATAACTGTATAAGGTTACTCATTAGAGCAAGATCTCCAAATATAACAGACTGGTTTTCCTTCCCAGACCACTGTCCTCGAGTAGCCTTTTCTGATTGTTCAGCAGTGTGTTGAATTTATGGAATTATGACCATATGAAATATTACAGCATTTCTGAAGGAATAATGGAGAAATTGCCTTCTGTGCCTGATTTTCCAGCAGGGGACTGGCAGCTCAAACATGCCTTTTTTCCCTAAGGCATTGTGGCTGTGAGTGACCCTGGGCAGGGAGGGGTTGACTGCGTGGCCTGGATGGACGCAGACAAGCGGTTGTGCCAGGGCATGGCATGGGCACCAGCACTTCGTGCCTCATCCAAAGCCATGCCCCATCTGGATGTCACTGCAGACCTTTGGCCTTAGAAGTCAAGTTGGAGGCCACCAAATACCATTCACAAACAACACAAGAGCAGAGGGTTGGTGATGGTGATTACTTACCGTGGCCACTGACTTAGACACGGTTCTGGCCCAACTACCTGTCTTTGTACAGCTCCATTTATAAAACAGGGACTAAAGCAGCCCCCTGGGGTTTCACTGGGTTTGGCTGGAGTGTGGTGATGTGAGAGCATTGCATATGAGGGATATGAGAAAATGTAGTGTATAATGAGAAAAAAAATGTGCAAGTGCCTGTGGTCGTTGCAGTAGGCTTTCTGCGAGTGAATGACAGAGACATAAGTGGCGAGTGGTGACTTTCTATTTGTTTTAAATTTAAAGTACACCTATTCAGTTGTATTTTTATGAGTGCATTTGCAGGCACTCTGGCTGTTGTCAGCATTTACATCTGTAAATGTGAAAGTCCGCAGTATAACTCAGTGGTGTTAATACTTCTTTCATTTCATGGGAAAAAGAAACAGAGCAAGGAGATAAGTGCCTTTTTTTTTCTCCTTTCTGTGTCAATAATCCAACCAGTTTAAATGTATATTTATTCTATGTGTGAAATAATGCAAACTATTCAGAATGCTATGAGAGCTATGAAAAACACAGGGCTTGGAAAACTGGCAGTTTTTGTGGTTTTGGGGTTTTGAGTAAAGTTTCACAACCAATCAGCCCAGAATAATGTCCGGTAAAGGCATTTTTGCTTGTTAGTCTATTTATTTATTTACTCTGGCATTGTGAGCGAAGGCAAGACACATTTGGAGGAAGGTCAGTGAAAATACTCTGTATCTGTCCAAGGGTCTGATCCTGCAAAGCGCTGAGGACCTGCTGCCATTGGCGAGGTGCTCAGCACCCCTCAGAGGTGGTGATGCTCACTCAGGAGCTGGCTGGAGCACAACCTGCACGCTCAGGCAGCGTGGGCGCTCGCAGCCTTCCCCAGGAATTTGCACAGAAAGCAAAATCAATATTGGATCCATTTGATGCTTTGCTTTGGCGGCCACTGGTTTCTGTGTGTCTCCTTCTCTGCTGGTGGCCCTGATCTCATCAGCCTCACTGGAGATCTACCCTTTGCTTGATATTGTGTGTCATCCAGCATCCTTCCCACCCCAGCGCCCTGCCTGCCCCAGTGGCAATGCCTGAACTATTAACCGAGCGCTGGCAGAGGCTCTGAAGGGAGTGGATCCAGCCTGTGGTTCCTTCTTCCCCCTCCCCAAAACATTTTAACATGTGTCATACAATATTTTGCTCTTGGGTCTAGGTCCCCAGGATACTAGGATGACTCGAGTACAGGAGGGGAAATCTCCCTGGGGGAATATGTTTGCTCAATAGTTTGCTCAGCTTATTCTGGGAATTTCCAGCGGGAGAGGCTCACCCCCTCATCTGTCACTGACAGCTGCCCAGGGAGGCCTGGAGGATGGCTCCAAAGGCACTTAGGTGCCCTGGGGAGCACAGGCAGTCCTGGGGCTCAGGGTTAGTTGCCCCATTGTGCTTCACCCCCTCTTGTCCATGACAGTGCCGAAGCCCCAGCACCACAGGGAGTCAAACAACAGCCCCACCAGTACCACAGGGAGTCAAACAACAGCCCCACCAGTGGAGCCCCCCCAAGGAGCTCTGTGGCTTCCTCATGCCGGGGCAGGGGACCTTGCAAGCAAGCCCAAATCACAGTTGCTTTGCTCTGCAGCCTTTGGTTGTGTCCCTGAGTGTGACAGACATATTGCAGATATCCACCACCTTGGAGGTCTCTGGACCTCTCTTCCCCAGTGAGTGCAGCTCCCCAGGCCCTGCTGGTTGTCCCTGCAGCTGTAGGACCACGGAGCAGCCGCATCCCAGGGAAGATTCCAGGCACCAGCCCCCACCTTCCCAGCTGGCCTTGTGGGGCGCTCATGCACCAAGGGGGCGAACAGACACCCGTGCCTGGCATGGCCGTGCCACGCCGAGGTGACAAGTGCCATCAGCCAGCCTGTCTCTGGAAGACCCCAGAGCAGCCGCGGCAGTTTCCCGAGAGCACTGCCACCTTGTGTCGGCCCATCGCGCCCCGAGGCCTTGCCGTGGCCCGGCACGGCTCGGCACTGTCTGCCAGAGGCCAAGACACCCTTCCACGGCCCGAGGTGGCCGTCCGACCGTGCTGGCTGTCCCCTTCAGTGGCGCTGCTGCCGCAGCTCGGGAACGGAGCCTGCCTGCGCGACACCCCCACGCGTGAGCCAAGGCAGTGGGTGAAGCAGCCATTCCCCTCCGGATCCTCAGACCCCCGCAGCTCAGGCTGGATGTCCAGACAACAAAAGGGGGCTGGAATGCCACCAGCAGTCGCATCTAATAGCCCATCGCTCTGTGCAAGGCGGAAAGAGAGGCCAGGGGAATTTTTTACTGGTTTGTTTTTCTTTTTTTTTTTAACCTGAGAGGTCAATTCTAGTTCTCCCCATCCTTTCCTCCGTGCCCAAACAGATTGCTCAGGGCTGCACGCTTCCATCGCGCGCATTCTGCACTACATTAGTTTAATGGCACTGTCACCATGAATTGCAAACTTTCTCAGCTCCCCCCTGTGCTGGTGAAACATGGCAACATAAGGAACATCTGTTCTCTTACCCTTTGCTGGAAATGGGAAACATCATATTGCATTTTTGTTATTAGCCTTATTTGGATGCCAGTGGTTTTGTTTCTAAACACATCAAGGCAGCTGAATAACCTTAATTGAGTACTACAGAAAAAGCATGGTTTCATGCAAATACAGCTGCCAGCATAATTATTAGGACAATACTGAACTTCTATTCCCGAGATCGGTTTCAGTTCCTTGGTTTTTATATTGCTCCCTTGCTGCTGAATTTCATTATAAACATCTCCACACAAACCAATCTATAGTTAGGCAGTAAACAAGTTTAGTCCTTAATTTTGCAACATTAAAAACCCAAACAAACCTAATGATTACAGTGTGCATTTAAGTCTTTATTTATACACAAAATTAATTACCTAATCTTCACTAGGAATACCTACCACAGGTAAATCTCTGTTTTACGTGACTTCAAACAGTCCCCAAGATTTCTAGTGCAGTTTCATTAAAGGCAAGAGAGGATTCCTGCTGCTCCTATGGAAGACGACAGTATGTGAAATGGAACCCATTAATAATTCCCAGATTTAATGATAATGGATTCATTGTTATTGCATGCTGGACCACAGCATGCAATGGGCAATTAAGCAAAGCACATATATGCACTTCTCTAGTCCACCCATTATATAGAATCACTTCATTATTAAGCTTGAGGGCAAGTCAGAGACCAACAATAGAACAAGGGCACAAAAAGTGGCAGAATCTATTAGAACAGTCGTGTTGGTGTCTTTCTGCACTGCAAGACATGTGCATCCTTCCTGATAGGCACACTTTTAATGAGGCTTTGTGCAAATATTTCACTTTTTTCTCCTTTACCAGCTTGCTGGAGCATTCCAGAAAACTGTTAGCCAGGTGCAGCTTTCTTGGTTTTTGGTAAGTTTTCCTAGATTGGGAGAGGCAAAAAAGATAAAGCCTCTCCGGCTTCTGGTGGGAATGATGGGGGGCTTTTTACCCTGCAGATTTAAGTAGTTTGTTTTTGTTGTTTTGTTTTGTTTTTTTCTTTTAGACCCACAGCAGAATCCAAGGCTGCTTTGGATCGCCCATGAAGTATGTTTGGTCTAATTCCTCAGAGAGATGTGCTCATTGTCACAGAACAATTGGGTTTAGTGTCACTTTAGTAACAGTTTCTCTTTAAGAAAGGCAGACTGTAAGACCAGCAGAGGTTTTGCAGGTCAGGATTGTGTTGTATCAGCAGAACTTTTGTGGGGAAGCTTGCATAGCACGTGCCTGCCCTGTCTGGCTAAGTCTGTTGTCTTCACAACTAATGACATTTACTCCAAATTTAAAGAGGCGCAAAGGTCAGCAAGCCAAATTTAGTCTGGGGGTATCTTTACTGAAGTCAGTAGAGCTGATAAACTTGGCCTGATATTTGCTGTTGGAAGAGTGAATATGAAAGGAGTTCTTCAAGTGTTTTCATTTTTACAATCACAGAACAAGGCAATTTACAGCAGAATATTACAAGCAACTCTGCTTTCTGAACATTAAGTCTTAGAGGATGCCAGACTCAGTTTTTGGTTTAATTAATACTAGTTGTTTCTCCCAGGTTTATGTTAATTTCTGTCTCCCCCAGTAGCTCCTTTCTGAGAAACAGACTCCCTGAATACTATAATTTGGTCTGGCCATTTGAAGTGGGACATCTGCACTTGATGGTATGTGCCACACTAATGGTAATATATACTTAGGTTTTACTTTGTAAAATTTGTATTCCCCCAAAGTTTTATCATATCCCCTGATGTTATTGCACTGGTCTCCTAATTAGTGTGCTGTAATTCTCAGCTTATCAGTTAAACACATGCCTGGATCCAAATACAGTCTTGCCTATGCCTTTAGCAATTAAAACAAGAGCAAAACTCCTTGTGAATTTTTGGAGGAGTTGATATTAACTAGGACAGAAGTTGCACATGCAACTAAAAATAGCCAAAAACTATGAAAATGAAGGATGAGCACCGTCCTGTTGAGGGAAGATTGGTATGGCAGTGTTTGTTCAGTGCTTTGCTTGCCCTATTTTATTCTGTTTTAACAAATCTGCATTAGTAAGTTGGAGCTGTTTGTAGTTTGAGTACAGCATGTGCTATGCTACATTTGTGACTTGTTATTAGTAAACAGTCCTGAATGCAGTATTCATGGAGCCTGAGCCGAACATTCGTTTTCCAAGCAGTTCAGCATGGCATGTTCCCCAGCATCACATTTGGAACTCTGATGAAGACAACACAGACCAAAGTCCTCTTGGAATTCAAGTCTGTGGCCATCTGTTTTATGAGTCAAAGAGGGAAACTTCAGCGGAAGCAAAGCACCCCAGTTGGAGAATCTTTGTAAATCTTTACAAGTGGATTCTTTTCTTGGGGATGGATCTGAGACCCTTCCTCTCCTCTGACCAAGCCAGTTCCTGGGAGTTTGCCTGAGCTGTGACTCATGGGCTTCCAGGCCAGCGTCACCACTTGGTGTATGTGACACCCAAGCCGCCCTGACTTCCCCAAGCCAAATAGGGGTGACGGGAGTATCATGGAGCAGCTGCCCTGCACCGTGCCAGGGTGGCACCCCAGTGCCACATGGCTCCCTTCCCCTTTGCAGCCCACAGCTGAGACACTGAGTGCCCAGCCAGAGTAGCTGGCACAGCCATCACAAGTTGCTCTATGGAGCAGAGAGAGAACAGGGAACAAGAGGTGACTCACAACACTCTCCCCTCTCTGCTTTTGAGGCAGCAGAGCCAGTCACAGCCCCTCTCGGGGCAGGCTGCTCAGGCACAGGCTAGTCCTCGGTGAAATTCAGTGCATCTGGTGCTGTTCGTTTCCTTTCAGTTTTTATCTAGTCTCTTTGGGCTTCCTGTTAGCACCTAATGCCAGTCAGATAGCACAGTGTAAGCTTGCTGTGCAGAAACCAGTAGGAGCTAGTGGCTTCAGCAAGGGGCTGTGATTCGGTTAGTGTGAGTGTTTGGGCATCCTCCCTCTGCTTTTCCATGTTCTGGTGCTGGGCGTGAAGAGCTGGGGCACTGAGGGACCTCAATGAAGCCTATGAAATTGATCCTCCACTTCTGATGGAAAGGGAAGCAAGCAACAGAGACAAGAAAGTAGTCTGTAAAACATGGATTCTAGTTTTAATTCTCACTTGTCTCCCCCTTTGATTATCTTATGCTTGTGCTGATATAACCGTTCACTTGAGTATTTTCAGCTTTTCTCAGGCCTGTGAACTTTTGTTTTTATAGGGTGAGCTTGTTTGCCAGGCAGGTTTTCCTCAAACTCTCCCTGTGCCAGTAATTAAGGGATTACCATAATTACCTCACTGGTGCAGATATTGAGTATTAGTGCTTAGGCTGAATGTGCCCACTTTGATTTCTCTGCAGTGACGCTAGGTAGGCTGTAGCTGAACTCTGCTCTAAATGAGCACAGTGTCATTAATGACAGCACTCTTACAATGGGCACTTTTGTGCTTAAGAAGCTTTCTGTACCTTAATCCAACCTGATGCAAGCTACACATGCAAATGTATTACAGGTACAATTTACTTCATGGCATTAACAAAACATAAAAAGAGATTCAGGCTGCACTGTGAAGTGTTTAATGAGCTGCGGGTCAGATCCTTGGAGCTGGCTGAACTCCACTGGCTGCAAGTCGGGGCATAATGCTTTCCTTTCCCTGTTCTGTGCCTGGCACTAGCCTGAATGCTCTGCTCCTCCCAGGCTCGAGAGCTCTTCTCATTTGCACTGGCCTTCAGGGGCCACAAGGAGTTGAAAAATACTGCAGTCTTTTTGTGGGTCCCCTGCAGCGGGGATGGTGTGGCGTGCTGCTGACTGCCACTGCACCGTGGTCCAGGTGCAGGGGGGGACAGTCCAAGCACACCCATCTGCCACCCCAAGCAGACACACCACCAGCAAACGTGCTCCTGTGAATTCTGAGCGGAGGCCTCACCTCGGACCGGGTGCTGGGAGGGAGCGAAGCAGCTCTGCTAAAACTGCTGCTCTTTGTGGTTTAGCATATCCAGCACGCTCGCCTTTCCAAGCCTTGTTCTCAGGGACTGCTGTGCCTTCCCACATCTGGCTCTTTCATGTTTGGCCTCAAATGGCCTTTCTCTGAGTGGCAGCTTTTCCACTGCAGGCAGGGTCCTGAGGTGACGATATCGCTACGGGTCCCTGCAAGCCGGGTGTGCGAAGCCGGGTGTTGGTTTGCGTTTCATCTGCTGTCATTAAACTCGCACTGAAACCATTCAGGACCCAAACACCCTTCCAGGGCGGTCAGTACACAGCTCTGACATTCATGGGCATGGAGAGTGATCCTCAAGCTCTCTTGCAGATCATTATTCCTCATTGTGCACTTTGCCACGCTCCCTTTATAAATCAGCTATAGAAGCATTTGGCTGTAAGACAAACTGTGTCTCGTCTGCGCCGGGAGGGAGCCTGCGCTCTAAGAGCACGTTCCTTGTTCACACATGAGCACCCCAAAGCGATGATGTTGCCCATGGAGAAACGATCTCTACCATTTCTGCAGCCTTTAATTGTTGTTTGTCTTTCAGCCATAGAGGCTGTATGTTATACATGCTATCTCCCTTGCTTCCTGTTCCTGGCCAGCTGTGGATTGATGATAGCATCTTCAAGTTGTTGGACTTCCTCTTCTTGTCTTTAATTTCTTTTGGTTTCTAAATGCCCCCCACATTTACAGTTACAGACCACAGCAGGCAGATAGCAGCAGCTGGTAGCCCAGTAGACAACACTGAGTACATTTTAAAAAACAAAAAGAGACCTGTTCTTTAGGTTACATAAGAGGATTTAGCGCTAAGATTTAGTGAAATTTGGAGTAATTTCTGAAATGTTTGGCAGTTAATATCTTAAATGTTCTAACTCTTGACATTTTCAAATTCACACTGGCTGCTGTTTGACTCAGCCCTACCTGTAGGAACAATGATAGCTGGTAACACATTTATGCCTCCTAGGGTATAAATTCAAAAAGTAGTAACTTCATGAGAATTTTATGCAGCATGAACTTACTTGACTTGCTCGTAATAGACTCCTTCCTACACAACCATGCATTCCTTGCCTTAAATCTCTAGGCTGCAGATAAGAAAAGCAACACTTTTTCTTTAGTTAACACCTGTGCTCAAAGCCAGGCTAAACCAAGCCTAATGTAACCATCCAGTTCTTCAGAAGCAAAGCCACAGGTGATTTTGCTTCCTCTTCCTTTCCTTCTTCATTAAAATCTGGTTTTACAGGGCACAGAGCCTGACTGAGCTACAGAGCATATGTTTTGAAGAAAGTCCTGGCCAGGAGCCACTTTGTGTCTGTTTCTGGTTCATTTTGTTTTAAGATAGAGAAGGAAATGTACCTTATTATATATAGGTGATTCTTCCAAGATGTATGAAAAGTAGGAACAAGTCAGGAAATGTAGAATTTCTTCAGTCAGGTGTGACAAACCTCCCCAGCTGGGAGTACAGCCAATATACTTGCAACTTGCTTAGCTGGAGCATCCACATGTGTCAAGATCATGAAGATAAGAGGAATCAATCAGTTTGCTGTTCGTATGCACTACTGATTACAAGCTGTTTCTTGAACTGATTTTTATTTCAGTCATGTGATTCTGCTAATGCAGTTATAGTTCTATGTGCTTAGCATCAGAGCCTAAGCCTGGGCTGGTGGTAGCAGTTTTTGCTCCTGAATCTGTCTAATGAGACTTCTTCAACCATTACCCATCAGTGTGCCTTCAATACACTGCAAGTTCTTGCTTTCCTTGCTCCAGTCCCAGTCCCAGGTTGCAAGCTGGTTGGCTGAAGTGGTTTATTGTAACGGTGTTGTTTAAGGTTGTTGTTGTCTGCTCAGTTCTCCATCAGGAGGGAAGTTGTGTTTTATTGGTTGGGAATCGAGGCCAGAAGATCAATATTCGGTTCATGATGTTTCCTCACTTTACCTTAGGCCTCAACCATTTAGGGTCTGAGTGCCTTGGGCTAAAGCCAGTTGGAGGTTGGTATGATCAGTATCATGGACTG
Source organism: Heliornis fulica (assembly GCA_013399135.1). Taxonomy (NCBI): domain Eukaryota; kingdom Metazoa; phylum Chordata; class Aves; order Gruiformes; family Heliornithidae; genus Heliornis; species Heliornis fulica. The sequence goes on along the minus strand of VXBZ01007461.1, from coordinate 145,273 downwards.
GTGGAGTATGGTAGAGGGTTTATCTTCTCTAATCTGTTATCTCCTCTTATCTCTTGCTTCATTTATACAACTGGGACTGTGTTGTAAAAGTTCCTTTATCAGCTTGGCTTTAGGGTTGTTCAAGCAGCTTTGGTCCCAACCATCTTCTGTTGAAACCCTCATACCTGCTGGGCTTGATCCAAAATCCAGTCAGGACAGATCAGGCCAAACTCTCTCAGGCTTTGGGGGAAGGCTAGGAAAGATTATGCTGTACAAGTCTGATGGCCAAATTGTCCTCAGGTTGCACTGGAGCTAATCATCAGCTGTAGCTGTACCTCCCAGGTACAGCTAGGCTCCCAGGCTGAGGATAGGAGATTCATCCTGTACAGCTCTCACCTATCCCTCTGGTTTTGGAGTCCCAGAGCCAGCATGCAGATTTTACATCCCACACCACATTTGGATCAGTAGGTGCTTCTTATCTAATGCTGTCTTCTGACAAAATAGCTCTTGCACCCACTTCAGCTGGCTTTGTAGAGCAGCCCACCCAGCAGTCAGGACTCTCATCCAGACCAGTGCATGTGGTGAGCCCATGCCACTCACCTGAAGCAAGGTCGGCCACTCCAGTGCAGTGGACCTCAGCAGCACCCACCCTCTTGGGAGGCTGCCAAGTGGCCTTTACTGTTATGGCCTCTGTCCTTAGACCTTCTACAGAGTCCGTGTATCAGGACAGTAACCAGGAGGTGAGAGACCATTGCCTGGGCTGCTGTGCCCTACAGTGGTAGCAAGGAGGTTGATGCAATGTTGTTTGATGGATACCACAGCCACTCTGATCTGTCTAGCCTTTAGTAAACACCCTGTGTGTCACACAGTCATCTTGTCTCTTGGCTTTATGGAATCCTCCAGCTGTCCAGGAAGCACCACAGCTGCCAGCCAGGAGTGGTCAGCAGCTGCCTTTGAGTACATCTGGGCTTTGTTTTTCAAAGGGTTACTTCCCCCCACACACACCCTCCAACTCAGGACAGGGAGACGCCAACAAAAGGGGAAGAGACAGTGGACAGGGAGTTCAGGCTCATCTCATTGGACTGATACATGCACTCCCTCTGCCCCCACCTGATCTCTGTGACCTGCTGATGCAGAAATCACATTGTCATTGGCAACCACCCATGTTGGCCTGAAAGCCACAGATTAGCTTCTGAGAAAGCCTGACGTAACTTTTCATTCTCATTACCAAGCCTAGAGGGAAGACACCCCCCATGTGCCTCCTCCCTCCCCTTGGTTGGAGGGTTTGGATTTCCATGTGATGGTGGTGGTAGACATGACACACGTGCTTGAAGGGACAGTGTTTAGATGTGAGCCAGCTCTCCCTGTTCTCCCTGGGGAGACTGTGAGTGTGCACTCAGTTTTCAGAGGTGCTGAACCAATGGGAGCTGCAAAGCTTCAGCTTGTGTTTCAGACCATGTGTACTTTGGTTGCTACTGAATATTGCATCAGAAAAGTATTTAATAGTAGACAAAGGAAGAATACCCCTTCTCTGACATGAGAGATGTATTCTCAAGAGCTCAAGTTTGCTACCTTTGCTTAAGCTAAACAGTACCGTGCTGTGGTTATATGTTATGAAAAGCTGAATACTTGTTTAAGTCCACACTTTCTCTACTGGTTTCAGGGAAGACAATCTGGATTTATCCTGTTGATTGAGAGTTTCAAAGCGAGCCTGGCTTCACACTTCCAAAGCCATTATGTTTAATCTCATAAGTATGAACTGAACATGCAAAAGCAATGCAGGAACACTAACAAATGGGGAAAGTCTGCCCTGAAGCCCAGCAAGACCTGCCCTTATCAACCCAGGACATATAAATCACTTTCTTTTCTAGCTTATTTAACCTTGGCCAGTGGCTTTATGCCTTAGTTTGCTCTGTTTCCAAAAATGTGTCCAATTCCTCTCTTGATGCATGGCTAAGGCTCTCTTCTATCACTGATTCTGTCAACTGGGTAGTATCCCAGCCCCTCCTAATTGTGTAATTCTGCCTCAGTTTAAATATATTATTCCCCTTTTACTTTGAAATGAGTTATCTTGGAAACAGCACTGGCACTGTGAGGTCTTTCTGGTTCCTATGTGTCTTTCCTAGAGGAGCTCTAGCTCTTTACTAATTCATATCTCCCTCACACTCCCCACTATCACATGTGCAGCTGCTGTTAGAGTCCACAAGACACCCATGCAAGAGGGAAGGACAGACCAAATTGCTCTTTAATGTGAAAAAAACTCAAAGCTCAGTTCAGTGGGTGGTGCCAACACTGTCAGAAGCTGCAGAGATGCCTAAGGCTCAGTCTCATGGATTGCTACGTGCTGTGGGCACGGGGCACCCATAAGGCTCCTCCAGCTCAAATCCCTCCTGTGGCTGAGGTTTGGGCAAGCAGCTGGAGAAAGAGGGTCTGGGACCAAAGGGACTTCTAAGACAGGCTGCTGGCTTTGCCACTGTAAAGACAGCTTGTCTGAGCTAGAACTAGGCTGGTGTAGGGGTGTGAGTGTTTCAGGATAAAGCTCTTAAAGTGACTAATCACCATTAAACCATGCAGATTGTTGAAAATGAAATCCATGCGCTTCGTGTAGTGATATTACCCCTATGGGGAGGTAACCAACGTCATGCTGAGTCTCAAGTCTGCTGTGACTGGGTCATGGAGCTGCTGTAGAGTCTCTGCATGTGCATGGGCTGGGAGGTGGAGGGGGGTAGCAGGGGAGGGCAGAGCAATCCATTCCTCCTGATGTTTATTCTTGCATAAGAAGTGTGAGAAGCTGCTATGAGTAGCACTAATGTGTTCTAAATGGAGCCCCACATACCTTAGGTGATCAGAGCACATATTCCAGCACAGTGGGCTGTACAGAGTCGATGGCATCATGTGGAGTGCAATTATGCAGATGTATAGTGTTCCCATAATGTATTGCCCTTCTAGAAGACACTGTATAAATCCCTGGGTTTGCTGCAGAAGTGCCCGTTCTGGCTGTCCCTGCCAGACTGTTTTGACGTCTGCTCAAAGCTTGTTAGGGCCTTGGAGTGCTGTGCAGGGAGGGCTCTTGGTGAGATGTGTGTTGTGAATTACAGCCCTGACAACTTTCAGAGAGTGCATGCTGAGGTGTAGCATTAATATTTATATTAATAATTAATAAATATTAATAATAATTAATATTTATTAAGTGGCACATTAGCCACTTGGNTAATGTGCCACTTGGCACATTAGCCACTTGGCTATTAGCCAGGGCACAACGTGGTTGTGTTAGATGTTGAGGGGAGGGAAGTGGTCCCTGCCCCTCAGAACTCACAGTCTCAGCCATTACGATTGCTGAATATGATGTTGAGAGCATGAATGATTTAAAGGAATAGGTAGAAGAAAAGCGTGGGTGGAGGGCAATGCTGTAATAATATTTTTCCTCTGAACTGAGTGAAATATTTCCAACCAATGACTTGTTTACATATTCATTAACTGGGTTATAAGCATCCTTTTTTATTCCAACTTTTTACACAGATAAAGCCTAGCTATAAAATAAACTCATTTTGCTTATACACTGATAAAGATGTTAAGTAAGAATCCTTAAAACATTTTCCTGCTCTGTAGAGACATAAGGATGTAGCAACATCATATTTTAAAATATTCTTTCCTCTTCCTGGCAAGATTTCTAATTCCAGTGGAGCATGACAACATCTTCTTCTACTTTGATAATGTCATGCATGCACGCGCCTGCTGTTGCAGGACAATGACTTCACACCAGACACAAATGGGCCACAACTGGCAAAGCCAGAAATAAGACACTGTTTATGTTGATAATGGCTTTCCTCTGTGCTTTGTGTGCTCCTTCTAGTGGAGGAGCTAATTCCATCTTTGGACCAGTTTTCAGCCAGCCATCTGCTCAGGATGGCTTTTGAAGTCATGGTGTGCTGCAGGGCTAGAATATGTGTGGGTTCTCCCAGTACCACTGGCAGAGGTGAGCAGTAGGTGGCTTGGCAGAGGTTTGGCACCCCAGAAGTGCTGTGATGGTTCTTGTGCCAAGTCCTTGTGATGAGCTACACATTTCTCTGCATCCTCTTTCCTTTGTGTGTGCAGCAATACTAAGCTCACCTCACTATTTGCTTCTCTAAATTAAGATCCCCTCTATCAGGGCACCACTCAGGAGCTCACAAGACCACCACTTGACATGATACACACTAACTGGTTGTGAGAATCTAGAGCCTGATGGGCGTTAAAACACACTCCCTACAGATAGATAGACATGATCTCCACACCTTAGTATCAGCATAGGGAGGTATGGAGGTTCTTACAGGAACCCAGCCTGTAGTGTACCATTCCCCTAAGCAACAGACTTAACCTTTGGAATTAGAGGGCAGACAATGAATTAACTCTTTATGTGGAGTGTGTGGATGGGGAAATATTTGTCCAGAGCCCATGAGGCTCAATCCTTCACTGATTACTGCTGAGGAGAGAGTGAGAAAAATTACATGACCTTCCCTGACCTCTTTCCACCAAGAATAAAGGATGAGAGGAGTAACAGCCTTCCTTTGATTCACCAGATTATTTCATCTTTCCTAGAAGAAGGGAAGTTCCATTTTGAAGCTTATAGCCCTGGTGAGGAAGCTCCAGTAGTTTTGTTACCCAGGGCGAGCAGCAGTGGGCTGTCCATGCCAACAGTGACAATGCAACAGAAAATGTAGAAGCTTGACTCATTGCCATGGGTGCAAGATCTGTTCTTTAGATCCACTGCACTCATGGGAACAGCTTTCCTGGAGAGGTGATTCATCTCTGGGGAAGCCCAGAATGAGGTATGGACACTGCTTTCCCAAAAGGGACAGCTGTGGTCTCTTACACAGACTCCTCCCTGTCTGTTGTGGCACTGAAAATGACTTGTTGCTTCTGTGAACGACCACATGCAGCAGATCTCAGGCACTTGTATCCCTCTGTCAGTTCTGATGTACTGAGACTGGGCTGCTACATGGAGTGTCCCCTCAGAATGGGGTCTTTGTCAAAGAGGGCTTGCAGGCAGTCTAATGAGTCTTTCTCAGGAGCCAAAAAGGATTGCATGGAGATTTCTGCAAAGACCTAAGGTTTTTGTCTTTTTCATCCTTTGCAGACATCTGATGTATATATAATCTACCTAGTCCAAGAGTATCACTCATTCTGTGGCCTAACCTTGGTTGCACAAGGTAACAGCACCAGAAAACTGGTCCATCACTTCTCATCACCTGTTCTGCTACAAATAAGCCAAAAAAATTGGGGAAATTCCCATAATTGACAGAGATTTTATGGTAAACACATGTAAACCTCAGAGAGGGGCATCATCTCTGGACAGAGAAAATGAAAGGGTTAGAAAGAACCAGTGACAAAACACGGGCTGATATGTATACACTGGGATGAAAACTTCTGAGAGAATGGAGCATGGATAAATGAAATTTCCAGTCATGGACAGTCCCAGTAGGTGACTTTGAGCTCTGAGCATCTTCTTCCTAAGTTGTGGTGAAGTTTGAAGGACAGAGAAGGAAGGAGAGGCATGTAAGAAGGGTAAGGATGGAAAATTCTGATGAATGCTATGGAGGGGCATACATCCAGCATGCTGAAAGTGTAGAGTATCTGGAGGGCAAATAAATACAAGAAACAAGATGTCTTGAGAGAGCACAAGGATTAGGGAAAACACAAAGGCTGTTGAAGGATGCAACCCAGGGCAGCTTGCAGGGCTCTAAGTACATAAAAACATACTTGGCTCCAGAAATTTCTAATCTGGACATGGTTGGAGGCTGGGAGAGCACCCAGGGGAAATATTGTATGTGCTTGCCCTGTGCTCATACTTTTCCCCAGGCATTTTGCTTTTGCCCAGTGTTGGAGGCAGGAGCTAGATGGACCTTTGGCCTGGCCCAGTGTAGCTGCTCTTGTGTTCTTCTGCTCTCCTGTTGTGAAAGAGCTGGCGTCCTTGTGGTAAGTCTTGCGTTCTCCAGCACAGGCTGCAGGACAAACCGCGCTTATCACGCCGCCATTGCTGAGTCAGGCGCAGGAGGGATCTCGCTGACGTTCCTCCTTGCTCTGTACATAACATCCTCAACATGCTGTGAGGAGATTCTGTGTGTCCCAAAAAACCCAACTGAACTAAGATGACTCTTAGGTAGGTACAGCAAACTGCTGCTGGTGTCCTGTTGCGTGCTGCTCCAGCTCTGGGCACCGAAAGGGTGGCAGCATCAGCTTTCTGTCTAACAGCCTTTGTTGCTGTTTTGGTGCAGTGGCCAGGCTGTTTGGTTGCTGGGGCTGCCTGGGCAGCCTCTCCTGAGGCATTCCTCTCACCTCTGGCCCACTGCAGCCCAGTGGACCCCACACTTGGGACTGTCACTCACAATGTGCTTGTGAAGCTGCTTTTGTTCCCTGAGGGGTTGGTGGATCCCGTTGTTCCTCTAGTGCTACCCTGTTTTGTCTATTGGGGCTGGCATTACCAGGAGGTGTCTCCACTTTTCCAAGCATACTGTGGCACTTCTTAAAAAGAAGTGTCTCCCAAGGAGGGGAAGGTACTGTTAGAATCTCCTGATAGCTGCACTCGCCTTCTTTTTCCTTTCTGCTTCTCCTTGTCCATTCACTGCTGCGGCATGAATGACATTAACAGGTATTAACAGGTAGGAAGAAGGGAACTCTGCCCCCAAAGTAGATGGGAGGACAAGGAGGGTCAGAGCAGTGTTCACACACATATGCAGTAATATCTTGCTTGCTGAATGCATACATATGCATGTGCACTACATATATCAACAGTGCATTTTTTCTAAGCTCTGTGTTTTTCTCTGCAAAGCTCAGACCCCACTTAGGGGAGAAACAAAGCCTTGCCAATAACTGGATTCAATTTATAAGATACTAGGTGGAAATAATGATGAGGAAATGAGAAAAATACGCTTTTGATGAAATAATTAATGACTAGTTGTGACACAATCTCACAGCAGCAATCCAAGGCTCAGGGAGATCAGAGGAGCCCATCCGCTGCCAGACAATGCTCACCATGCAAAGCCAAGTAGCCTCCTGTTTGCAATTTAAAATCATAACCATATACATGAACTGCAGTTGGTGGTGGCTTGTTTGTTTTAAGTCCTCTCCTAACAAAGTAAAAGCACTCCCTTCACATTGCATCTCAAGGAGGAATGGACCAGTGGGTTCCAAGCAGTTGTGCAGCATGTAAGACAGGTCCAGCTCCAAAGCAGCCAAAGCCAGGAACTGAACATTTCAACATGTGTGAATTATCCTACTGCCACCAAACTGAACAGAGCTCTGCTGCTCACACATCTAGTCCAAAAGACTGAAACCAATGATCTTCAGTTTGGCATGTCTGGGGAAGAGTGGGACTTCTGAAAACTCTGCAAAAAGTGCAAAGGAAAACAAACTTCTTGTCCAGCTTGCATTTGCTAACACTGAATCCTCACTGCCATTGGAGACATTTTTATGAACACACGAGTGAACAAAACTGAAAAACACTTGGCCCCAAATATTTTTTGCAGAGGGCTCTGCTCTGCCCTCAGAGCTGATACTTCTCACATCCACTGTGCAGAGCCGTGGGTGAGCCTCTGGCAGTGGGTTGATTCAGCCCAGGAGTCACTTCTGCAGAAAACCTCCCCGATGTCCTCACTCCCCCAGTTCTGCTCACGCTGCAGTGGGGTGTGGAGTGCTCTGCCTGAAAGCAAGCAGGCAGAAAAGTGCTCCAGAAATACACCAAACGGGCTCTGACTGCTCATGCATGTGTTCAGTCCACACAGCCAGGCTGCAGCTAGTCAGAACCCCCTGAAAACAGTGGTCCACACACATGGACCTGCCACACCACGTGTTTCACAGCACAGGCTGTGGCTTTGCCACAGACTGTGCTGTGAAACACGTGGTGTGGCAGATCCAGCACCTTTGTGCTGTGGTGAAACACGTGGTGTGGCAGATCCAGCACCTTTGTGCTGTGGTGAAACACGTGGTGTGGCAGATCCAGCACCTGTCAGATCCAGCAGCGCCGCCGCCGTCACCCATCGCTCTGTTCCTAAGTCCAAGTCCTTCTGATTGTGGCTGTGCAAAGCCACCGTGTCCCTGCTCAGCTCTGGGGTTAGCTCCTTCCCCTGCACATCAGTGGGGGAAGGCACAGTCCTCTCCTAATCACTTCCAGAGGCCCTTCCAGCTTGGTCAAGGCACTGCTGAGTCATTTTCATGCAGAATGAATTATGGCTGGTTTTAAACTTCTTTATTGCCCTTCAGTAATCCAGAGCTCAATCTTGCACTTTTAATGTTGCTTTTTTTAAAGAGTAGATTTGTATGTAAAACACTTTACACTTTGGTTTCCTCCTAAATAATAACTAACGTTGTTCTTCTGAGTGCTTTATGACACCAGCTAACTAGTCCTGACAACACCCTGATTTTCCATATGCACAGCAGAAAGCTTGGATGAGTGTCTTAAGTCTGGTGTTTTCAATTCTCATTATTTTATTGTGAGTCTGGGGTGGGCTTTTTCTTCAAGTCTCAGCTCCTGGAAGCACACAGTCACATGACTCTCTCACTTTTCATTTTTTTTTTTTTAAACAAATTTCTAATTCTTCCAGTTGCACAGAAAAGCCTTGGAAATATGATCCAAACGCACTACAAGGCTCAGAAACCAGATGCCAAACAACAAGAAGCCAAACAGTGTTGCCATTTGTTAATATCTGAAGTTTTAAGGCAATCTAAGCATGGGTCTTCATCCATGATTTCTGAGTGTGGGGGGCTTGGCAGTAAATAAAGCTGCACATTACAAAGAGTCAAAAGCGAATAAATTCTTCAGGGATGTTAATATTCTCCATCTTCCCTCTCGTTCTTGCTTGTTTCTGATTCTCATCCTGCATGTGCTTGGCTTTCCACATTGTGAGTAGTCACGTTCCTCACAGTGGTAAAGAAAAGCACAGAAATAAATCTTTTCTGGAATAGAGCAAATTTTAAACCAAACCAAAATTTTACAAACGAATAAGCTCAAGGTTTATAAACTCTTCCATCTGTTACTGCGCGCTCGTAGAGTGCAATGTGCAGCAGGCCAGGGCACAGAGTTCGTGACTCTCAAGGCTACTGTAACACAAAGACCATTACTGCTGCTGATGCTACTAGTACTACTACTGAAATAGAATTGTTAATTATTAAATAGAATTTGCAAATTGTTATTATCTGCTTAGCAAGGTGCAAGAAAGCATGTGGGAGGCTTTCCTTGCACCGTGGCACCGCAAACCAGTTATTTTCACATTGCAAAAGGAGCTGGACAACAAAAAGTGGTCAAAGTATCGATTTTGTGTCACAGATTTGTGTTTTTTTTCTACTTCCTTATTGGTTTTATACTGACCCACTTTAATTTCTCCCATTATTTCCTGCTGACAGTCGCAGAGTCTGTAAACTGGGAGAGCAGTTTAGATTTGTCTCACTAGGCTTTCAGCTCTGTGTGATACTTGCTGCCCCAAAAGCGCTATTGCTGTTTCATTCATACATTCTGCATGGGAATCTAATACTTCTTTAATTACTCTGTGTGTATTTATTCTTTAGCCATTAGAAAATCTGTTAGACCTTAAAGTCCAGAGCTTCCCCAAAGGAAATATTTCCCAGCCTGATAGACCTTAATGATACCAGATTGTCTTGATATTTATTATACAACGTACTTCATTTTCTCCTGTGGCTTCCAGAGAAATATTTCTGTGGCTTCCTGAACAAATCTCTTGCCCCTCCAAGCTGGATACTTGCCTCCCTCTCACTTCTGCTCAGCCAAACAGTGTTTAAGTTAAGCATTTTAATCATGCTTGCTGCTTCCTAAACCATTCATTCTCCCAGTTTGCTCATATATTTACATGCTGAGTANNNNAGCAAAGAAAAAAAAAAAAAAAAAAGGTATTCCAAGCAGAATCAAAAGAAGCAGTGGTTTCTATCTTGTGGTGCACAGTTAATATATTACACACCTTCAGATGTCAGACTGCCAGCAGAAGCCACGGAGGAGCTCTCTGCCAGCCGCGTGGAGCTCTGCCATAATCGCTCTGCTGTAAAAGCTGACGGGAGGGCCAATTGCTTGTTTCAAGTGTTGACCACAAACTCCTAGACAGGTTTTGTCTAGGAATCTGGGGAATACTGCACTGTGAGCTTCCTGGGACCAGTTGTCTGCCCACTTCCCTTAGAAAACATCTGCATGAGTGAGGTTGCTTTAATTTTGCAAATCTCTGTTTTTGTTTCAGTTTGGAGCGCTCAAAGGCAGGAGACCCTGGTTTATGGCTGCTCTTGCCAAAGATAGTCCATGCTATGGGCAGAGCAGAGTGAGACCAACACAGACTTCAGAAATACTAACAGAGAACAAAAATGTAAGAGAGAAACAACAGCATCTGAAGGGAACTTTTCCAAACACAAGAGCAGAGACTGGAAAGGGAAGAGCCTTAATATGTGAGTAAAATTAATGAATGATTCTAAAATGGCTGTTCTGAAATTTTACACTGAGGAACGTGGCCAAGACTTCAGCTGATGAATTTGCTGATATCAAAGCAGTGAATTACTTGTCATGCACAGGAGAATTACCAACAGATCCTTCTGGGATCTGACTCCCTGCTAGACCCTTTCCTCTCCAATTCCAGCCATAACAGCTCCCTTTCAAGAGGGACAGGGTTGCTGTGCCACGGAGCTGTGGCACTGGTGAGACTACCTGATGGAGGTGCGATGGGGTGCCTTGGCAGTGCCTTTGCAAGGTCAGCCTCTGAGCAGGCTAACACAATTCTTGGACAACACAAGGCAGGGAGGGAGTAAATATTTATAAGGATTGACTAACAATAAAATTAGGTGTCTAGTCAGATGAGTTCTTTTTCTTTTTTTTTTTTTCTTTTTCTTTTTCTTTTTCTTTTTCTTTTTCTTTTTCTTTTTCTTTTTCTTTTTCTTTTTCTTTTTCTTTTTCTTTTTCTTTTTCTTTTTCTTTTTCTTTTTCTTTTTCGAATTCTAAAATTGAAGGTAAGGTGGGATGTTAAGTCAAAAGGCCATGGTAACATCATATGGGTTGATAAATGTATTAATTGATAGTTACATGATGATATGCATCAGATGGGTGATTCTTATTTTTATAACTGTATGTTTAGTGAGGGGTATACTGAAAGACCAGTGTACAGAAACATTCTTTTCCATACCTAGACAAGCATTCAGTCTTTCAAGAAGGAAATACAAAGAGGAGGGCTCAGCTGGAGGCAGGGCTGCTGTTTAACTGCCTGTATTTTGGCAATTTCCTCAATTTAGGCCACAGTTGCCTATACAAAATGGGGGATAATGGCACTTCTGTACCTCACGGAGTTTCTAGAGAGAACATTAAAGGGCATGAGATATATGGGCAGAGGGGTAAAGGAGGTGGTTTGTATATACTAGGTAAACAGCTACCTCAATATGGTAATGGTTCCAGAAAGTATCTTGCTTAACTGAGGCATGGGAAAGGGACAGATATGGTGCTGATTCAACTGGCTGCTTTTCTCTGTGTTGCTCCTTGATAGATTTACCATTCGAAGGTGATTTTGCTTTCCCCGCTCCAGTCCTTCGAAGAGTGACTCCTGTTGTGATGATTTAACACACACCTTACAATATAGCAACTGCAGACAGTGGGCTGAAAGATTTATGCTGCTGATTCTGCAACAAATGCACCAAGTGCCAAATGTGCTTTCAGTAACTTCCTGCGTTATGCTGAGGTAGTTGGTCAAAGGCGTCTCAGTGAAAGACAAGGACAGCTCAGAGTCACACCTGGGCATGAGTCTGATCCACTGTGGTCCATGCACTTGTAGTTATGACAGAAGCTGTTTGTTTCACTTACAGCTTCGCTCCTCCAACAACTATTGAAGTACTTTAAATAAGCTGCACTCCAGTATTTGGACGTTGACCTGCTTTTTACTTGTTTGTTTAGTGAAGCTGCCTCACAACTGACCCTACATAGTCAGGAGGTATAAACAATTTTTGACTGCAAAGTGTGTGTTTATTTCAACTTTCACCTTGACACAAAAGCTTTGCTTTCTGTAGGAGCAGATGCTCTCCAGAGTATATCAGCACATCTCCCCTCCAGTAAAACAGTACTAGAAAAAAACCAGCAAAACCCCCCAAACAATGGCACACAGGGTTTGTTTTTTTGTTTGTTTGTTTGTTGGTTTGTTTGTTTGTTGGTTTGTTGGTTTGTTTGTTTGTTGGTTTGTTGGTTTGTTTGTTGGTTCGTTTTTGGTTTTTTTTTTTTAATAGTGCATGCAATTAATTTACATTGTATTTATGTTAATTCATTTCAGTATTAGGCTTTCTTGTGCCTTTGTGATATATAAAGCTGCTGTGAACAGAATGGCCTATGATCTCATTTATGTTACAGAACAACCAAAGGAACTCACTTGAAAACAGTACAGCAGTAGGTGTCCATCAGCATCCCTAATATTCCATTTGTCCCACAGCAGGTTTTTGTTTTGTTACAGATGCAAGTGCAAATCTGCCTGTCTGTAATTTGTCAATTTTTTGGAGGCAGAATTATTTGCTAAGTCTGTAAATATTTAAATCCATCTAAATATTCTAGAATGTAATTTCTAAATTCAATATTGAACGTTTTAAACTGAACAGACAGCACCTACTGTGAAACTACAATATAAAACTTATAATCTCTAGTTTAAACTACTAAAAGCAGTTGGACAAGAAAATAGTTGTGGTATCAATCTGTGGTCTGTGGCAAATAAGTGGCAACTGGAACTGAATGACTAATACCAATACCAGGAAATGACCACTGTCACCTGACCCAAGTTAGCAGTGCCTCTCAGAAATACGCCTTTCAGGAACTTGAGGACACTTCTTTGGTACTTGAGGACTTGGAGGAGCTTTCAGTGGTGCAGATGTCTGCTTGGACAAATAGACAAATCCTAAAAACTATATGTTTGCACCGGTAAATTAATTCAGAGACTTTTTTTTTTCTCCCCCCAAAGGAATACCCTGCAGGGGATCTATTATACATGTCTCAGCCTGAAACTTGAGCTGGTCAGAGAATGGAAATTGTGTTTCACAGACAATTTTGAGATTTTGAAATTTGTTTTCATTCCAATTCAGAACAAAACCTCAAAATGTTGAAATTCTCCACAAAGGAAAATTCCACAAAAATAAATAGTTTTGGCTTATTTAGATCATTATGACTTCAAAAAATGCATATATTATATAAATCAAAAATCTAAGTTACTTATTTAAAAATTGGGGGTTTACCTCAAAAAAAAAGTTCAAAAAAATAAATTTCACAAAGCGTTTTGCTTGTGACAGAGTGACATTTCTGAAGTAAAGCTGCTCCATGAAATAATTTTCCATCTGAAGTTCGTTAGAGTTCCTATTGCCACGTTATCCAGATATTCTGCTGTAACACTAGAACCCTACAAGCAGTCTAGCTCAAGAACCATAATACTGCTGCTTGTGGGCTTCTTATTGCATGTATGTGCTATGGCAAGAGCTAGAACATCCACACAGATGTCTCTTTTTCCTTGGAAAGCTGTGAGCAGGAAGAAAAGCTCACTCTGAAGAGAGCTCTCAAGATGTGAGAGAACTGGCTTGAGGTTGCTCTTGCTGCCATCAAGCCCTCCCGACATGAGAAACCCTCTCTCTGTCAGGGGACCAAGGATGCATAATATATGCATTTTTTGAAGGAAAGAAACCAGCAGTCAGCATCAATGCTGGCTCCTTTCATTGAAAGGGAATGACCCACATGAAGAAATGTGCTCCTTCGCCACTGTAACAGGGCAAAGCCCATGGTGAAGAGACTCTGGGACACTTTAACAAATAGTAGTGTCAATAGCCTGTATCCCAAAGCTCAAAAGATACAGTGGTGACATGCTTTCAGTGCCTCTGATGGATTTTGGAAGACTTTGTGAGGTTCTAGGGTTACCTGAACTGAAAGGACTTTCATTTTTCATCCGTGACCAATTATGAACTATCTGATATCACAGAGGATGTAACTGAAGACTACACAGGGAGGAGGTTTAGGTAACATGGTAAATATTGGCCATACCACACTGCATCAGTACAGCAGCAAAGGAGACAGAAGCAATGAGGGTTGTGCTGTATGCAGTGCAAAGGCAGTGAAGGCAAATGCCCACCTGTACTGGCTGCCCTCCCACCCCTCCTGAGGGGTCTGTGCAAAGTGGACGGAGCTGAAAGACTTTATGGGTGTTGCTGCCTCTTCTTCTGATAAGCAGAACATATTTGGTGTGTGTCATGGGCAATGACAGTGGCAGGTGATGTGGTTATTGGATGACAAACCTGGTCATGCAGGTCTAGTGAGATTCTTGCCCTGCATGCTGTACCAGACAAGGAGGAGCAGCGTTTGGGTCCCTATTGTATGTACACAAAGCCAGTGTGTTGTCTGCAAGTGGGACATTTGGGCTCAGAGTCTAAGTCTGGAATATGTTTTTCTCCTTGGGATATTTCTGAAGCGCAGTCAGCGTTCTCCCCACTAGAAAGTGACATGTTGGAGCCACCCTCTCTTGTTGAAAACTTGGTAGAATGTCTGTACAATATTATGGTCACCAAGCTCTGTCTAAACTTAATTGGTTGCATGTGGGATTGATTGCTTTAATATAAAGAACTGAATGCACTGAAGACCTGCCAGAGGTTGTGGAACAGATCAAAGAAGGTCAGATAGAAGGCCAAACGTGGCTTTAGTGAGAGCAGCTGTAACTGCAGCACTTCAGTGGAAGGGCTCCTGCCAGCTCAGAGCTGTGGCTGCAGTCTTTCACTGGTGCATGGAGATAGGCCTCAACAGGGCTTGCACTTGACAGCCATGTCCATCCTCTCATGGAAACAGTATGGTCCAGGCAGCTGCATTCTTTCATCTTCAGCTGGAGCCTGAATTTCAGTGCAAAATACCCAAGATGCTTCAGTCACCTGGGAAGTAAAAATCTCTCTTGAGAAATTGTTAAATTAAATCTCTTAAATAATTTTCAGAAACTCCATAAAAGCATCTGGAAAGAGGCACCAACCTTCCCGGTAACAGGTAGCAGTGAGTGTTGCTGAGTCTGGAACAAGGATGGTTTCAGTGCAGAACTTCAGCAAATTTCATGAAGGCAAAGCAGAAACCTGTCCCCTGCCAGGGGCACAGCCAGGAGAAGCTGCCCTCTCGGCAGGGCTGCACGTTACCTGGTTGAGGGCTTGTACAAGATTCAGTAAGCTTTTACTAGGCTCAATCTGTGCAATGAGAGGGGCAAAGCAGAGCTTGTCAGACAAAGGAGAAGTTGCCATTAGGCACACTCAAGACAAAGATCAACTCCCACACTTTGGGGTCTGTCTCTGTTTATGTGGCTATAGCCACAGTGGGCAGGGAAGAGGAGGGTAGCACACCTCTATAGAAGCAGTATAGCTCTGCTGGCAAGAAGCCTTGTGCTAATAGCCAGGTCTCCTTCCACGAGCTGTGCACTGGCAAACTGGGGCCAGTTGTACAGGACCTCTCTCCAGCATGGCTGACTGAGCCTGTCCTTTCCAGGTCCCCAGGGTGTCCCTAGCCAGGGCAAGGCAAGGAAGAGGGGCTGTGCTGAAAACTGGAGTGACTCTGGGCACCCTCATGAGGGAACTTGCCAGCACCTCTGCTCCCATCTCGCCAGCCCTTACCACCGAGGCACAAAGAGTCAAGGGAAAGGGGTAAAAGCAGAATCTCGCCAGACAAGTTTGATCTGCACCTGATTTCCAAAGGCTTTTCGGGCTCTTCCAATCTGAGAAAGGGCTCTGTGCCTGGCCCTGGATAAATTAGGGCTGGTCTTCTCTGATGGGCTCTGGGTGAATTATCCTCTCTTATTATATGTACAAGAAACTCTTGAGATATGCCTAAACACAAGGCCTGTAATTATGGTGCGTGTGTTAGCAAATTAGACCAAACTGAGCCAAAGGGCCCTACTAAGGTATTAGATGACGCTGTGCTGCGTGCCTGCCTCCTGCAGCTGCCTGCTGGAGAGGACACTGCCACAAAGCAAACAGCTTAGCAGCACGTGGGGAGGGCTGGTTGAGCATCTACATCCCTGCTCAAAGTCCCTCGAGATCTACAGAAATAAAGGTTGGATGGAGAA
>VXBZ01007461.1:99307-117641 GCA_013399135.1 Heliornis fulica | reverse complement strand
CTCCTTCTCTATTCCAGACCCATCTGGACACCGACCTGTGTGACCTGCTCTGGGGAACCTGCTCTGGCAGGGGGTTGGACTCGATGGGCTCTGGAGGTCCTTTCTAACCCCTGCAATTCTGTGATTCTGTGATCTGATAAACGGGGCTGCTCGTGCTGACACCTCCACTCCCCTAGCACTGCTTTGGGAGAAATGAGCAGTAAATAGTTGCAAATGCTTTGAACAGTGAAAGAGGACACAAGGGTGAATATTCTGAACAGAACAACTGTTGAGGAGTATGGCAATAATGGAAAAACACCAGTGTTGTCACTAATGAGATATGCAGCTGTTCACAGACAAGACAATGAACTTAGAAGAAGCCAAGATGAGAAAAAATATAGCTACAAGAAGGTGCAAGGAAATACCATCTTGCCTTTGTCCCTTCCTTGTGTAACTCTTCCCCAAGAAGGCTTGCAGAGAAGTGGGTTGGGTGAGAAGGACCTCCTCGTGGTTTGTAGGGAACTTTGAAAAGAGCTCCCCTGTCTGGGGTGGGGTTGGCTTGGCTGTAGGGTCAGAGATGGAGGGCAGGGAGGAACATCCTTGTGTTCAGCAGAGACTGTGGGGCTCAAGCTTTATTGCAGGGGCTTGGGATAGGCCAACAAGGGTGGGGGACACATCAAAATGTCATCAGAAAGGAGGAGGGAGGCTTGATCTAACACACTGAGAGCATTGCTACCCTGATGGTCCCTGGTCACAACACATCTAATGGGATGGAGCTTCACCACAGCAGTCACAGGGGAGCAATGTTAGAAGTAGGGCACTATGGGTTGGTCCTGCGTGAGGGAGCAACTTTTAAACTGCAGGGCTATGATACAGAGAAGGATGTGGTTCTTTTAATTCCTTCCCCTTGTCCCATTGTTTCCTTCCCAGGCACACACAGAATCTTCCTCTGCCCCTCCCTCCCAGCTCAGCTTTTCTCCTCTCTGGCTTTTTGTCCTTTCCCTGTTGTAGAGCCAAGCTCACCAGCACATACCCACACCCAGTGCAGCAGGGACTTGTGCACATTGAGTTAAATTTGCCTTCTTTTGGCTATTTCTCCCTATCTGGGACCCATATGTTGAGTAAAACAATTGTAAATGAGGTTAGTTCATTACTTTGGCATGGGGTGGCAGAAGGCAGGGCCAGGAATGGGTTCTTCAGAAAAGGTTATTTCAGCGCTGTGCCCATTATTGTGCTCAGGGGGGGGATTCATTGTCCTGAGTTTACAGAACCAGTCACACTGTGAAGCTGTACATGGCAGCCCAGGTTAGGAGGCTCCTCCCTGTCAGACAGGAAGATGCTGGGAAGTCTGGGAGTCATGGACACACAGGTAGGACGTGAAGGACATGACCTGTCCTGCCATAGAGCCAAACTCCTGGCTTCAGAGGACACTTCATGTGCAGGTAAGGAACCACGGCAAGGTCAGGGCTAGATTGCTTCACATCACCAAAGTACAAATTTGATGTTCATCCTGGAGCAAGGCTTGTGCAAGAAGACAAAATGGACTAACACACAGGCTGGGAGCCAGAGGTGCTGCAGAATCACGGGAGAAAACACCCCAACAGCCCCACAGCCAGGGCTGAATCTGCTGTCAGGCTGGTCAAGGGTTTTTCCTGTTATAACTGACGTGACCTTCAAGCTTTCCCGTGCCTGCTGCAGATGCCACCTTTGACACTGAGAGGTGCAATGCAGAACTCTATCTCCTAATGAAAGCTCCCAGGTGACATGCCAGTACCCTGAAAACAGGTAAATTTATGGTCTTTCAGATACTAACAGGCATGATTTGTGACCCAGAGGAGGATGTGGTTCTTTCCATTCCTTCTCCTCGTCCCCTTCTAAGCCTTCCAAAGCACACATGAACAACACCCCAGCAATGTAATCTTCTCAGGGCTGGTAAAAATTATTCCTAGTCTAAATTACTTGAGTATCTATTAAAAAATTGTAAAATCCCCACAAGCACAGTCTATTAATCATTCTACAAAATGCTGGGGTAGTTTTGCTGGTATAACTGCCCAGAAGTCCAGCAACTGTAAGGCTTATCTCCAATCTCTGCTGCTGAATCTGTCTGTGCTCTTCGGGGCCGACTCCAGTGTAAAACTTTATAAACACTGAACAGTTGGGAAAATTCCTCTCTCTTGCTCCACATTTGAATATATTTTCAGATACTGCTCTTGCACCAAAGCAGGCAGTGTTCACGTTGGAAAAGGACCTGATTCTAAGCTCTTGTCCTCTGCTGAAAAATTAGACCAATCTCCCCCTTGACAGGTGCAGACAGCCCTGAACTTGCTTTGCCCACACTCTGCTGTTTGGCTGCGTGCTGGCTCTAGAGCTGTGTTACACAGCACAGGGTCTGAGCCTTGCCCTGTGCTCTCAGTAACACCAGAACCCTCCTTGGGTCTGAGAATGAAGAGCAGGACTGCTTGGTGGCCTCGTGGTGCATGTGATGATATGCCCATGCTCACAAGTGCCAAGCCAGTTGCCTTCTGGATTGCAATAATTAAAAAAATTAAAAAATTAAAGGTGGGTTATGTCCAGTAACAGGCCCAAGGTGTGCAGGAACAGCTGTGCCAAAGGCAGTGATTTATAATGAAGCAGCATCACGAACCTGTTCCTTTGAGTGTTTTCTGTCAGACAGCTCAGCCACAAGCACTTGTGACATTCTCCTTGGGCCCATAGTTCATGGCACTGTTTCTTGTGGCCTGTGAACAGGGCAATGCTCTTCATACGGGTTTGGCTACTATCTAGGTTCTTTTCCTCTAATAATGATGTCAAACCTCAATGCACCAGAAGGAAGGGGGGTGGATGCAGAATGTGCTGATGCACAATAATATTTATGAGGTCTTGTGCTTGGCTGGTTCTCTACCTGCCTGTTACCACACTGGATGGTTTTCTCCACTTCCTCCATTCAAGCATCTTAAAAAGACCTATTTTGTGGGGAACAGTAATATTTTTATTAGAACAACTGATGGATAAACAATCAAGTTATTAGGAACCAAGGTCTGTTTCCATTCTAAAATAATCTTCAACAGAAGCATCAATGTTCCACAGTAACTGTGGGTATGAAGGCTGAGAGCTCAGGTACCCCGTGCAACACTCTGTTTCCCAGATGACTGGGGTCAGCCAGGGTCTCACTGATGCTGCACCGAGGCACAATCTGGCACTAAGAGGTGGCTCACACAGCTTTCTCGAGGCTGTGTGCCAGCTTTGGAAGGTTGAGAGAGTCCTGATCCAGGATTCCCAGTCTTTACTAAGTCTGTAAAATCACATTTTCTCCTCTTGTGGCCGGTGTTGTCTCAGCAATACTTTTGATGGCTCTTTTTTTCCTGGGTTGTTAATGTTGGCATATAAGTGTTTTCTATCAACCTTCTCCAGGTAATTTACATCATTCTGAAAAGGGATTTAAGTGAGGAAGATTTACTACAGTTTAAAAGAGTCAGCACTTGCAAGGCACAGCCCCAAAGGAATGCTTTGGGGTCCAAAGTATCATTACTGATCACTGAGTTGAAAATTCTTCCTTAGTCAAAGCCTTTCCATGTTTCTGCCTAGGTTATTAACATGGATTTAATCACCAGTTAAAACATCTAGCGAGATAAAACATGCCTCTAAAATGGGTTGAGTGGAAGGGACGTCACGTTATTTTTCTTGCATTTTTATTTACTGGGGTTTCTTGGAGCACTGATAATTATGCAGGTTGTTGGTTTGTGTGTCCCCTCCAATAACAAGGACAAAATGTGGACATGGTCACACGAGCAGGAAGCCTTGTTCCCTGAATAGGATTCATTCTAAATTCATTATTTCCAGGCAACCTCTCCAGCTGGCTGTTTGTCCTCCGTCTCCAGGCTGCCTGTTGTTAACTTAGATCGTTACTGATAGTTGCAAGGTGGGTCACAGCTGAGTTAATGGAAGTGAATGACACTTTCTTCCAGCTTTCTCAACAGGAATGTCACTTGCTGTGTCCCTGTGTGGCCATGGCTGGCTGTGCCCTTCTCCAAGGTCAGCATCGCAGCTGCAGGGTTCAGGGCTCTTGCCTGGTGGCACTAAGTGGATGAAAAGCTGCCCATCGTTATCCTACTGTACAGACCCCCCAGATGTCAGCTGTGAACATGGGTGATTGTCTCCATGAGCCCAACAAGAGTTCTGTGCAGGTGCGTGCACCGGCAACAGCCACCTGCGGCCCCCCTTCCTGGAGGGTACGGGGTGCCCCCTGGCCTCAGGGACCTCTTGCAGTCCCTACAAGATGGCTTTAAAGTGGCAGCTGTATTTTAGAGATACAGGTTTTGAATTACTGGTTATCCCAGACTTAGTGACCACTACAGACAATCCTAAAGGATGGTCAGAGCCTCCTCTATCACTGTCCTTGCTAAGCACAAAGACCCTTAATCTGGCAGTGCCATGTGTGCGTCACACATGGCACTGCCACTGTCACAGTGCCCAAAGTCCTTCCAGGTGGTGGAGCAGGGCTCCTCTGCCCGAGCTAGCACTAAAGGTGTGGAGCAGGGTGAGCTCAAATGGGATTTCAAGGGACAATTTTGTTTCTCAGTGATTATCTGTGGCAGCAGCTGTTACTTGCAAGGCAAGTCTTTTTGTTACAGGTTGCTTTGGGGTTTGTTTTGGTTTAACTTAAAGGAATTGTAGCTGCTCGCTTTTACCCAAGAAAGCACACACTCTGCTGCCAGCAGGAGACTGCCCCATCAGCACTGTGACCCAGTGCAGCCAGGGCCCACTTGCCCACAGACCAGCAGGACCCATCCTCAGCCTCGCAGCGGTGGAGTCGTCTGGGGCGTGTGCCGACCCCGACTCCCTCCAGCAGCTGCCAAACCCTGTCATGTCCGGGGACCTCAGTGCGAGGCCTTGGGGAGGTGGTCTCCAGGCTCCACCTGGCCTTGGCCGCTGGGCCATTCCTGGCAGAGGTGACTCACGGGCAGGGAACCCTGCAAGGGCCCTGGCACATGCCTGCACTGAAACACTGCCTCCAGCCTCCTGCCTCTGCCCAGCTCGCCCTTCCTGCCGCCTTTCCCCCGGGGTCCTAACTCCCGACTTTGTTGCTCTATAAACATAATAACAATAATTATTCTCTCATTGGACACATAGCCATCTTCTTTGTGTGCAGGCTTAGATAAATATCATTCAAATCATGGAGGCTGATTCATGAGTCAGGACGATGGCAGCCCTCCAAAACCTCCTTGCCCATGGAGAGTGTGTTTGTGTGAGAGAGATAGTTTCACTGTATGAAGAGTAAGAAACTGGAAGCCAAGAGAATTAAATACAAAGCAGATAATTATGTGTAATTCATTTACTGACTAATGATTGCACCTGGTACAGAGGTTTATGAATTCATTTGACTCCACGTAAGGTCTCAAAAACAATCTCCCTGCTACAAGATAAAAACTAGGCTGACATTTCTTAACTGACCAGTGTTTACGTTAGTGGAGTAAAGAGTCTGCCTTTTTTTTGGTTCATTCCTTATTTTATCTCATTTCACTTTTCTGGGAAGGGACCAGAAGAGGGAAAGGGGAAGTGACTTGACAGTTGGACTAGAGACAAGGTTATTGTGAGATGCCCCCACACTGCAGAAGACCCAATACACTGATTACATTAACCCCCATTTTTTAGGAGTATTTGAGGAGCCATTGAGTGTTCAGCAAAGTGCAGCAGGGCGAAGCTGCGCTCATGGCATGCACTACACTAGCTGTAGGCTGATGCAACTCCCACTGCTCTAAGCACACACACTCACATGTGTCTCCTTGGAGCCACCTCCTGCTCAGTACGTGGTGACAGGAGCCAGTGACACAGCAGTCCCTTCACTCTGCACTGAGGTGCTGGCCCTGCACCTTGCAGCCATTTGGGCAAGCAGTGGAGGTGCTGCTTTCTCCATCCATGGCAGACAGGTAATGACAACATCATGAGCAACGACACCGTAACCCTACGCTCTGCTGTTTTTGATTTGAGTGATTTGTAACTGGAAAAGTCAAAAGCCAGCTCACCTTGTTCACACAGCTTCCCATTGACTAAAATGCAGCTGGCACACACTTCACTTCTGCACCATGCACTCCTCTTCTGATGAAGAGCTGGCAAGCCAGAACACATTGCAGGCTGAGAGATACCTGCAGTGTGATAGGCATTTACCTGGAGGCGGATCCTCATTTTAGATAGCGCGGTGCGGAGCCAACGAGCCTGGTTCACCGCTGTGTTACTCCAGTTTTTCAGCAGAATGACAGCACTGAATGCCTAAAGCTGAGGTAACAGAGGATAGAATAGGAGCCTTGTGTCCAAGGTTTCTGTGTGTATGGGAATGACTGGCTCCTTCCTGCAGAACCACTAGACCATAGGGATGTGTTTTCAGTTCAAAACCTATCAAGAATACAACAATGTGGCTGAAGTGTTACATGTCAAAAGCCCAATTAACAGTGTAATGTAACAGCTAGCAGGGACTCCCTCAGTAGGCTGATGTGGTGATAATTTATTATTTTTTAATTCAGAAAAAGAGTATTTTTGAGAAGAGAGCTGAAGCAGCTTCTGAAAAGATGCAATGTTTGATGCAGTCCATGCAGTTCACAGGCACCACGTAAAGCTCAGGAATAGAGTAGGTTATGAACCTAGTCCTGGCTTCTCTTCACATTATGGAAATACTCACCCAGCAACTGAAGAGCACTGAGTAACTGTGATCTTTCTGCAAGTAATGTTCTGGAATAGCCAACTAAAAGCAGTAAGCAAGCTTGCAATTAGTAGTTCTAATTACAAAGTGTATACATAAAATAATGCAGCATCATAAGTAAGTAAAGGCCAAATTCAAATGATGCAAGAACAGCAGAACATCATATAAAGCAAGATAAATGCTTGTAAATTAACCCTATTTTCCCCCAATAATAGCAACAACAACAACAACACAAAGCAGTGCTTTGTTTTATTTTACACAACTTTTACAGTAACCCAGTCCCGGTGCCACCTGATGATGGTGCTTCTGTTACAGAGTCTCCCTTGGCTGACGTTCCCAGTCACTGTGTCAGGTGAAGTGATGGGAGCCCATCACACACACAAGCTGTGGCTCAAACAGCGGGCCCTGATCGTGTCACCTCGCTTCACCAGGGAACTGTGTCATGACTCACTTCCATTCCCATCACTGAAAGCACCTATCAAATGCCACAGCCTTTTCTTTCTGCCCTTATGAGCCCGAGCCCGTGTGCTTTCTAGGAAAGCCATTTATGTCATATCCCGGCTACGGAGCTTGAGCAAGGACCAGCCTAAGTACAATGCAGGGGACTGTGCTCAACAGTGGTCTGCTGAGGTATGGGCACACCCCAAGCTCCAAAGTTGCTTTATGGGAATAAATGTCCTATTTCATGGGAAGCACGAAACTCCAAAGCTAGTGAGCAGCACCACCACAGCTCTTCTCTGACTGAAGCGTGTGTAGCAGCAGAGCAGGAGTTCATGCTACACCCCTTAAGGAGCTGCTCTGAAGAGAAAACCTGGATGCAACTAGAGGAGAAGAGACGTAACACCTCAGGGAAATGTTTTTTATTTATTCTCCTTGGGTGCATACATGGCAATCACTGGTGCAGCATGATCCAGGATGTTGAAAACCATTTCATTATGTTCTATAAATAAAGGACTGATGTGGTTCAATTGTATCAATTATGTAACGCTTCTAAGTGGTGTAAGTCAAGGGTAAAGGCAGGCAAAGGGCACTCCCTCCTACCCACTGCTACTCTGGGCACTTCTAGTACTCACCTGCTCCTCCTATACCACAGCCAGATGAGTCTACCCACTTCTATTTACCACTGTACCACTGACTCCTCCTCGGTCAAGAGCTTTTCCTCTGCCCAGCTGACACAGTGAGACAGAGGATGAAGTGAAGACACGGCTACGGGTTAGTCGGTTGTGCAAGAACTAAGTGTGGCCGTGCAGTAATTTCAAGCAAAGCATTGGTTTTAAACAATGTTTAAACTGACACCATTATTATGCAATATAATTAATTATGGCTAGAAGGGCATTTAAGGTTAGTTGGCGCTACCTTTGTCCATTTATAATTATACCAAGAAGAGGATGACTAAGTTGTGCCTAAGCTAATTGCATCCATTCGGTCTTATCCCTCCTCTTCACCATCCAGAGTCACTCGCACTCTGAACCAAGTTTTTTGAGGGTTTTTGGTGCATTTGTGCTGGATGCAGTGGAGCTCAGCACTGGCTGACCAGCTTGGGTAATACTGCAATAGTAGCACTAACAGTAGCAATAATAATTACACCTTGTCAAAGTGATAAGTACTAAACAAATGTAACATTTTCCTGCCACTGTTACAGTTATCTGCAAGTTTTATCCTCACCTGCTCTGTGCAAGCCAGTGTGTGTTTGTGCAGGTAAGACAAAGCACAGTGTGATGTCCCCCAGCCGTGCTGTGAGCCCAGCAGATACCTCCAGAGAGCAGGTGAAGAGCAGCGACAGAGTGATGCAGCAGCTCTCGCTGCAGCAGCCCTCTTGCCACATGTGCTGGGGGTGGGATTCAGCATTCAAGGGATGCACTGTACAGCTCAGCTGCCTGGGACGATGCTGCCAGGCAGCCTCCTGCTCCTCAGCCTGCCCAGGCTCCCACAGAGCCAGCTTGGTGCTGTGTGGTCCCCAGTTGGGCTGGCGGCCACGTCACTGCTTGAGAGCTGCTCCCCTGGACCAGCTGTTTGCTGCTGGTGTTGGAGCCATGGTGTGGGCAACAGGCTGTTGGCTCTCCAGAGTCAGGCTGGCTGCTGCAGCAGCCCAGTTGCATCCACAGAGTGCCGTGATTGAGCTAAGCAGCTGCCCTGGACCTGAGCTGGCACCAGCCAGACAAGCTGCCCAGAGGTAGTGGCATGCAGTCTGCCTCTTCTGAATGTTACCTGGCAGTGTCAGGATTGCAAACAAACACACACCACAAAAACACACCCAAACACCCCAAAACACAATGGCAATAGGTTTATCTCAGAGAGGATAAGTTATTCGGTAACGGATGGTCTTGTTTGGCCATGACAAAAGGCTATAGTCTTCAGCTGATGGCTGGAAACTGGATTGCACTTATGTAAAATAGAACTGCCTGCAAGGGTTGAATGCCATAATTAACAGGCAGTTTTAGAAATTATTGGCTAATGCCATTTAATAGAAATACTGCCAACTATTGTTGTTAAAACTGGGTTTGTTCCTTTGGTGGTAATATAAAATGACTCGACACAGCTTCACTGCGAAGAGATACCTTTGTCTGTTACACATCATTACCTACATTTGAGAGTGATATAATACAATTATGCCAATTTTGAAACTTAAATGTATTTCCTAAAATGAACTAGAGGGCCACCTGCCTTCCTAAGCAGTCACAGCATTGGTGACACAACCTGGTTCATTTATCATAACACGACATTCCTGACCCAGTCCTGCTCTCACAGCAGCCAAGGCAGCTTCTGCTGCTGCTGCTGTTTAAGCAACAGTAAGCATAAAGGTTTCTGGACCCAGCAAATATGTTCAGGTAAGCCTGAGCAGCTGCAGCTGGAGCCTTTCCCTTGCAGTGTGCATGGTAGCACTCAAAGAATCAATGCCCATTTTGGTTAAACTCCCTGAACCAACCCAGAGAATACAGGTAGCTCTGAGGTAACTGCTCTGCTCATGTGATGCAGCTCTTATAATCACCTAAAAACATGGTGCAATGCTGCAACAGTGACCAAAAGGTTATTTCTCAAACCTTGTCACCCAGAAGGTGCCAGCTGAAAGGTTTCTGTTTGATTGCTAAAGAGTAGAAAGCAACAAATTACTATTGGCAAATCTCAGATGGGGATGTTGCACACCTTAGTCTAACACCCACCTTCACTTCAGGGAAAGGAGAAACCCGACCTGCAGACAGGCTAATCGCCTCCTGGTGTGAGAGTTTCCACTCACCTCTTTGGAAATGAACTCCAGAACGTCCCTGCTTTCTATTTACTGCACTGAGAACCAGTAATTGCTCAGTGCTTTCAGAGAGTTATTAATTGCACTCCTATTTTACAGCATTTTATGATGCCTTTTAATGTATAGATTTAAAAGAAAAGGCAGCCTGTGCAGAAACTGACCTTCCTGGTACAAGAACAGGAGGTAAAGTCCTCTCTGTGCAGCTGGGAGTAGGCACAAAGGTGAGGCACTGCTTATGTTTGGAGGGCTTGACAGCATGGGTGGCTCACCTGCCAAAACAGGGTAACCTCAGCTGCAGCTCTGGGCTGGCAAGGGCAAGGCTCAAGCAGTCAGACACTGTCAGTCAAGAGACAAAAAAACCCCCAAAGTCCAGTTTCTGGCTGCAGCCTGTGGTGAGCTGAAGTGCAGAGGCTCTGTGCATCCTTTCAAGGGCAAGAGGCAATGCCCTTTGTTGTTTCTAATTCCAGGGACTTCAGAGCACATGGGCACCAACACTCAGAAATGCTGGGGGTTGACCCCTTCCAGACATGCCTGAAGTAAGCAAGACAGGGATGCTGACAGCACCAAAAGGATTTGGGTACCCCCTCCCACTGGCTTCAAGTGGTGCTGAACAAACTCCTGGGAGAACCCTGTGAAACCCAGCCCACCATCCATCCCAGGTCACAGCCCCTGAAGCTGCAATGCTGGTGAACAAGCATGTAACCTGCACTGCCCTCACAGCAGCTGTTCTGCAGCAATCCCCCTCAGCAGAGCAGAGTGAGCTCCCTGATTGCCTCTTGCAGACCCACAGACCAGCCTGTGTACACCTCAGCCAGGAGCTCAGAAGAGCCAGCCCCACAACACACATGGGTCTGGAGGCTGGCTACACCTAATGCCCTCTGGGGATGGGCTCCATGGAACCTGAACGGCTGAACTCCCCAGGGGACCCCAGATTCCACCGGGAAGGACTCCTGTGGGTCTTCCTACAGACTCTTGCAGTTGGAACATCAGGTTGGAGCACCCAGCTGAGGGGATGAAGGCACACTGTACACTAGAGCCCCCGCCTTGCTCCTCCTGCCCCCCCTCCCCAGGATATCCCTGCTTGCTGGAGCTGGAGCTTGGCCTTGCCCAGTTAAGAGTGTTCCACTTTGTACCAACAGCCTCCTGTGAGAAGCCTGGGGATGCTGAGCAACCAAAGCTCCGTGTGGGACACTGGGGCAACAGAGGTTTCAAAAGGTGAAGGGAGGAAAAGTTACCTAGTGTTGGTACTGTAATGGCTCAGCACTGATGTCACCAATAAGAGGAAGTGTGTTGGATGTTTTATTTTACTTGTGTGGTAAACTGTACAGTTAGAGTCTGAATAAACCTCTTTTGTCAATTTTATTACCTTTCTGATAGAAAAATAAATAAACTTAAACAAAGAAGGAGTAGAGACCTGCCAAGCCAGCCTGGTTCAGTAAGAACTGCACTGACAAGGGAATAATTCTGTCCCAAGGCTGAGAAGATAAACTGATAAGTTTTCAGGAAGCCAAAAGCCCCTCCAGGAGGAGCTGTATTTTACACAGAAGGATCTAGAATGAAAGAATTAAAAAGGGGACTCTTTGAAAAGGAAAGACCAAATATGTCATAAAAGTTTTGTTACCAGAACTTTCTATTTTGATGGGAAAAAGCTATTTGCTACATGCAAATAGCTGCGAGGAAGTAGGAACGTGGCAGGGTAATACCAATTAGGAGCATTTTAATGATCATTAAAACAACATCAAGTAACTTTTACTACACTGATTATAAAAGAGACATTAAGAAATTACGTTTTTACTTTGCACTTAATCTCAGAAGTTCTAGGCTTACAACTCCAATGCCAACATGGGAACTTCAGTAGGCAGCAACACATAATTACAGCTGGGCAGAAGTGAATCAGCCACTTTGTCATGAAGCCAAGGAGAGACCCTCAGACCATCTGCCACAGGTGGGTGGGTGAATAAGAGTGTTACTTTCTTGCTAGACTCCAATCAGGGCACCACCCTTGTGATAGTATCTCTGTAATAAGCAAACAACTTTAAATTACATTGTGTCACTGCAGGAGGGTGACCCAGCAAGTCAGGTTTCACTAACACACGAGGGACTGCAGCACCCAGGTACTCACACTTACCTTGGGACCCTGGGTCTGTGTGTAGAGGAATCTGAGATTGTGTCTTCATTAGAGATGCACATGGCTCCACAGCGGTTTTGTCACTACAAGAACATCCTATTTGCTCTTCAGAGCATCACTGTTAAAAGTCTTCTAATGTGCTGGTAAGCAGAATACAAATAGAAGTCCATCACAGAAACACAATCACATTAATGTGAATACAACAAAACATGACAGGATTATGTATGCTGCCTCTAACCAGCAAGACCACAGCTGGAGTATTGTGTCCAGTTCTGGGCCCCTGNATTTCCAGCCTTAAAAATTCTATGATTCTATGATAGGATTGTGTATGTTGCCTCTAACCAGCAAGACCTCACCTGGAGTATTGTGTCCAGTTCTGGCCCCTCAGTTCCAGAAGGACATAGAACTCCTTGAGAGAGCCCAGTGCAGGGCCACCAAGGTGCTGGAGGGAGTGGAACATCTTCCTTGTGAGGACAGGCTGAGGGAGCTGGGGCTCTGGAGCTTGGAGAAGAGGAGACTGAGGGGTGACCTCATTAATGTTTGTAAATATGTAAAGGGAGAGTGTCAGGAGGATGGATCCAGGCTCTTTTAGGTTTTGGTCAGTGATGGGACAAGGGGACATGGTTACAAACTGGAACATAGAAAGTTCCATCTTAGTATAAGGAGGAATTTTTTCACTAAGGGTGACAGAGCTCTTGGACAGGCTGCCCAGAGAAGTTGTGGAGTCTTCTCTGGAGACATTCAAGACCAATCTGGACACGTTCCTGTGTGATCTAATCGAGATGACCCTGCTCAGACAGGGTGGGTGGACTAGATGATCTTTCGAGGTCCCTTCCAACTCCTGACAGTCTGTGATTCTGTGAGGACAGGCCCGGTGCCACATGCCCACGTGTTCCTCTAGAGCCATTAACCTCCCAGCACTGTGCCTGCCTCTTTCCCCTACTGCAATTACCCGCTCCAGCTCCAGTCACAGGGGACATGTCTGCTCTGCCAAGCCTTTCCAGACACAGAGGCCCCAGTGGATCCTGCAAGGCTCCCCGTGAGGCTGGCCCATCGCTGTACCAACCAGCATTTCCACAAGATTTGTTTTCCAGAGAAATGGAGTGATTCAGGGCATGTCAAAAATGCCTCCCTGGTCAGGATCGGACACCATGGCGGCACTGAGGCCCCTGTGGCAGGGGTGAGCCTCAGGCCACCCAGAGACGTGCCAGCAGCATTTCCCTGCTCCTCTCTGCAGTCAGACCTGGTGGGTTTCCTTTTTTTTGTTCTTTTTACTTACTCACTGTAGTAGTACTTACCTCAGCATTGTACTTCAGACCCCAGTGAACCGAAGTTACACCTAGTGAAACAGAACTGCCTCTGTGAATCAAACTACTATCGGCCATTGTGCAAATGTGTGTTTTGGCAGGTGCCTGGCCCTTCCTGTTGACTGAACTGCTCATGCTCTCTAGAAAACAACCATGCCTGTCCCTGGCACTTTGTGCAGATGCTCTTACCCATTCTTCTTCCTTATTTTTTTTCCTTTTACTCAAACTAGTTGAATCCTTGCCAGGGGACAGACTCTGACTCTACCACACTCTACTGTTTGTTGGCCTGGGAGCCTCATCCCTCCTCATTTTCTCCCCTAAGGGCTCCTGCCCTGAGGTAACACAAAGGCCATGGCCAGAAGAGCAGGAAGGCCTTGGTAGCAGGGCTGGAAAGAAAGAGATTCCCAGCAGAGAAGAAAGAGTTGTGTCCTGGCTGGGTTGTTTCTGAGTCTGACCTGCTCAGCCACTGCCTATGAAAAACTCCCTCAGCCAACACTGCAGGCTCACACTGTCTCTCAAACTCAACACATGTAATCAACAGGCTGCTTCTGAAAGGGATTAGTCAAAGCATCAACAAAAACAAAGACATCAGCCTGCGAGGATCTACTACAGACAAACTGCACCTGACCAGCATGGCTGTCATCTCTGCTGGAATGAAGGGCTGGATGGACGAAGTGGAGGAAGCCATGGACATCACTCACTTTGATTTTAGCATGGCCTTTGACATTGTTTCCCATATGGGACAAACAGGGATGGTATTGCTTGACCAGATGGGCCACAACCTGGCTGAAAAAAGCTCACGGCTGCACCGTGAAGTTCAAAGGATAATAATGGTCAACAACCAGGCATTTAACTGGCATTAGGAGATGGCATTCCTCAAGTGGCAATGCCAGGGCCAGTCTTCACTTAATAAGGATTACAGAGCAGAAAGGTTCCTCAACAAGTTTGAGCATGACACTGACTTGAGGCTGTGGGTCATTGTGCTGGAGGTCAAGGCAGCCATTCAGGTGGTCTTCAGTGTCCTGGATGACAAGCCTGACAGAAACCTTTTGAAATTCAGCAAAAAGTAAAGTAAAAGTAAAGTCTGCACCTGACACAGAATAACTACAGCACAGGCTAGGAACTGAGGGGCTAGAGAGCAGTTTTGCTAAAAAAAAAACCAAACAACCCCCCCCCCCAAAACAAAACCCTGGGGTACAGCGTGTCTTTGCAGTGATGACAGCTAACTGCATACTTGGCTTCATGAGCATGAACAGAGCCAAGCTCTCTGCAGAGGTGCACAGCACAAGAGCAACAACCATGACTTGCTGAGGGAGAAATTCCACTGGACATTATAGAAGAAATTTTTCAAACTAATAGTGGCTGAACTGGAGAAGGTGCCCAGAGGGGTTTGTGAAATCCCCATCGTTGGAGATTTCAAAAATTGAATGGACAGAGCCCTGACCAACCTAAGCTCATGTTGAAGATAGCCCTGCTCTGAGAACGGTGGAGTGCAGCCCTCCAGACGTCCTTTACAACTGATAGTAACTTGTGGGCTGCTTTGTGTTTTGTGTTTTGTTTGGGGTTTTTCTATGGTTTGTTGGGGTTTTTTTTTACAGCTGTTGATCAGGGAGACCTGGCTGGAGTTAATTATTATGGAAGCTGTTATCTCTACAGCACCACCTGCCAATTGTTAATTTATAATATGAATGAATTCTGAGTATGCATCACAAGTCCAGCCAAGAGCCTTAACTTCAGATATGTTATGTTTAAGGATCAAAGAAGTGAACTTTCTCTCTCAGGTCTTCAAACTGAGCAGAAAAGAGGTCCAGCCATTAAGATACAGGAGTCAAATTTGCAAAAAAGAAACCCCCAAAGCCCTCCTCAGTTCAGAGCTAGCATTAAAAAGACTATTTCTCAGCTTTGTTTTGGATATACGCAGAACTCACACATTCTTGTGGTGGCAACTTAACATGTTGAAAGTCTCTGATGAAACCATTGTTTTGGCCTGAAATGTTGTGAAAGCAATGCTTGAGATCCGGCCTCTCAACCCAACCCCTGCCTCAGTATTTGCCTCCCACCACGACCTGTTTGGTTCAGCTGAAACCACGGCCCATGTCTAGTCCTAGACTGGCCCTGGCAGAGAGATATGAAGCAGCCTGTGACCTCGGCATGCAGGGGACAGCTCTGACACATGCTGGGGGTGAATCTATAGACCAGGACAAGTAAACAGTGTGTATGTGCACAGTATGACCTTACAGCACACACAGGTTGCTACAGTTCATGTGCCAAAGTCCCGTGCAACACTCTGTGCTGTGCATTGTTTATGTGAGGCCACTCTTCCAGCAGTCTGGGCTGCCAAAAGTTCAGAAGAACAGCTAGCTGCCATGAAAATAAAACCAGTATCAAAGCTGGTTGCTGAGTCTCTGCAGAACCCCACTGCAAGTGTGGGGTCTGAGTCCATGAGCCCGTGCCTCCAAAGAGCAGTGACTGCAGTGCCAGGTGTGTCAGCAGAGGAGGAGAAGAGAAGGACACACCACTCCCCGAGACAGACCAGGATATTTTTACCTGACAGACTCTGGAAAGACACAGGTCACTCCCGTGAATCACAGCTCCAAATACATCCACCCCCAAAGCCCCAGATGACCCAGCTCTTCTGCAGGCTTCTTGTTGTCAGAACAACAATGAACACAAAGAAAAGGCATTGGATTTGTCCCCTATCTCTGCATCAGTTAGGTTCTGTGACACCAACAAAAAACCTGGGCCAAGAAGGAAAAAAATAAATAAATAGAAGTGAAACCCCAAACATATTTGAAAGTATGTTCAGAAACAAACAAGCAAAACCTCTTATCCAAACAAATCGTAGTTAGATCTTGGGTGAGACCGTGTTTATGAAGGTTTTGCCAAGAAGCTTGCTTGGAGATACTTCTCCAGCCTTAACATAACACTACCAGCCTGGACAAGTGCTACTAGAAAACATCTCATTAAAATGCTGTTGTGGTATTTATTTATAGATAGTAATTTATATCACACCCATCATACACACCAATCTGGCAGCTACGATCAGCAAATTGGGCTGCTTCTCCCACAGCACTCCCTGCCCCAAATCCCCTCCCAATGCCCCCCACTCCCTCACCAACACAGCTACTTCCTACTCGCTCTCTGGCATGTGTTCAGTGTGACAGCAGTGTCACTCTGAAGCAGGCTCTCTTTGTGCACGCTTACCCAGCCCCACAGCACCCATGGAACATGCAGGTGGGGTACCAAAGATGCAACAGCCCTGTCAGAGCCAAGCAGATGTCTGCAGTGGTTTGTGCCTAGGTACTCTTGGGTACAATCATCAGCCACTACTGAGCTCTTACCTGGAGTGGAGAGAGAGCTGGAGTTTGCATCTGCTGGAGGGTCCAAGTGGCTTTGGAATACACCATGGATAATACCAAACCAGCTCTGATGCAGGTTGTAGGCACCAGTACATAAGCCAGTATGATAAAACACCTTATAAGAAAGCATGGGATGCAACTTTGGGAGGGGGGTTGGGTGGTGGGGGTGGAGGGGTGAGAGGGAAAAGAAAAGGAAAAAAAGAGAAAGTCTGGCAAAAAAATAAAAATTTAGATGAAGTAGCCAGGACTGCCAGGGGCAACCTGAAATCAGTTCACATTAGAGCAGGTTGCTCTTGACTTGGCTACAGCAGTTGTCACACTGGGTAAGAATAACAAGCTCTTCATATGGCAGCCACCATCGTGCAGCTCAGCACATGCAGCCTGGCAGGAACAAAGCCAAGCAAATGCAGTGCCTTGGAGGGGACTTTTTAAAAAAAAACCAACCCAAGACGTAAAATGGTTATGTAAATAAATTTCCACTTTGAGAATCTGTGAGAACAACTGTTTCCCAGTAAGAGGACTTTGCTGCTGGAGCACCTAATGCTTTACCATACATCTGCACTCCAGATTGAAATGCTGGCAGGTACATCCCACTGCAGCACCTGGCTCCTTCTCACTATCCGGCCCTTTCAGTCTCCCAACATTTTTTAATACTTTCAAACCCACCAGCTATCTAGAGTTCCTCCTTCCTGCATGCCCAGAACTGCCCCAGTCCCAGCAGGGCCAAGCAGCTCAGCCCAATTCACACCTAAGTCTGATCAGGATCCAGAAACTGGGCGTTGCTTTGCCTAAATCCCCTGAGGGCTTTGATCAGGGATTATATGTTACCTGGTGACTGTTTCATGTAAAATGCATAAACATTCCTGGGAGCAGAGTCCAGAATCTCAAACTCCCATGTGAATGCTTGAACCAGTGGATAAGCCAGCCATGCACCCCCACATGCACTTGCTTTCCAGGCCAATGATTCAACAGCACGTTGCAGCAGATCCTCAGCAGGAGTGTCCAGCTCCTACCTTGTGGTTTGGGTGCACTGCTACAAGTGGCAGACAGGAACAAACAGCCTGAGAAGAACAGTGACCCTGTTCATCATTTCCATGTTTCGATCTGTGCTGTGACAGAAAGGCTGTTTGTACTGTTCCAGAGGAGCTGCTGGGCCGGGTCACTGCAGCAGCAGCACTTCAGACTCACAACTTCCCTGGGATCCTCTCTGCACGTCTTGGCCCTTGCACAGAAGTGCTAGACTGGCCTCGAGCACACTGCAGGGAGTGCTGGCTCCCAAGTCAGAGCTGGGCACCAGAAATCAAGAAACACAGAGCTTAATCCTGAGACATGAAAGTACTCTGGGGTAGAACTTCAAACATTAGTAATTGCACCTGCAAACGGCTACACCACATAGTAGTTACTCAGCCTGGGCACTTGGGTCGGTGTGTAACAGGAGCAGTTTAATGAGCTAGTGTGTGCTGAGGGAGAAAACCACTGGGAACATCTGTACTGCTGCTATAGAGAAGCAGTTTTGCCCTACCCCAGTAGCATCCCAACTCCCACCCTGCTAACCAGTAGCACCCCAAGTCCCACCCTGCTAACCAGTAGCACCCCCACTCCCACCCTTCTTACCCGCAGGAC
>VXBZ01007461.1:76530-96894 GCA_013399135.1 Heliornis fulica | reverse complement strand
ACAAAGGGGAAAACCTGTATTAAGATCATTTAATAGGAGAATGCTTTCTTTATCTGCATTGCTCATAGATATCAGAAAGACAGAGGAATTGTTTTACCACAAAAATGCACAAATGACACCGTTTCTCTGAGGAGACATTCATCTGGACAAGCTTCCATCAGGACCAAATTCATGATAGTATGCAGCTTGGTCTGGTGGTTTTCCATTTTTACTACACAAATTATATTTACAATGGTTGAAACTGATAATTCTGCCCTGGACCAAATATACAAAAATGCTTTGGAAAATACCATATTTTGCTCACAAATGCAAAGCAAAAGTTGTTTCTAAGTTTCACTTACTGCAGCAACTGTTCCGCAGTGTATTTCCCCATTTGCTGCAGTGTTCAGAAAGTTCCTTTGGAAACCCCTCAGCACACCCAGAACACACAGAGAAAACATCAGGAGAGAGTCACAGGCCAAGTCACTTGTGATAAACACTCTCAGGCTTCCTTCTGTCTGAGATGCCTGGATATAGAGCAGAGTGTTCACACTGCCTTGTGTCACGATGTGGTGGCAGTATCTCCTTCTTGTATCTCAGAAGAATGAAAAAAAAATTTTAAAAAAAGTTGGAAAAAATGCTTCTGAATTGTGTGCTTCAACCAAAATGAGCACCACCAGGTTTTCACCACCAATGCCTCAAATCATCTTTGGCTTTCCAACACGTTCACCATCCCAGACACCATGAGGGACTCTCAGCTAAAAGCAGGGGCAGTTACCAACCCAGTTGTAAGGCTTTACAACTGCTACTCTAAGAGAGCTCAGCACAAAGCAGAAACCCAGCTACTGGTGGGTCCAACCCCAAGATGACTATTGGCTACAGAGGACTGTGGACACAAAGGCACATACAAAGGCTGATGCTTGTTGCCATGTTGACTGGTATTTTTATTTTGTTGCACGTGCACATGCATTGGTATAATCTTAAGGGCCAAAGGGGACAACTGACAAGGAGCACCTGAGCCTAAGGTCATCTTGGGCTACTCCCGAGGCATCACTAGATATCTGAGTATCAATAAGTGTGTGCAACTATGGCAGTCAATGAGTGAGACCTCTCTTTATTAGAAGGGCTATGTGCTATACAAACTGGACAGAAGGCCAGGAGGTAAGCTAGAGAAGTTCACCTCTGCCACAAGCAGAGGTGCAGCCAAACAAGAGTGTTTATGGGAAAACAGAAGAACTTTCTGTGAGGCTGAGGATAACCCCATGCATGGAGCTCCCAGGTACAAGCTAAGGAAACATGTCACCATGCTATTTCCCATCAGTGAGGCTTACTGGGTCCAGCACTGTTTGCAAGGCATTAGTATGCAACCCCGTGCAAATCAGTAATGGCTTCAGGGGAAAATTAACAGATGGCCATGGAGGAAATCACCCAAGGGGTTTTTTTCCCTCCCTCCTCAGTGATAATAGGCTACTTGGGATTTTCTGAAACCACCTGCATATTTTCCCAGGCATCCTGGCTACTGGTTAGAATAGTCTGTATGTCTGGACAGGGATGTTTGCAGCACTGGGCTGACTTCATTAAATGCCTCCCACTTTGTGTGCAAAAGACTGTACAGACAAAAAGCTCACTGTCATGATGGCACCGAGGAGTG
The DNA here is from genome assembly GCA_013399135.1 of Heliornis fulica. Lineage (NCBI taxonomy): Eukaryota > Metazoa > Chordata > Aves > Gruiformes > Heliornithidae > Heliornis > Heliornis fulica. The sequence goes on along the minus strand of VXBZ01007461.1, from coordinate 95,264 downwards.
ACACGGCAATGATGACTAATGCTCAGGATGGGATTCAGGGAATATTCCTTTTTGCTAGCTAATCCCACTGCTTCAGGAGAGTACCCCGCTTTTCTGACTGCTGTATGGGGAAGATGTGAATCCTCACTGGTCTTTAGAGGAAGAGTGCAGTGTATCAGTGTTGTTGAAGTGTCCTGCAAGTCACGAGGTAACTCAGAGACAACAGCTGCTGCCCAGAACAAAGTGCGACACGAAGAAAGAGCACAACATCCAGGGACAGGAGCAGAAACCTCCACCACCCTGGGTGTATACTACTGCAGAAAGGCAGGGATGGGCAGTGAATGTGTATCTCATGAGTAATGAACACGTGCATTTTCGTGTGGCATCACCATTCTGCGAAGCTGCCAGCTAGTAGCACGTACTGCTCTCCCTGCCGCGCCGCAGGATGTACGGCATGGCCACGTGACCCTTCGGAGCACAGTGGAGGGACAGTACTTATGCTCTGATCCTCTTAAACTTTTTAAGCTACAGGACATTTGCCCAGATACCCAGCTCAGCCAGGCTTCATAAAATTGAACATCAGTTCCACCATACTCCTGGCTGCCCACTCCAGGTGTTCTGGGACAAACATCCTGCACACAGATCAGTCCAAGGATCCCTGTGAACTGTGCTGCTTGCCAACAACTCAGCTGCAGCCCAGCATGCAGGTACAGTCACAGGGCAGGCAGCACCAGCCATGCCTGCTACCCCAGGACACTGTGTGTCCTCCACTTGCCTCCTCCCCACCCCTCCTCTCTTTCCCCTGTGTCAATAACAGAACAGTAAGTCAAACATGAGGGTTCTGGAGCATCCAAAACACCCCTTTCCCGAAGGCAGGACCCACTGGTGCTGCCTTCTGATGTGTGTGAACGCTTGGTTGCACAAATTCTCTTTTCCATCCTGCTACAAAGACCCCACAACAGCTCCCACACGTGTTTCACCCTGTATGCTCCACTGTTTTCTCACCTCAGCATCTGCTGCAGCCTCACTGTCCTCCTGCTTAGTGCCAGAGGAGTAGCTCTGTAGAACGGCATTCCTCCCCTTGCCTGCTCATGTGGCCCTGCCTTCGAAGGAGGTAGGCCCTGATGCCCTCAAGGACTACAGAGCTCAAGAAGACTCTTTGTTAAGGCTCTGGCACTGGAAGGATGCTCTGAGCTCACAGCCAAATGTGACCTGATCTGCAGGCAAAATCTTTCCTCACCACCCTCTTTCTCCCTCCCTGGGCTGACAGGCAGCTGGGACTGCCAGAGCAGGGCTTGTTCATCTGGGAAAGGATCCCTGCCTCTCAGCACTGCAGTGCAGGAAGCTAGGAATTGTAGTTTGCATGGTTTCTGTTTCCAGAGGTGACTGTGTGCATGCACACACCTGTGCACCCTTGCTACCTTCAAGGAGTAACTATGCACAAGGCAACCCCCCCTCACAAGCAGGGTGGTGGCTGCCTGCCCGCAGTGCCGTGCTGCCTGCGCTCAGGCCCTGCCTGCGCGAGCACCGCGACACCCCACTCCTGCTCTGAGGACGAGGGGTCTGCCTCAGGCCGGTGCAGCTGAGGGGTGACCAACAAAGGGTACAGATGAGAAGCTGTGGCTAACTGGCAGCTGGCACAAGCACTGCTTTTTTTGATAAGCACTTGAAGAGGTTTAGTAATGGCAAACCATTTTCTGGTGAACCCTACCTGCAGCCCTGAGATGAACCACACAGGATGGGCTCCAGCCCTCTCCACACTACTGCTTGGTGGCTAAAGACAACTGCTGCTTGGAAAAGTGACCTTCTGGCTTTTCTGTGCACAGACAGTGACAGGGCACGGGCCACAATGCATAAAAGCACACGTATGCTCAGTCACTCGGACGAAGGATGTTCTCTGGCACCCACTCTTGAATTTTAACTGTTGACTGGGAGCCAGGTTCAGAGATGACGTAGATGGTGTGTAACTTACCTCAGGAACTTAGTGGGGTGGCTGTAAGCAAGCCAACTACACCACAGCTCTTGACTGGCACACTTCCATAGGGAAGATGCACAGGCCTGAGCCTACAGGAGAATTTCCCAGGAGATAAATAACACCCTATCTGATATTTCAACCCTGGTTGCCTACAGGGTCCTGAGACAAACTCTAGCAAAAATATGGAAAGGGACTTTTTACTGTTTCTGCTCTTGACAGGTTACAAATCCTCTCCATAGATTTGGAGATATTGAAAATAATCTATGAGAACATGGATTATTTCTGAGTTGGCATTTTATCCAGAACTGGATTGGAAATAATGGTGATGGAAGAAAAACTAAGCCAGGCTGATTTGTTACAGTAAAGCTGTGTTGTACTTTAGATTACTTATTAACAAACAACAAATGGGCCTCTGCCTTGACCTTTTTTTCATTTGAGCAAATATACTCTTCCTGCCCCTTGTAAACAGCAGTTACTGGTAACTGAGTCACATCCCCCCTCACATCACTCAAGTTAGTTTTTTTTTCATCTGTGGAAAGGATTTTAGGCAAACTGAATTTTGCCAGGCTCACTGTTATTAGCAGTATTATTAGTCTTAATAATACCAGCAGTAATAACAACACTCTGGATCACCATAAACCTGAAAACATCTATGTACTTCACAAATATTAATTAGCAAAACTCAATAGGTCTGAGAAACCAGCAAAAATTGTCAGCCTTGCTTCAGAGCTGAAAACAGAGCCATGGCAAGAAGAGTCTGTTTGCTTGATGAGTTTCAATTAATGGCTGTGCCTTTGGTGTCATGAAATGCCAGGTGCCCAGTGCCTCTGGTAACACTGCCAGGTTAAGAGCAGCAGCCCACAGCACATATCTGGATCAACACAAGGCAGCAGCAGGTTTGGGAACTGGACAGGCTCTTCCACGTAAAGGCTTTCAGGAGATGCACTGATTGGAATAAGAGTATCAAACTTGCCTTAAATGTCTCGTGCCTTAGGATCCATGGGAAATGGTCCCTTGGGCACTCCTGTATTCAATAAAGATGAAAATCAAGAACGTGCCTTGAACCTCCACATGTTCTTATCCCAACCAGCTATGGATACCCAGTCCTTTGTCAGCCTTTATATTAAACCTTTTTGAGTAGAGAAGACAAATTCTGACAAACACAAGGAATGACTCTGCAATAGCTCACGACTATTTTTCCTACCTAATTATTTCCCTGACTTCTCTCTGCTGGTATTAAAGATACAGTGGTGGCCAAATCATTACAATGGCACTAAGGAGTTGGCAGTACTCATCCTGGTTGTAAGTTAATTATCCTGCAGATATCACCCAAATCCATTCTGAATCACACAACATTGGGCACTCAGTAAACAAGGTGAAAGTTTCATCTAGATTCTTAACCAGTGATGTCTAAGAGTCCTTGCAGCAAGGGGTAATTACTTTTATTAATTACAGACTCCTCAAAGGTACATGATGCCACAGCATACAGAGGATTTGATATATAAGTTGGAGAAGTGACTTTTTTATTTTGATCTGTTCAAAAAACTCACCATTTGGAGGCATAGAAGGAACACAGGCAAAGTCAACCTGGTTGTGTTGTTTGCAGTCAGGAGGATGCAGCACCAAGAGCAACAGCCTCACAACTGAGCAATCCAGATGCAGTTTTTCTACTAAGACACAAACTGCTCATGTGCTCTTGGGCATGTCACGTAACCTGTCTGTCCCCATCTGTAAAAGTAGGGTAATAGTAGTTAGTTCATGTTAAAGCCTGAGTGATGTCAAAACAGTAAGAACAAGAGATTCTCATCCAATTTACTCCACTGAACTCCCTCACGTTTTTATTACAGTTAGGTTAGATGTTCCTCAACTTTGACATGAATTTGAAGCACCTCATTTCCTGTCAAAAAATCCCAATGGCTCATCTGTTCCTTTACATCTGTGATTCCCACCGGAACTGCTCCCTACAAAAAAAGACACAAGCCCTACAGCTGAAATTTTGAGGTGCTGCTTCTGGGGCCATGGTTTATTTTCCTCCACTTCCCTTTGTCTCAGCCCCCAGCACCACCTATTCCTCTGCAGAAACACATTTGATAAACAGAAGTTTTCAGTCATGCCTAGCAACTTTAATGAGAGAGCCATAGCTGCCATCCCACACAGTGCTTTGGAGATCTGGGCTCTGTATTTCAGCCCAGTCTCACAAACAACTAAGGCACAATGCCTGTCTTGGACAGCTCTCACCACTGACATGTTATCCCATGGCAGAAGCAGCCCCAGGCTTAACATTCAGGCAGAAATGGAAGTGGTGCCACCTCTGTGGGAGCCCTTGTAGCCAGCAGAACCTAGAATGCACGAGAAACCATGCAAGGTCCTCTCCTGAGCCCTCTGGTGTTGCAATCCCTGAGCACAACACTCAAACATCAAATGGGCAGGAAGAATACCTGCGCCACTCCCACCAACCTGGCAGGAGTTTTGGGGGTTTCTGCAGGGTGAGGAATGCTCTGTCCAGACACCCCCCCGGGGCCTGCAGTCACAGTGCTGTGGAATCAGTGCTTTCTGAAGAGCTTTTGTGACCCCTGATAGAAAAGAAGGAATCAAGGGCAGGATGAAGGGAAGGCTGCCTGAGTCTGCTGAGAGCCTGAGAGGACACCTTTGCATGGGAAAATACCCATCCACAGGCTGGGGACTGCAGGGTGTAACCCCCGCTTGTCACAGCCACTCCAGATTTGCACAGACCTCCTGCCCCTTCTCCTAGTTCTGCACCCAGCTGTGAGCTCTGTGCTCCAGGAGTACTGTGGCCTCCGCTGCCCCGTCTCCCTCACCCAAAAGGCAAGGACAGACAATTCTACAAAGCAGCGTTGGGATACACACAGGAAATCACTACCCTGATGGGTTGCTGAGGCCCATGACTCTTGGACACATGGTTCCAATGCACATCTCAAAGAGCTGGACTATGGCACCACAGGTTGCTGCATCCTTCCTCCTCGCTTCCAGGCAGCCCTCAGCTGCCAGGGATGGCTGCCCGTGGGGCAGGCCCACTGCACACAGCCCGAACGTGAGGAGCAGGCCCACCCCACACAGCCTGAACATGAGGAGCAGGCCCACTCCACACAGCCCAAACGTGAGGAGCAGGCCCACTCCACACAGCCTGAGCGTGAGGAGCAGGCCCACTCCACACAGCCTGAGCGTGAGGAGCAGGCCCACTCCACACAGCACGAACGTGAGGAGCAGGCCCAGTCCACACAGCCCGAACGTGAGGAGCTGCTCTGCAGCTGCAGTGGCACAATGCTGCACAGCCCATGTCCTTGCCTAACCCTTCCTTCCGTCTCCCACACCTCCACCAGCAGCTGTCTCCCCCGCTGACAGCACTGCCAGGTGTGCTGCCAGACGGACAGGGGGACAGGGAACAGCTCCTTGCCATCACCCTGTTCTCTGGCTCTTGCACAGCTGCAGCAGAGGAGGAAGGACAACCACCCCTGGGAGCAGAGCATTGCCCAGCACCTCAGCACTCCTCTGTATCTCCTCTGTGGAGGTCCTCCTCAGCAATGCAAAGGGAACAGGAAGGATCTGGAAGGCTCTGTGGCTCTGTGCTGTTTTCATGTCTGTTTGCACACATTACTCCCTGAATGAGCAGAGGTCTGTGAAACTGCTGATTCAAGAACATCTTTGCCATCTGTGGCCTCTTCAAATAAAAGTTCACCCTGATCCAAAGATGATTTGCTTTTCTTGGCTGTTCATCTCAAAATGATGCTGCCCTCCAGGCCCTCTGACTTCGAGGGATTTGAGTAAAAATAAATATTATTGAATCCCTTGTGAAGCTGTTAACTCTGGGCAGCAAAGCATTCAAGTCTCTGACTAAGAGAAGGATGGAAAGAGTTAGTGCCAAGGAGGACTTCTCAACAACTTCATTCCCAGCCATCTTCTTCAAGCCTACTGGTCCCAGTATAGCTGCAAGTCAGTTTGGGGAGCACTGAAGAATAAGTGAGAGCCTCTGACACTCAAGGGCCCTGAGCTGAGTCTAAGCACTGACTAGAAACAGAGGTTAAGCTGCTGAATGCTGCACATGTCCATCCCATCCCATCCCAGACAGGCTACAGCTACCTCCTGTCCCACCACCAGAAGAGCTTAATTTCCTTCTTCCTCATCCCAGCCACCATCAGTGCCTGTTTTTTACAGATGATTTCAGCTTCAGCCCATCTGCTTTTGCCTCTTGTATTTTCTCACTGTGCTCTTACAATCTGTTGTTGCCGATCTACTTTCCCATGAATGGTCACGGTCTCACCAAACAGGGCAAAGCTGTGGTCAGTATCTCCTGCCAGTGCATGTTATATGACACTACTGTGGCCAAGCAGCTGCCCTCTTCCTCCCCCCAGCTACATCTTCCTCCTTGTGAAACCATCCCCTCAGAACCAGAAGAACCCGCTCTGGGGTAAGGTGCCTGAATAGGGCTAGCAGGAATTGGACCTGAGATTTTGTTATTAGAGCCGACACCGAGCCCAAGGAGGTGCCGCTCAGCTCACCTCCCACTAACGTCACCAGCGTGGAAGGTGCTTTGCATGCCTCAGTATTAGCTCCAATGTTATCACAGGACAAATCATGACCATCATAATAAAATTTTGCAATAACCTCAGTTTAATTAATAGTGAGGAGAAAAGAGTCTTGCCAGGCCAGATGGCAAACTCTGAGGTTCTCACGTGATGACTGTCAAATTACTATCTCCACAACAGAACGTCAGAACACACTTAATAAACCCTGGAAATGTTTATCAAAGCAGCAGTAAAGATCCTGGCTGATCTGACAGGATCTATCTGTTCACATGAAGTAACTCCATACAGAGTTGGGTTTTACAGAGTTACGGCCAATAAAGGACTTAAGTGCATAAAAGTACACTGTAACTGAACTGAGGCACTTCAGAGTCACAGAGGTCACTATCTCTCAGCCACCTGCACTCTGTGGTTTCTCCTTGGTTCAGAAATCTGCTTCCACACCTGTCCAGAACAGCATCTCCAAGAAGAGTCAATTTACACTAATTTCCACGGCATCCAGAGTCGCGGCACCCTGACCTCCCCTCTCTAACACCAACGCAGCCTGAGCATCTTCCGAGGAAATACGCTCTGATGACTTCAGTCTAACCCAGAAGCTGCCCAGCACCAGCCAGCAGGATGGGGAGAGCACAGATCCTGTTAGTGGAAAGTGTGGTTTCACTCTGAAGAGCTTCACCAGGAACAGCTGACCGGCGTCAGTTGGGCACTCTCAGGGAAGTGAGAGCCAAGCACGCTCGGATTGAGGAACGCACTGAACCCAGGGCTCCCACTTCCTCAGGGCATGCTCTAAAATAAAAGACAGTGACTTAGGAGACAGACACCAGCCAGTAGGAAGGAACACTATGCTCTTACTCCCAAGGTATTGCTGACATTGTCCTTGCGGAGAAGACTTTTGGAATCCTTAGAGGGCTCAAGCATGAAGTCCTGAATGAGTTTTCTGTACTTCTAGGAGATGCCAGGGGTGTGAGTGGAAGACTTCAGAAACACCTGTATTTTCAGTCTGCCCTCTAGACAGCCAAGATGCTCTCTGGGATGACAGAGGCAGATGTCTCAAATGTCTAGGTTAGGTCTGGAGGTAGCCCTGATCTGAACAGGGAGAATGATGGGGAAGGAAGGGCTATGCCACCGTACAGCATCTCTGCTCTGGTCCCTGGGAACACACACTCACCCAGGCTACAATCTTGGCACCCCATCCCAGGAGCCCAGCCTGCTGGCTCCTCCATGTCCACAGGCTAGGAAGCCTTGGCACAAGAGTGCTGCTTTTGGCTCAAGGCTAGAGACACAACATGTCCTGGTCAGATACCTGTGCCCTGCACTAAACCTGGTACACCCTCACCAGTCAGTTAGCACTTCTCCCATGGCTCAGGGCACTGAAGTGCTCGGGGGGCACCATTAGCACAAGGGTCTCTCATTTCACAGAATCACAGAATATTAGGAGCTGGAAGAGACCTCGAAAGATCACCCAGTCCAACCCCCCTGCCGAAGGAGGATCATCTAGACTATTTCACCTGTATTCTATAGATGAAAGGATGTGGTTAACTGGAACTTTATAGGGCTTTTGGCTAGTGAGTGGCCATGTTGTATGGGAATTAGTTTTAGTGCTTCTGTGCTTTTGTCTTTTTGTGGGACTGGACACTAAAAATTGCTTTCCCTCCCCTACGCAGAGAAAAAGGAGAGAAAATGGCTTGATGCTTTCACACTGCAGTGAAACACTCTTTAAAGTGTCCTGAGTAAGTTGTGCCTCATCTGGGTGTGCATTCTACTTTCACAGCTTTATGTGTTACCTTGCAATAATAACAACAAGAAAACAAACCTTCCATAAAATACAAAGCAGTAAGAGAGCATCAGTTTCAAGTTTGGCTAGTAATTCCACAGAATATTTTTAGGCCTGTGATGAAAAAAGGGAACATAACACAATTTTTGCAAGCTGTTTCTCTTGGCAGATGGCATTTCCATTTTCAGTGTAACTCAAAAGGCTGAAGTGACTGGCACTACTCTTCACTTTAGTTAAACCCTACCATAGCTGCTGCTGCAGCCACTGCAGAGTTCTGCTTTCATGTTGCTGCTAGCACAGGGAGTTTCAGAAGAATTCTGGATTGGCTTGGATACAAGTCTAGCAGGGTGCTACAAATAGAAATAGCAGAAGAAGGTAGTCAAAATATGCAGTGTTGGATGAGGGGTAGAGAAGTAGTGCAGACAGGAAGCCAATGGAAGGAATAGGTGTGCTATTGCTCCCTGCCCCTCGCTGCGATTCTGAATGCATTCCCACCCCAAACCCCTCACAAAATTCCCACTTGCATTAACTTTGCCTCACTTCATACCAACATTTGGTGGCCTTTCTGGATAAAAAGGCAGCCACATAGAAAGAGGATCGGCTGCTTTTAGACCTGCTCTTTCAAAACCACCCTGTGCATTGCGTAATAGCTTCACACGGTCACCAGGCTATAAAATTTGTCTCACAACAGGTATGGTGGGGTTGAACATGCATCTGTGCACTTGAAACTCTCTGACCTCTGGGGATACATGTCTGTCACCTGGGCTTGATCCATTCATACCTTAGACTCATAGAATATGAATTGGAAGGGACCCATGAAGGTCATCAAGTCCAACTCCTTCACATGGTGGCCCACATTTGAAAGTACCTGCTGTCTGGTTCTGTTGATGCACCTGATGGCCTGGCCTGTTTTCCAAGGTCCAGACCACATCCAGCTCCTACTGGCTCCCATGGCATACATCAGTCACATTAAGGAAACTGAATATGGATTTAGGAGCCTAAATTTTGGCACTTGAGGTGGAAAACTTTAGCCAGTAAGACTGCACAATCCTATTACCATGACAGCTCGGGAATGTGAGAACTCAGCAGCTTGGAATAAGGCGCCACATTAAAAATAGATTAAACTGAAAACAGCCCTTACGGCCTACGGCGCCCAGGACAAGTGTCTGCCAGCTGAAATGCCTCGTAGGTAACTGTTTGCTAGTGAATCAGGTGCTGGCTGAAGGTGCCCACAGTTGCCTCAAGACACAGACAGATTTTTTTTTCCAGAGACATGGTATTATTTTTTTTTTAGCACCATATGAAACTCAGCAGCTCCAACCCTAAGGGGATCCATGCAAACCTACTGCTTGCTCTGGTTCCCATGGCACTCTCATCCACCGAATTTCACTTTGAATTTCAGACTCACAAATCTCAAAGCTCAGCCTACAGTGACAAACTGTGCCAAACCTGAGCTCCAGCAATGGAGCAGGGCTGTTTCCTCCTTCTTTTAACACTACCTATGAAACACTCAAGGAACCAAGTTGCCCTACTGTGACACAGGAAAAACATGATCAGCATCCAGTGCAAGGCATTGGAAGGACTTATTTCCTGTTCTGTTTTCAGCCTAGGGTGAAACAAAGGGTGAGCCTGCTCCCCTGGCTAGTGTCTTCCTGCTAGCCAGGGACAAAGTCACTTGTCCCTTTGGTTCTCCAAGATCTGTCCAGTGATGACCACAGAGATTTGCCAAACTGCCGGTGGGCACTTCTGACAGTTGATGGGGTTGCATTTCAGAGGCTCTGTGCCATCTTCTCGGACAGCTCACAGGGGACAGTGATGCTTCTATGCTTAATGTATGCTGTCATTTTGTATCATACCTTTTCTTTGGAAGTAATTTCATAAATGACCAAAACAAAACACAATCCCACCCCAAAATCCAAACTCCAAAGCAAGCCGAGGAGTGCTGCAGACATCACAAATTAATTACCTCTCCTTCAGCTGACTCAGTCAAAAGAAGCCATAGCCCTGCCTGCTTGACAAGAATGATCTGCCATAGTGGTGGTTACTAGTCACTAACATTACTCCCCTGGGTTTCTGCTCTTTTTCTTCTCCAGCCCCGTGATGTGGTGAGGCCGGTGACAGAGGCTTTTGCTGCTGTATCAGCATTTGTGGCATTAAAAAATAAATAAATTGTGACAATAGATCAAACCTTTGGTTTCCACAGCTGGGTTGCTTGAAGAGATAAATGACCAAGCATAACCCCAGTGCCTAACTGTCCTTCTCCTCGACCTGTCCTCTCATGCCTGATTCATGCAGCAGTCACACAGTAACAGCAAAGATTACAGTCTTGCACAAAGAACTGACAAATGACTTGCTCATAGCAGATTGGATGCATTCACATGCAACATGCTGAAATAATATTACAAGCACACTCCATCCAATTTCATCTTCAGCTAAGGATAGTAACTCACTGAATATTGCAATACACTTGACAGGTTAAGAAACCTCTTTATTAGGTTTAATTCCTTGCAGCTCTCTATTTTCCCTGCAGGATTGTTTGGGAACATCTTAGCAGTAACAGGATCAAAAAAAAGAAAAGTATATACCAGGTGTGTGAGTGAGCAACTGCCACATGACAGAAAAGATGCCAAAACTTTGGGAGATTCCAGAGTAGTTCTATTTCAGTAGATTCAGGTTGTCTGAAAACCTCACTGCCTGTGTTCTGGTGGAATAAATAAAAGCAGGTAAGTGATAGGAGGGGATACATCTCCCCACATCCAAGGGTTTTGCAAGACATCCTCGGTTCCCTACACTCTACACACAATCTACACATTAAATTTCAGATTCAGAAGGCACCCTTCTTTCACATGTAGCTTAACAAATTTACACTAGGCTTTGTAATCCTAAAATACCTCTGTGGCACAAAGCCACATATGCAATACGTGGGTGGAAAAGCTGTCAGCATAGCGGAAAAAATATTCTACTGAAACTCAAAACTCTACAGAAACAGCTGAGTCACTCTTTCACAGTTAAGGTAGTCTGGGCTTGTTACCCTCTTCTATGCTCTGGATAGTATCTAGCACAACCCCCACCCAGTGACTGGCAGTAACTCCAGCAGAGCTCTGAGCAAGAACTGCCTTGGAAGAGCTGGGCTGGCGTTCCTCGCACAGGGGTATCATCTCGTCACACACACACAGAGGGGATGAATGCTGCCTGTCCTGGACACTCAAAGCCCTTGGGTACATATAGCAATGTGGGTATATCTGCACTGGCCAGTGCACACACACCAGCTCTAACCCTGGTATACAAGACAATACTTCAATTCTGCCAGCTTCACAGAATCACAGAGTATTAGGGGCTGGAAGAGACCTCGAAAGATCATCCAGTCCAACCCCCCTGCCCAAGCAGGATCACCTAGAGTAGATCACACAGGAATGTGTCACTTGGGATCTGATTGCAGCTCTTAAGGCAAATCATGTCTTCCTGAACTCCTGAGAATTAATGCTTTTTTATTAAAAAGCTTGAGCATAGGGGAAGTTTGAAAACCTAGCTCAGGTGCACTAAGCTAAAGGAGTAAGAAAAAAAATAAAAATAAACAAACAAAAACTTTTCTTTCTTTCTTTCTTTCTTTCTTTCTTTCTTTCTTTCTTTCTTTCTTTCTTTCTTTCTTTCTTTCTTTCTTTCTTTCTTTCTTTCTTTCTTTCTTTCTTTCTTTCTTTCTTTCTTTCTTTCTTTCTTTCCAAGCCTCACGATTCTTCAGTCAGCCCTATTGTTTTGCCTGGGAAAAGGGAGCTGCCTATGAACCATTTATTAAAGCATAATATTACTGAAATTGCAAAGGTCCAGAAGTTGTAACTGCCAACAGATTATAGACTCTACTACTCAGTCACATGGAATCTACAAAGTTCACTTTAAAAGGATCTCTAGTACAGACTATATATTTTGATCTCCAGAAAATATAATTTGTCTTGAAATTATTTTGATCCTTTGACCTCTATTTTAATTGGAATGAAAGATTTTCCTGAAAACTTGTATTGGTGTGTCCAAATCAGAAAAGTCTACATACATGTAAACAGTAGCTTAATTTCTGTGCACAACAGTGTGTCAGATTTTCAGTGTAAGAACATTGTTTTCAAAAGAACTCCTGGAACAATTTATACTAATTAGCTGCACTGTACACACACATCCATACAAGTGCTATCACAGGCATCAACAGTTGCTTATGGGGCAAGTTTGACACTGTAAAATGGCAATGTCAAAACATAACTCTTGTATTTTAAGCTCTCTGATGACAAGCACACTCTGACACATCTTCCACAAAAGCTCATCTCCCACTTTTATTAGATGCCAACATGATAGCTGCTAGCTGGTTTAACTTGCATCCTTGGGCTTCCTCCTCCAGTGGGAGGGCATATTCTGTATTTTACACCACAAAAGGGTGCCCAGTACGTACACATGTCCCAAATGTGAATTGTTCCCTTATCCTGCTCTCCCATTGCACTGGAATGATGGGTGGGACACTTGTGATGGAAGAAACGCAGGGAAGGATTCCCCAACGTTTCAAAATTCACCGAAACGTGTCTCGGTGTTCTCGTATCTCACAAACCCAGCAGTCCTCCAGAGAGAGTGCTTTGCTTTTCAAGGGAAATGACTCTGACTGGGTCAAAAATATACTTTTCTAAATAAACAGATTATCTTATATAGCATGAAAGCTAAAAAAAAAAAAATATAAAAGTAGCCTGAGCATGCCCACACCCTGCCTGCCATCACCATACAGGCACACATGCCCAAGCTTTGGCTGGATACCACTTCAAGTGCTCTCCAAGAGCAGATGTTGGACAGGTTGTTCTCTCCTAGGCCCTCCCTCTCTCCTTTTTTTGGAACATTTGTTCACTATCCAGTTAAACTCAACACAAATTTTGCCACTGGCAGAATCAAACTCTAAATATCCTCACTTCTACATCCTAAATGCAACTTTTTTCTCACCTTCTCTCTGAATCTCCCTCAGTGTCGTGTTTTGTTCCAAATAATGTCCCTCCTTGTCTCAAAGCAGCTTTTTTTATGCTTCTGGCCACTGATGGCTGACCACAATTAAGTGTCCTTCCAGGAAGTCCCCTCCAAGTCAATGGGTAATGCAGCAAAACTGATGAGAAGACACCTGCAAGCCATACCAGACATGGAGCAGGCGTCTTGCACAGAAGTCTGTAAGCCTTTAAGAACCACTGCTCAGTTATGAGCACAAAACACATACCAAAATATATACTCTTCAGCTGACCCCTAAAATGTTTTCATTACTTGTAATCTTCTCCTATTGGCTACTGAAAGGGGAAGAGCAAATTTCTCTCACTTAAGTGAATACATGAAAACTCACTCTCAGCTGGTTGCTCATGAGCTCTGGCAGCGATAATCCAGGTCACTGACGTAACGCTGAGGAACACATCCAGCTACTGAACAAAAGTCATGATGAACACCAGTCATGTCCAGAAACAGCTGTCACTGTTTAAAATTCTAAGGAAACAATCCATATACAAATTAGCTAATAAAAGTCACAGTTATAGTACTGATAGCTAAAACCCCCAGATTTCCTAAACCACTTGGTAATCAAATTACATTAACCAAATTAAAAATGTGAATGACATTCCTCACGTACTATAAAATGACCTATATATTTTTATGTGGTCTCATGAAATATCCACTAGGAATTTGCCATAGCAAAGGCTGCCTTTAAATTGGTTTTATCATCTCAGAATTCTCGATGTGAGACTTGCAAATATTACTGCTCACAATGCAAACACAAAGCAGTATAACTAGAGCTTTATTTATTTACATTACCTACATGTTCACTTAAAATCAGAACTTGATGCATTCATGTGGTAATCATATATTGACTTTTTCAAACAAATGTTGCCAACAGAGTTGTTATATACATTCCTCTCTCAGCAAGCCAAATAACACAGTGCTATTCTTAAAACTGCAGTCTAGGGAATCAAATCCCAGTTTTACTGCACTCAATAGCACACACACACACCCCCGCCTCGCCTCCAGAAACAACTGGAATAAGCCAACTCTGTAACCAATAATAAGATAGGTCAAGAAATTTTGGGTATGAAAACACTGGCAATCCCATTCTTTTGATATTTAACATGAGTTCCAGTAAACACAGGAGGGTTGCTGACTGGAATGAAGCAAGCAGTGCTGGCACACAGCCTTCCAGATTTTGTATTATTTTATGAGAAGTCTAAATGCTAATTTGCACAGTTATGAATCAACAAAAGACAATGATTTGAGCTCGACTATCACCAGGGTTTTAACTGAACTGGCACATCAAGAAAAATGTGAAAATAACTTTCCAAAAGTTTAGCAAATACACGTTCCAGCTCCACCAAACTGCACCTGGTTCCACCAAAGCACATTAAACCCTAATGTAGAAATGACAACTTAATGAAAATAAAATGTATATGGGACAGATGACTATAAGTGTGTATAAGAATGGAATATAAGACAGTGACCAGCAGCAGCTTTAGCATTCAGTCCTGATCTCACAGTTGCTGTTTCAGGTGTACTTAGTGGTATTTGTGCCCATCACCTCCTCTCCTCCCCCTGAGGGACTTCAGTACAAATCCCACAGTGGAACCAATACATATCAGCAGGCCAAGAACCACTTGGTTCTCGAGGCAGGTCTACAGCCAGATATCAGAAGCTGGAGAGGGAATACCCAGAGTGAGAAAAACGAGGTACAAGAGTTCCACAGTACTCAAGAAAATTCTGAAACATTTAGGGGCATTTATTCAGCCAAGTCTTTTCCTTACTCCGGTGGGATTTTGTCAGGGAAAGTGGTGTGAATGCCTGAAGTGGGATTAATTCCTAAAGTGGCTCTTTATTTTAAATGCAAATAATCTGAAATCACCGAACTCTGCTCAGAAAAGGTGCTATGCTGATTCCTCTCTACAGTTACTTGGTACTGACCCTCAGAAAAGCATCTCTTGCTGTGTAAAATCAAGCATCCTCACATTTCAAAGAAGTCAAGTCATCAAACTAATAAAGGAAGGTGTAATGCCTAAAACTAGGCAAGGTCTAGAAGCTCTGTTGACTAGATACTGGCTTTATACTGAAGTGTAAGTTGACCTGCTGCACAGAAAATACTGTCAGTGCAGGTAACCAGAGCCAGCTTCCACCACATGGGCCCAATCCTGTTCCCACTGAAGTCAGTGGCAGAGCTCCAACCTGTTTAATGGGAACTGCAAAAGGCTTTCTATCTACTTAATATAAATGAAGATACACATCTCCTCTTTGACATATTTTGGGCTCAAAGCCATTGGCTGACACTTGTTTGGTTCTCTGCATGTATGTGACTCATGGGATAATGTAATGCCTGATTTCCATTCTGCCAAACCTGTCTTTCTCCATGGTTAACTATTAATTTCATAGGCAAGATGCAATACTGCAGTAAAATAGGATGGTGTTAAACGAAGAAAACTGCACTTAAACATCTGACTAAATTAATCGGATTCCCTTTCGTGAGGGTTCCCTTCCAACTATATGGGTATACCCATACAGTCTTTAAGACATCAGCCCACTGCTCCTGCATAAGGGGGAGTTTGTGGAAGTTTCTAGCAAAGTACTTGGCAGGCAAGTTAGTGTAAACACACTGCCTTTACCCTACCGGGATGGTTTGACAAAAAAAGATAATAGAAATGACATTTATAAAACTGTACTCCAAATAGTTGAATTTTGTTTCAGGCCACCTATGCAGAACTGGGTTACTCTGGATATACAGGTGCTCAATAAACTACGTGCACAGCTGGATTTTCTACCAAAGCTGAAAACCCTTTGGGTAAGATTTTACTTTCTTTGTATAAATAGTCTGAGATACTAAGTACTACCATAAAAAAAGAAATTATTAATAACATCATATGGGCTGGAAGGAATTATCTGAACAGATTTTCTGATTCTTCTGAAGATATGCTTATTAAGTATTTTCTTGCAGTTAAAGCTATGACACAGCAAATCACACTGGAACCCTGATATTTCCATGCAAGGTGTGTGTCTGCGATTTCACTTGCATAAATCTGAATTTCATTACAGGGGGAGAAAGAGATGTCCAGGACCAGAGATGTCAATGTATAAAACATTATTTTTCACTTAACCTGTTATGAAAGAGGCCATTGGGCCTGCTCCTCCACTCTTTACTCAGATATTTGCCATTCTTTTCACCACTGAACTGGTCAAACCCAATTCAACCAGTATACTCAAACTACTTCTAAAGTGCAAAGCACTGAGAAGCACTCGCTTTCACCTAACGGCAAAGCATCTCCCACTGTCCCCATTCAGTGTGGAAACTCACACGGAACACTCCACACAAGAGACTGCTCCTACCCTCCAACCCTCTGAAGCAGGTGAGTGAAGCAAGCTCCCAAGGGGCAACTTGTCTGTCACCGTGGAAAAATAATAAACCACTGAGAAATCTTGACCTTCCTCCACCGCCCCCAACCTGCCGCAGGACTTGGCGGTATGGTCGTGAGCGAGTTCTCAACTCTGTACACAGTGCCAGCAGCCAACTACTCCCTCCTCCCCAGCATGTGATTACTCACTCAAGCCTCTCAGTCACTGCCCATCCCCATGTCTCACCCCCTCCATGCCCCCAGCCCTGTGCCTGGAACTGGGGGTGCAGAGGAAAGGGCTGCACAGTGTGGCAGGATGAGCAGAGGTTGGCAGCAGCGCTGCGTACGTAAGGAACAAGCTCGGTGGGAAACCTTCAAAAAGCCACCCCGCGGTCGTGAAGACAAATGCCACTGAGTATATACACACCCACCCTGCCCAATGCTGGAGCTGCTCAAGCCCTTGCCCAAGCCAGAATAAAGAGCCTTGGTGTGGGGAGATGAGTGGGAATGCCATGTGCAAGGCCAGCCCCTGCCCACAGTCCTGCCATGCTGGTTTGACGTATCCACGGCACGTTGCCGCCGCACGGCTTCCACCGGTCATCCTCTTCTGCAGCAGCAAGGACTGCCTGCTGTTCTGAGAGACTAGGCAATCCCCAGAGGTTCTTTCCAGCTACAGCTGTCCTGTGCTATTTGGAGCAGGCTTTCATAAAAATCCTTTCCAGCACCCAACATTTATAATGCCTGCCTAAAGACTGCTGAAAGAGGCAAAGCATGGCATCACACTTGAGATTGGAGCATTGTAGCACTGCTTACTTTGACCCTGGTGTTGAGGCAAACAACCCTGAACGTGCTGCTGTGAGAACTTTTTCACCTGGACAATCTTTTTAGGGACCTGTTGAAGGTTTAGCTGTGCACAGGGGTAAGGGTTGACATTGGCAGGAAGAGAAAATGCAGAGCTGCAGCTGGAGAGGATTGGAAGGGGGCTGCCAAAAACACAGACTGCAAAGAGCACCATGCTGTGAGAACATTTCTGGTCTAAGCCACGGCTGGGAGGTCTGTCGAAGGCTCAGCCTACAGTTAGGGTTAGGATTAGGGAAAGCTGCTTGCTTTGGCACTGTGTTTAAGGCAAGTGTCTCTGAACACTTCCCTGCTATCAATAATTTACCCTTCGTAATATTCCAGGGCATGCTATGTTTATATAACTATTGAAACACCTATGTGGTAGATAGGTGATCTTAATTTTGAATCACAGAACGGTTGATTCTTCTGCCGCTGAAGACCTGTTTAATCTACAGTTCATTTAAATTAATGGAAAAATTTGCTTTGTCTGAGGCCATAAATGATTTGCTTGAAACCACACGAACAGTGAGTCACGGTTCAGAACATAACTCAAACGACCAGGACTCTATTCCCATGCTCTAACCACTAGATTACAGTCCCTCCCACATATACCCTGCAATAATCTTTGCTCAAATGATAACAGCGTTTCCCTACTTTACACGTTGGACGGCATTTCTCAGTAAGGCACATCATACCCAGCAGGAGTACAGGTCTGAAAGGCTGGGGGAGGAAGGAAGCACAAGTTAAAAGGCATTATTTTCACCCAACACCACTAGATATTAACTCTTCCCTTGGAAAGTTACCAGCTCTGAATCCACCAATTCACTTATTGAAAAATAAACCCCTCGACCCCAATCCACACTCATCTCTTCCCTGTCCCAAGCAACAACTGCTGGCGGGCTGACCTGCCTGGTCCATTTCGGAGGAGCAGCACCACCCGGCCGGGAGGAGGTTGAGCCTTGGGGCTGTGTGGTGCGGGGCCTCGCTGCCGGGAGCTGTGTTGCGGACATGTGCTGCCTCGTGGCCCGGGCATCGCCCCCTCAGGCTCACGCCAGTCCAGCCTCTGTCTCTAGGCTGTTTACCTCGTTGCTCATGTGCTACACTGGACGTAGGGGCAACGAGCGATGGGGGGCTGGCTTCTCCCCAGGGCATCACCCTCTCTACCCCACGGCGCCCAGGGGCACCGACAACAGGTCCGGGGCGGCCCGGCCCGGCCGCCTTGGAGGCGGCAGTCTCACCCGAACCCAGCGCGGAGCGGACCCGCG
>VXBZ01007461.1:55265-69489 GCA_013399135.1 Heliornis fulica | reverse complement strand
CGCCCTGCTGGCCACGCTCCTCTGGATGCAGCCCAGGATGGCTGCTGGGCCGCAAGAGCACATTGTCGGCCATGTTGAGCCTCTCATCCACCAGCACTCCCAAGTCCTTCTCCTCAGGAGTACATATAGAACATGGTATGTGGCAGCCCTGTTAGGAACTGCAGTGCTATTACAGATTCATTTTACCACCTTGTTAACCCACAATATGTCGTTGCTACTGACAACGCTCCAGAGTGTCCTGTCTGCACACAAACCCTCTTGAGGTGAACTCCATCATGGCCCCACCTTTCCTCTCCCACCTGCAGAAGCGGTGGGCAGGAAAGGAGACAGATTTGGCTAGGGTAGGGATGTGTGCTGTGGAGCAGACTGGACTGTCTGGCTGTCCTGGGAGTGACAAGGGGACATTATCCTCACCGGAGAGTAGCGCTGCACCCTGAGTGCACTGGGGAGTAAGCAGGGATGCTGCAGCAGTGGTTTCCTATGTGAATACAGAGCTGGCAACCTACCATCTTACTTCTCACAGGGTAATGAAACACAAATGTCTCCCCTCTCCTCTGTTTCCTTCCCCAGGGAGGGAAACATGATACTGCACATAAAAGCTGCCACACAAAAATTTTCAAATGAAAAGGCTTTATGTGCCAGAGCCTTGGAGGCTGGTAGATCATTATGCAGCAGTCAACCAGGACCTTCCCTTCAGCTGGGAAAGGTGACTGATGTCTATTTGTGATGTGCAGTTTGATCTGTTGGATCAAACTGCACATCACAAATAGACATCAGTCACCTTTCCCAGTCACCATCATTACAGAAAGCTGTAATGATAACTAATTAATTAGTTATCATTACAGCTTTCCTTTGGAGAAACACTGTTTACCACTCCAAGATGAACCAACTCACATCCATGTCATCTTCCCTTTTGCATCATTCCCCCTTGTCCTCCCCTACACTCCTTGAGGGGTCTCTATGGCCATGTCCTCAACCCTTGCTGTCCTTGTGCTCTGCTGAGTTCTGGCTCCAAGCCTGAGAGGTCAGGCCTTTGCAGTTATGAACCAGCTGACTGGGAGAACCTTCATCTCCATTTGCCTGATCATTGCTCACCTCCTTTCAAATGGTGCCCATAGCACTGTCTGTCTCCATCTTGCCACCTGTAATCACATACAATCAGCCTGTGAAGCTGTGAGTAGTTTATCTGTTTACAGATTTTTCATGGGTAATGAGCCTTTACATACACAGTTCCTTTTTTATAGGTAGAACCATATTTCACTTACCACATTCATGGTGCCCAGCATATTCTGAATGCTTTTCAGATACAGGGTTAAGTTCTGTTCAAAACAACATACAGTTGAAATACCACATTCCTGTTCAGTAAAAAAAAAAGAAAAAAAAAAAGAAAAATAAAGATGTGACAGTATTGCTCCTACCTCTCACCATACTGTTTTCTGCAGTATTAGGCTATCACCTTGCCTCTAGACTTTCCCAAATTGTTCATAGTTCTCCTACTGGTTTGCATCAGTTATCCCTTTGCTCAATATTTCATCTATCCACAAATTGTCTATTCTCTAGTCTTTTACCTCAGACTAAACAATATCCTCCCTTCTTTCACCCCTGGATTTACTCTCCAGTCTCTCCTGCACACCTTACAAACTTCAGTGGTTTCTCTCAGCACGAGTAGCTCAACAACCTTTCATTCATTCACGCTTACATCTCCCTGGCAGGTGGAGCAGTGTTGTTACTCTCTATTTCACAGCCTGAGAGATGGAGTGACTTGCCAAGGCCACACAAGAAATAAGTAGCAAAGCTGAGAATTTAATCTCTCCTATGTCCAGAGTTAATATTACAACCAATGAGCATGCAAAACTTTGGCTACTGCTCCCCTACAAATGAAACAGTTTGTTTTTCATAAATGTTTTAATTTGTTTAAAATGAAAAAGTTGAATCAACTTTTATCTTGAAACATATTTATTTCTGAAGTGAACTGCCAAGAAAACATCACTATTTTCTTTTTTATTTTTCCTACTGTACCCTTAAGGGAGCATATAGGAAATGTAACTTTATTTTTTTTTTCTAGACCTTACCCCTAGCCTATTGAATTGAAGACTGCAATTGATCTGAGTAGGAACTGGTGCAGCCCCTTAGCTGGCATACAAATTATGCAGCACAATAGTAATAGGGTAGTTATGATACTCTAAACCCAGTCCCCAACTCTGCTTTTAGAGGCAGAGTGTTCTAAAATACTCTCTGAAGAATGCAGCTCTTAGAATATAGCTGAATACTTCTCATGGCATCATCCAAGATGTAATCCCAAACTGGAGAGTTAACCTCCCTGTAAATCCAGAAAACTGGAACATGGCTTGTACCTGTGCTCACACATGGGTGACACCAACTTTGGGCATTTACTTTAGGTGCTCTCAAAGTGCCTCTCAAAGAGCAACACAGGGAACTTGGGCTCACAAATCTCCATGTCCTGAACTGCACCTAAAACAAGACAGCAAAATAACAGGGTCTTGATAGTGTCATCACATAAAGTCAGCTGGATTGCATACCTTGATTAGCACTGATATTTAACAAAATCCTGCTAGTTAGACCAATAGCATCTCCTCACTTGTAATCCACTACGATACATAAAGCCTGTGATGATTATCAGCTCCTAAAAATACTCACTTGCCATAACAAAACACCAGCTAAGGCTAAGCACATGTATTGGTAACTGCTCCATAGTGCACCTATGTGAACACTGCAACATAACACCGAGTCACCCAAGAAGAAAATGCCCTTGTTTCTCTATACACATGTTCTGATTTTGCATGAATCCTCTGGAGATGTTAATGTAGTCATCCTGTAATACTATTCCTACCTGTTATTTCAATGCAAAAGGTTCAGTGCATTGGGGTAAACATAAATTTGGCAATGTGTATGGAGACCATGTATAGTCAATCCCAAATCATCTGGTTTTCAGAAGGTACATCTGCAAAGATGGGCTGATACATTTTGAGAAGGCTACTTAAGTAACGGGGAACCTGGCCACTGACTCAGAGGTTACATTTTACTGACCTCAAGAGATGTTCAGAAAGAACATGGTACAGCATGGCTCCAGCTTCACCACTCTCTAGTTCTTGTTTTCATTATTCTGGAAGTATCTACAAAAATTAAGTAAAAACATTTATATTACAGAAATGCCACAATATGTTGGACACTTCCCAAAAGTACAGAAAAAGACCCTTTGCTACACAAAGAATTTACAAAGAGCAAGAAGTGAGAAGTGCTGTCACTCCCCCAGTGAGCACACTGCTGAATCCAAGGCAGGTTTCAGCAGGAACAAGAGTGGCATGAGGCCTCTCAGGGAACTCAGTGACCTGGTGGGATTTTTACACTTCTCTTACACTGAGGAAGTGTGTGATTCACAGTCAGACAAGGGGATAGCCTCACTACCTGTGAGCTCAGAGTTTCTGATTCCCAGCCTGCAAAAATTCAGTGTTCAAAGTATATGGCATTAAGGACTAAGACCTGGAAATATGAAGATAATACACCTTCGGTGCAACCCTTCTTTTATTAATGTCATAAAATGCTTGACTTCAGTGGCAGAAAGGTTTGGGGCCACACTTGACTCATCATTTAAAATGTCAGGTTTTATAAGTTCTGACTCCATACTAACAGAACACACTTTTACCACTCTGTGTGGCTCCTGCCTTGTATCTGAATTCTTGACCTCCCTTTTGAGTTAAACTCAGCTTTCTCTAATTATCCCATTGCCAGCCCAGGGATTACTGGCATGAGTAATCTAAGCAGAAGTTGCCCTACTAAATGAAAAATGTCAAAGGCAGTGAGAGGGAATGGAGTCACTTCTTAGAGTCACTTGGTGACATCACGAATGAATCCAAACCATGATCAAAGCACCCACCAGCACCAGGAAACAACAGGTGCACAGAGGAAGGAGGCAAGTCAGAGGCAGTCTCAGCTTGAAAACAATAGCAGTTTTGTTATCAGTTTGAAGCTAATAATAGCAATGCTCCTGGCATCAGAAGTTCCCTGACTCTCTTAAGAATAACCACTGCACAAAGATGAGACTCCAGAGGCAGCTTGCACTTAACGAGCTGGCAGACAGTGCTGAGGTCCCCATCTGCAGTGTGCTGACCCTGCCACAGTGACTTCACCCAAGGCTGATTTCACCTCAGCTGGTGGATGGGGCAGCACAGGCCCTCCTGCAACCACCAGCAGGTTATGTGATGATAGCCCTTCATTCCCTGCAGGCACTCCAAAGGTCACTGGAAAACATACAGCACAAGGATCTCCTGCCTGCTGAGGCAACACCTATTCTGCCTTCTAAGCCTCCATAGAAAGAGAGGTGGCACATGCTAACAGTCAGCATGCCAGTCTTGTTCATACAAAGGAGACATTACTCACCACTGCAGGAGTTCCACAAGACCTTTGTATTTGCATTCTTCTGTTCAAACTGGAACCTTATACTTTATGTACAAGTCTTTATCTTAAGTGCAATAAGAGTTAATCACAAACCAGGTGAGTCTAATGATCAGTAGGGTTTTTTTTCCTGAAAGGATCACAGTCCCATAGGAATCTAGAAACTGAAGTTGTGAGGTTACAAGGACATTTCAAAGTTCTAGAGGAAAATAGGACTGGCTACCTCAAATTACTACCTCAAAACTATTCCTTCTGCTTGAGGCAGCTGACAGCTGAGCTACTGAGTGCTTTAAATAAATATTATCAGAATTCATAAGAATAAAAACCAGAAGACTGCTTTTGATGGAAGCCATCACCCTTTCCATTCCTTTTATGGGACCTTAAAAATTATATTTTGTTTGCAGTAATAGTTCAGAAAGAAAAAGCCAGTGACAGTGCCAGTCTGTTTGCAAGATGTTTTCACATCAAATCCTTACAAAGCAATGCTGGAAAGGAATTGCTGTTCGACCAGGAGGTAGCAACAATGTCACGTGACTTACACAGCCATAGTGTTAATAGCAGAGCTAAGGGTCATCAAAGCTGATCAATTCAGCAAAAGCCCAGAGATGGCTAATCCCAGAAAAAAAATAAGTCCTGCAAACTAGTTGTGCTTCAAAGTGAAAAATGAGCCAGCTATGCAACTGGGTTTCCCAGCTGCACAAATACCAACCTTTTTTTTTTTTTTTTTGCTTTCTACTGCTGCAATTAAAGCAGGAAATGGGAATAAATTTTTGGAGTCAATCTGAATAATTCTTTCGGGCCTAAAGAAGTAAGTTAGATACTAATGTAATGCAAATTAAAGAGAATATAATAATATCAGCATAAATCCTAGTTAACAAACTCCAACATTTTATTCATGTTGTAGCTCAAACTGCTCACATGTATGACATAAACATGGTAAATAAAAAGTGAAAATTAGCATAGCAAGGTAAAATTTATTTTTGGAAAAGTAGTTCCTATATTGGTTAAAAGTGGGGGAAAAAATCCAGATTTTTAATTACAAAAAAAAGTTGCATGGTTCTGAAAAGAATTAATGCAATATATTTTAGTGTTGGGAGCTGCACCACTGGATTTTGTTTTACTAAGATGTGTAATTTTAAAAATAAAATGATAACCTAAAAAACTGCATGCCACAGAACACACACAGCATGGTAGGAAGAATCCTTTCAAATGCCAAGTAGGAAAGGACCCATGCTTCTTGTCTGCAATCTGCCACTGAACTGCCAGAAGAGGAGAGCAAAGTGTAACTCTGCCTAGCACCCTGTTGCTCCCTGTCAGAGAAACAATTGCTGATAGTTACCACAACCAACACAGCTGGCATTTAGGTTGGATAAGACAGTACAGTTGATAGTGGGCCAGTATTTTCCATAAAAAAGAGAGTATTCCTTGCTAGCATGAGTGTTCTGGGACCTTTAAGTTGATGGAAGTATTTATATAACTAAGTGTGAGGCTTATGGATCATTTGCATCCACGGTAAGGTCTAGACTCCTCACCACACAGGAATGACTTTTCTGATTTATTAATTAACTGAACCCAACATCACTTCCCCAGCTCAGCATCTCACTGATAAAAGTTTCAGGCTCCTGTTTCCTTCTCTTTTATGGAAGTACAAGACACTGAGAGTCTCCTAACTGTAGCTGCCCCTTGTATGTAGCTGCACAAGCTCAGGTGCTGATCCCACTCGATATGCAAAAATTGGTGCCTGAATTTTATGGAAGACAATAAAAACCTTAAGTATCTGTGCCTCTATTATGAGAAAAGGCTAAATGTTCAAACTGTGGAAATACTATTGTGGGTAGAGCTCAGATCTTCTGACACACGAGCTGCAAACTCAAAACAAAGTCTTCAGCAAGCCAGATCTTGCCCCAGTGTCCCTTGCCTATTTGTTTCAGTGGGCTCAGACCTACTGAGTCAAACCTCCCTTGCAGCACTGAAATACCTCCAAGTCCTTGCATCCACATATTTTGTTCAGGGATGAAAAAATCCATCTGGATTGGTCACGGAACATGCGATGAATCAAATTTTAAGCCTACTGAAAATCTTCCCAGAAATCTATTTAAAAACACTCAGAAAGTGAAAGCATGCACACTCGTTGTTTTTCCCATAGCTCAGCTGCTAATGCTGCTTTAGCAGAGCTGTCTCTGAACTCTCACTAAAACTATGGCCACAGGTAGTGTGCCTTTCAGCTGAGGAAAGCCAAAGACATGCAGAATGCTTCAGAACAGGCTCCAGTATTCTCTCCTGCTCCTATACACTCACGTGGAAAAACTGTCCCTGCATTGAGACAGCAGTCACACAAATGAAGTATTTTGTTACAGATGTTTTCTGGGTCAGGTTTGTGCCCCAGGTTTTCCAGTTATTTGTGGCACAGTGTAGCACAGCAACCCACACTAGCTTGTTGGCAGTAAGATAGCTGGAGGTCTCTGGGACTGGCTGCCTACATGCATGTTCCTGCTGGAAGTATACACACACCCTCATCCTGACTTCATTTAGGAGAAAGGGAAAGGAAATAGGAAGGGAAAGGAAATAGGAAGGGAAAGACCAGTGTGTGCTACGCTCCTCAGGCTTGCCCACCCGCTGAATCCCTTAGTGCCGAAGGGTTTGACACGGGAGGAGGAAGGACGAGAGGTGAAGGTACACATAAACAGTGTACCTCGAAGAATTTAATTTCCTGGTAAGCAAAGTCCTTTTCTGTAACTGCCAAACCACATTTCCACCGAGGCTGTGGGTGACTTCAAAGCAGTGCCTGCACCCCCTGGAGGAGGGCCTCAACAACCTGGACAAACGATTGTGGCGTTACCACACTCACGGTGCCCTTTGAAGTTTTCTACAGTTGTGTGTGCCTTGGTAAGGTCCTCTTTGGAATGTGTATGTTCAGCAGAGAGTGGGCATGCAGAAAAACAGTCTGTAGGGAAGTCACTGTGCTTCAGCAGAGCAAGACTCAGTCTCTGCCAAGTGGCTACTGGTGTTATATCGACTGCACATGCACCACTGGGAGTCTACAACAGCACGGCCAGTATGTTTTGAAGTGTTCTGAGTTCCCCTCCGCTTTCCCTTTGCATGTAACTCTTTTTTGTCCCCTACTTTTGCAGACAGGATGTTCCCCTTGAAGTCACCAAGATCACCTTTGCTGCAGTATTGCTGATCCTGAATTCTTTCCTCATGGTTTCAGTTTGTGTAATTGTGTAATAACTCCAGACCATATAAATCATGCCAGATGCAAGAAAGCCCCACACGATGGCTGAACCACTCAGAATGATGAGAGTTTCCTCTGTACAGAGATTTGGGGGTTAAGTGAGGTGCAGCAACATGACCTCAAAGGACTGCTAGTGATGGAGGAAGCACAAAGCTTCCTGGCTATCAGAGGGAAACCTCATCTAGTTACTGCTTAGAGAAGAGAAAATGAGATGAGCCCTTCTTCAGTGGCATTGTTGCCTCTGGGACATGCTACCAAAGTGGGTTTTTTTCTACAAATCTGGCTGCAGTTGGTTATATTAAATAGAGCCCTAGCACTAGATTGTATCTGGGAAATTCACTGCAACAGAGAGAGATACTCAGGTGTCTGTGAGTGTAATTGCCTTGTTCTTCTGGGAGGCTGCGGTAGGTTCCAAGGCAGGCAGAGCCAAAGAGCAAAGAGCTGAGCCCAACTCCTTCTCTGCTATTTGCTTCTGCTTCAGGAGGCAGAAAGCAAAAAACCAAACCAGTTAACTCACCAACTGCAGAGAATCATCTTTCTGGGAGGATGGCACTGCTGAGGTGAGTACTTCTTGTCTGCAGGGGACAGAGAGAGGCATTACTTGCCTGATCAAAGCATCACTGGCACTGATCATCTAGCACACAATCTCCCTAGATGCTGTCAGCAGGAGGTCAGTGACAGACATGCTGTAATTGCCAATAGATGTTCTTAAATTGTCCTCCCACATATTTTGTATGATCCAGACACAAACAGCTCATTTTCTATTCACGTCTATGAACAGAAGTGAGGCACAATAAACAATCTGGCTGCTATTCCCTGCCAGGTGACAAGCTCGCTGTTTCTTTCTTTCTTTTCAAGTGGCTCTTTATTGAGCTTTATATGGTATTTCAGAGGTCATATAGGTTGCAGGGAATAATAAAGCCATTGATAAGAAAGAAGCTTGTGTCCTCGTTCTCCCAACACCTTTTTTTTTTTCTTTCTGAAGGAGAAAGAGAGCTATGGCTCTCCAATCTAATTGCTTTCTTGGAGGGTATTTATTTTAGACCGAAGAACCATTTTGAAATCTGGATAAAATTCATCACTGAAACTATTTACTCTTCTTAGTATCATATGCATAAGGTAGTTCTTCACTAGAGTATACCCTGTGACAAAGAATGCCCTAGTAATTATGGGTGGGGATTTTCATGTGGTGACTGATGATGCCTTGGAAAAGAGCCATGGCACTGCACATTCAGAAGCTAAGCTATCTAGATCCTTGCAGGCCTCATTTATGCTTTTGGGAATATAGGACAGGTGTGGCAGTTACTAAACCTGGATACTTGAGAATTCACCTCTTATTCCCAGGTGTGGACCATTAATTCTCGCTCAGACTTGTTCTGAGCTTCCTAACAAGTTTCTTTTGAAACAGATTTTATATGTGCCCATATACACACACGATACATAGCATTTTCCTTTCAATCCATTTATCTTCTTTGTTTTTACTCATCTTTAGCTATGCAGCCTCACCCTAGCTAACATTTTACACACACGTGGCAGCAAATGCTCATATTGATCAGTGGTTGTCTACTGCCACGTTCTGCAGATGGCAGGAGACTCCCAGTTTGTGTTTAGAATAATTTCTGAAGAAGTCCAGGGAAAACTCAAGCCAAGCCCCGGTGAAATTCCCAACAATGACTCTATCAATTTTAATTGGGCCACTAGACATCAGAGCAAAGTCAGAAAACACTCAAACACAGGTTGATAAAACTGTAAAATCCTGTAAAAAAGCCCCACACTGTAAAGGAACATGGCGCTCCTTTTGTTAGATGCCTTCCAGAGATCTGAACACTTTGGAGCGACACACCTAGAGCCTCCTCCCAGACCAGGCACTCTTCAGGGACACTTTTCAAGTTCAAATACCTACAAGAAAGCTCCTAATTCCATAATCTGATGTTGCTACAGAAGGTCACAGATAGCAGTTCCAGCAGCTTTGCTCCCTTTGAAGGGGGTTGTGGCTACTGAACACTAATGAGTGCCTGGTCACCTTCATTTACTTAAAATACATTGGCCATCTTCTAAGCAGCCTTCTGGAATTCTGTGAACAAAGGGGAAGGTATAGTTTTATGTTGAATTTTGAAAAAGCCCAGATGTTTGTGAATGTGGGCTTTTGTGTGTGCAGGGTGTCATGAAATTCATGATGTAAACTGTCACAGGGTGACAAAGGATTATTCAGGGTAATGAAGTGCCCTTCTACCTCCAAATCCCTCCTGAGGCCACCACCATACTGGCTTACTTCTCAGATCAAAATATCAGCTTCTGAAACTAAACTCTGGTATTGGAGAACCTGAGCTGGTTTGGCTTGAAGCACAAATTCCTGACACATGAGGGATAAGAGCTTAAAAAAAATAATAATTAAATTTATCATCAACAAGTAGTTTGTAGCTATGAAGGAGAAGCCTCTGATACGTGACTGTTAAAGAACATAATCTGCTAACCAGAATCACATACAAAGAAGTAAACCCTGCAAAACCAGGCACACCTTTACCCACCCAGCTGCCTGACTGTAAAAATGCCAGCTAAAATTTTCTGATTAAAAATTTTAACTTGATAATGGCACGATAATATGAAAATACAGCACTTAAGGAATTAAATCTCTTAATGCAAAACTAATGCAGATCCTACCTAGACAAAACTCATCCATCGGGCATGAAGTACCACTACTTCATGGGAACAGCTGTAGCTGGGGAGAAGTGTGTCATGCAACACTTATAAAAGCCAGTTTGGGTTTCTAGTGAAATTGATCATCAAGATATTAATTTCCTCAGACTCTGTAAGATTTCAGTGTTAGTCTGATTTATTTTGCTGTCACCCAATCGCCTGCTGAAGATGTGGGGGAGGGAATGGGTGTCTCCCTTTTTTTTTTTTTCTTTTCTTTTCCCTTTGCCCTCCATTTGAGAAACACATACACTACCCACATAGTTCATCTCTCCCCAGAAACCAGGGTGAGTAACTACAGGCATCTGGATAACTTTAATATTTTGATAACTGCAAATAAGGAAAGAAGTACTGGAAGATACAGAACTAGAAACTGGAAATACTTAGCTGCAAGACTTATTAGCTGCATCGAGGCAAGGAACAAAGGCATTGAATTTTTCCTGCAAATGAACTCCAGGCAGTGTTAAAATAAAATGGATGTTTGCTATTAGAATAGAATGGCTCTTTTCTTTACTTCATATTTTCTAGAACAAAAGCGCTGTAACTTTCCAAGGCTATAGCGAGTCAGTGCGAGAATTAGGAGTACGATTCTGAAACAGTGGTCACCACTAAGCAATGGTTCCCCTCTTCTTCCTCCTCACCTATTCAAAAAAGCTACCTCTGACAAATTACCTATTAACAGACAAGTTTCTATCATTTATAATATTCAATCAGATTGAAAAACCACTTAGAAATAGCATTTAACAAGTGTAAGCTTTTCCCAGCAGATGTATTCCTGAGGATTTTTCTTTGTCTTTTTTGAAATATACCCAGATTCCTGATAAATGAAAGTCATCAATCCTTCTGCCTTCTGAACACTTTAACACTTCTGCTTTGCACAATACAGACTTCTAACAACACTATTTTATTCTTGGTGCAGGTCAGTCCAGAAAGCAAAACACAGTTCTTACAGCACCAAAATGCAGGGGCTAATAAGAGAAGGGAGGCTTGCAGTAATGAGATTATGGGAAACATCTATTACAGACATTGTATTTCTGGGATGTTCCTGAATGATTGTCATCTGCTTGGCAGCCATAAGGAATGCAATCATATTCTGAGAGTCTTTCTATCCAGTTCTGAACAAATCTAGGTTGAGAGAATACAGATAACAGTTGACCAAGAAAAGCTTTATTTCATTATAATTCAAAGCATTCGCCCTCAAATACATTAACATGCTGTACAACACAGCTTGGAATGGTGTGTTTTACCTCAGGGCCCTATTTTTTCCACTTTTAAAATATATATACAAATAAATTTATTTTCTCTCTCTTCTAAATCACTGGAAAGGAAACGGCTGACTTCTCATCTGGAGGAGTTCAAAGGCATAAACATTAGACCATAGGGAAAAACTGCTGAGAAGCATCACGTGTGAAAATTAAACCTTTAACAGAAACATGCATGTCTGGAATAAAAAAGAAATCCACTCAAGGCTTACTCACAAGGAAAATGAGGCAAAGATCTGGAAGGTTACAGAATAACATGTCTTTTTAAGTGTAGGTTGTAGTCCAGGGTGCTTGTATGGGGTTTATTTTTGGGACAAAGAAATAGTTGGCCATGAAGACAGAGGTAACATGCATAATCACTGGAATCAGACACAAAGGAAATTATTCAGTGACAAAGTATTTTCACACTGTGTTTGGAAGTCTGCAGAGAACTCCTTAGACGTTTTTCTACATGTTAAAGGAACACAGGGAGTGGTTAATAAACAGGGGCATTTACCCCAACAGTCTCCTCTCCCCTGTACACCTTCTGCCTCCAATTCCCAGCTATTTCCTCACTAGCCTGTCTTCCTCTGTGATTTGCTGTAGATGAGTTAAGATGTTGAGTAACTGCATAATTTTTATCACGGATTGAAATCTCTGAAGAATCACAAGGCTGGATTATACATGTGAAAATGAGACACTACTACAATATTATCTATAGCTGTATAGGTAGACTGCTGCTGCAGGAACACATCCAGAATCAGAATGAAAAGGACTCCATCCCAGCAGGGACCATACAGCTTGTGACACCTGACTCCAGAGCTACTGCACAGCTCAGGCAGTTAGTAAAGAAGCAGTTACAGTGTGTATATCAATGCCACAGCTCTGTAACACTTGCCCATATAATTTCTGTGATTACTTTTTAGATCACTTCTATCACAGTCTGTTTTTACTGTAATGCTGTGGGAATAAAAACCAAACCCAACCAAATCCTGCAAACGCTGAAGTACATTGTGTGATGGTTTTCCTGTAACAGGATACAATGCTAACCAAGGGCTGGAGCACTTTATGTGCATGGAATTATATATGGACTTTATGACTTAAAATAATTGGACTTTATGAGAATAAGTTGGTCTACGTTTTATTTTCTTCACCTTTCTTTGATGGGGATTAATGAATGAATGGTCATAAAGTGCTCTAAAATCCTAGGAAAGCACACACTTACTTAACTATTGTGAGCAGAGGATAATACTTAAAGCTTACCTGGAATGTTGCTTGAGCTACAGATGGATGAGTCATTGTCACAGAAAACATAAGTTTCAACTGAGAAACAGAAAACATTAGCCACGTTAAAGCAAACACTTGGTGACTGACAAGGAAACAGTATCTTCATGGTAATGAGCCGAGAAAAACTGTTTGTCCACACGAATCCTCAGAATCTTGTGCAAATGTGCTTTATTTTCCACAGGGCTTTACAAAAACAACAGCCAGTCATAAAACTGGCAAATACAAACAATTATATCTACTTACTGAGCTCTGCAGCTATGTTTACAAGCCTTGATTCTTCTCACTTCTTTTGCAAGACAAAAACGTTTCCCAAGCACATCTATGTGCTAAACTGGTGTAGAATACATTGTCTCTTTTTCCTCTCAACTTTTAAATCAACCCTGCTTTGTACACTACCGTTTTCACTGTCTGCACACCTAAACTTGTGTAAAGCTTGCTTACCTTATAAACAGATGATTCCAGAACCGCCCACCGCAAATACACACACCTCTGTATCCAAGCATGTATTTCCAATTAGCAGAGCTCTGAACACGACCTGTGTGCATACAAGTGCTGTGTAACAATACATGTGCTTGCTTAGGAACAACTAATGTGATGTGAACCCAAGTTTCTGGAAAACATTAAAGGCCAGAAAAAGCCTTCTCTACACAAAGTTAAATATTTTACAGTAACACACACCAGTGAATCGGTGCAGTCTTCAGGTTTCAAGTGTCTCCTAATCCGTCAGCACTTAGCACTTTTACACCCTTAAATATGTTTGAAAAGGAAAATTAAATAATAGAAGTTTAGGAACTTTCCATTATCTCCTGTGTCTCCTAAGGTGACAAAATTCTCTGTTTGATGTCTTTGGTATCCCTTACATCTCGACACCCTCAGCAACAAAGCACCCAGCAGCTGCTCCGCTAATTGACCGCCCAGGGCCAATTAAGAGGTGTCAATCAGTAGAGAACCACAGCTCTGATGCTCAGGGGGCACTCGCGGCGTCACGCCAGCCACCCCGTCCCGGGAAGGTGACCCTGGCTTGGGGAGGACCGAGGCTGCCGTGTCCCTCACGCCTGGCCCGGGGCTGAGCTCCCGGCGCCGCCTGTGAAGACAAGTTATCAGGGAAACACCGGGCCGGCCCCTTCCCCGGGGCTGAGGGCAGCCTGCAGACTACTCGGCGGTGCCGCCCGGCTCCCCAGCACCCCCGGGTCGGGAAGGGAGGCCTCCCCCGGCGGCGAGGGGAAGATGGCTCCAGGGACACGCGTGGCCGTGCAGCACCTTCCCCGTCGCAGCAGCAGGAGCGGCCGGGCCGCGCCGCCTCCCGGCGCGAGAAACGCGCGGCCCGCTGAGAAAACCCCTCACACCCGACACC
>VXBZ01007461.1:31559-54921 GCA_013399135.1 Heliornis fulica | reverse complement strand
CGGGCCGGTCCCCGTTCCAGCCGTGGCCCCGGCCCCGCGGCCGGGGATGCGGGACCGGGCGGAGGCGCCTCCAGGCGCTCTTGACAGCGGGGCTGGGCGGGGGAAGCCGGGCCGG
Source organism: Heliornis fulica (assembly GCA_013399135.1). NCBI lineage: Eukaryota > Metazoa > Chordata > Aves > Gruiformes > Heliornithidae > Heliornis > Heliornis fulica. The sequence goes on along the minus strand of VXBZ01007461.1, from coordinate 54,806 downwards.
CGCTGCGGCGCCGTCCTCCGGCGCCCGGCCGCGGCTGTTGAGGAGCGAACCAGGCCTCGGGCGAGGTGTGCGAGCGCGGCCCGACCCCCCGGCCCGCTCGTACCGCTCTCGGGAGCTGCCCTGCCCCGCCACCCGGCGCCGTGCGGCAGCAGCTCCGGGAGCTTCTCGGGGGCTCAGCGCCCTGGCAAGTCCGCTCGGTTCCCGACAGCTTCTCACGGCTGCAGCCACAACTTCCACACCAGATGTGTCGTGGAGCGCTTGGGCTTCGCTCTGACATCTGCTGGAAACGGCAGTCAGTAGGACAGCTCAGGAACAGTGCCACGCTTGTTACAACGCCTCTAAAGAAAGTAAAAAAAACAACCCCAAACCAACCTAAAACTTCTGGATTTTGAGAGCTGCTTAACCTTTGGAAGTAGCTACCTGCGTTGTATTTCACATGACAGAGTCCAGCCTCCTTACCCCCGGCATCGGGGGCTGGTTGTGGTTCTGCCATCCAGGCTCTGGCCTGCAGCTCACCTACATACTTCAGCTGTGTGCGGGGGTGTGTTTCTCTGGTAAGGTGTATGGAAGAAATGGAGCATCTGAGAAAAGTCTGTGGAAATGCTGTTGTCAACTGTGATGACAGATGATAGGTTTGCTCTACCTGGTCCAAAAACAAAGTGGTTGTCGTGCCTTCAGTACGTGAGAGTTACCACCAGCTCTTACTAACTTGCTTGTGAGTGTGCATCCAGCCACACAGGAGCAGGTCCTCTCAGTGTTCTGCACATGTATGGCTCAGGTGTTTGGCAGCTGTGCTTTGTACAGGGTCATCTGGATTTAGAGACAGATGCTGCTGGGGCACTATTGAAGTCAGAGAGAAGCAAGGCCACCTGCTGCTCTGAGGTTGGGACTGGCTCTGCATCAGACCAGACAGTCGGTGCAGTAAGGCCATCCTGACTAACGGTCAGAATCAGCAGTCGCATCTCGGAAAAGGAGCAGAGAGAAGTGCTCTGCATGTTTTGCTGCTAAGTAAAAATAGTGATTTAATTAACAAACCACAGTTTTGTTTTTTGCCAAAGCAAACATTTGGAGGTTTTTTTGGTTGTTAAAATTTCCTTATTTTGGAGCCTTGATTTGCTCGGGAGTCTCTGTGGTCCCCGAGGAGCGCTGTCAGACAGTAAGAAACATCTCTCTGCCTCAGAGGACACTCCTGAGTTACCAGCTATTATGCTGCAGTGGGTGGCCAGTTGATGTGCTGGGTGGGCAGTTGGTGGCCCAAGGAAAGAACGAGGCAGTTGTAACTGGCCACTGGAAACACTACCATGTGCTGGGTGGAACCAGCCTAGGGCTGTGGCTGAGCTCAAGCTAATGAGCAGCTTTATGGGAACAAGATGCTTGGAAACTCAGCTGGCTCTCTGAGGAGCTGCTTCCTGCTGAGCTGGGGTGATCCCCAGTCCACAGCAAACCAACCTGCTTATGGAGAGGAGCAGCACAGCTCCAGCTGTGTGGCACTGGTGTCCAAGAAACAGACCTGAGACCCATCTGCCTCCCCACCCTTGTGGCCTCTCCCAATTACCACGTCCTCTACCTTTCTCCAGAGCCCTTTCTGTATGTGTCATGCTTGCTGCTGCCTTTGCATCTCCTGGTACTGTTCCCTGAAGGATGCATCACAACACTTGTCACTACCCAGCATGTTCTTCCCTTGCATCAGTTCTACTGAGCTGACAGTAGGGATCCGGCCTCCAAGCAAGTGGGGGGGGAAATTAGTTTGGAGCCTCAACTGTTTACACTCCTGGGTTATCTGTAATAAAGTCAGCACTGCTTGCTTTGCTCCAAATATTAGTTGGAGCAGGACAGGAATCCAGGTGTCATCTCTCCAGGTAAGAGCTCTGACTGACAAGCCAGATAAGAGCATGTCTCACTCAAGAAATAGTTACTTGGTATGAGATTCATCAGTTCCAGTGGGAAGGAACCGAGTGAGATCTGTTCAGCAGGGCTGGAGCGCTTGCTTGAGGGCTGTGACATGGGTTCATCCCCACTCTGACCCATGCACCACACAGCTGAAATACTCCATTAAAACCTGCTTCAGTGGAACAAATAATCCTTCCATTGAATTACAGGGGGACTTGATAGACATCTGAAGGGCACACTAAAGCCATATTAAATAGTTTTGATAGTTTAGAGAGAAAAAGCACATGGGGCCTGGTGATGTGAAGAAACTTGTTCCACATCGTGTGGGGTGGCTTTGAGGGCTGGAGCTGCCCCTTCCTCCAGTGTCTCATGAAGCCCAGAAGGCAGATCATGAAGATGGTATGGGTTCCTTGACTGTGCTGTCCAGAGGAACTTAGTGAGCACTGTTATGAGTTGAAATAGAGGGGACAGGAGAGCAGTCTGACTTTGAAAAGGTGACAGAAACTAGTGGAAAACTTTGGTTGTCAGAGGTGACCTAACAGTCATATATTGCAAGGGCTACAGAAACCCTGAATTGAAAAGCAGAGCCAAGACAAAGCCAGCCTGTGCTCCAGGAGAAGGACACGCTTACATCTCGACTGAAAGTGTCTGCTTTGGCTGTCACACGTGCACAGCCACGGCAGCTGGTCCTGCCAGCCTGGGCTTTGTGCACAGTGACGTCATAGCTGTGTATTCAGCTTACCTGCTGAACCAGAGTGCTCCTTCAGCCAGAATCTAAGGCTTGGATGTGGCTTGCAAAAGTTGCTTTAAGAGCTGAAATTGGGAGATTCCTAAATACTGATTTAGCTACACAGATGTCACAAGGAGTTGGTGGTCTCTTTGCCCTGAAACACGGAAAGGAAACATTCCTTGATGTGAGGGGTGGGGGTGTAACACACATTGTCACCCCTTCTAAGTGAGAAGGCTTCTCAGTGACAGGCAGTGTTAAGTCTGAGTAACATTTGAGCCAGACTTACCAGTGAAAAAAAACCTTTCCATGAATTGTACTGATCCACACTGCAGCTGCATCTTTCTGTAGCTCCCTCCTGGTAGAAGAAAACTTGCAATTTATCTAGAAAGAAGAACTTTAACCTTTTTCATGATAGATACCCTGGGAAAAGGTAAAGCAGCAACTGAGACCGCAGTGAAAAACAAGCACAGTAAACAGCTGATGAACCTGGGAGTTTGGAATGAGCAGTGACTCAGAGCAGCTCCTTTACAACCCCCTCCCAGGCGCAGGAGCACAGTCACCCCTCTCCCACAGTCACCCCTCTCCCACAGTCACCCCTCTCCCTGCCGCTCCCGGTGCAGCGCCTGGGTTAGACGCTGCCGGGACTGGGTCGGCACTGCCCACCACTAACTTGAGCTGCTTGCTTTCCCAGAGCATCCTCCCAAGGACAGGCCAGGAGGCTGGTTCTGTGGGCCCACAAACCAATCCTACTCCTTCAGGCTGTGCAGCCTGAAGGAGTAGGATTGGTTTGTGCCAGCTGGGTACTTTCTGTAACATGACAAGAAATCCACGCTCATCTAATAGTCAATTACTTCTCACTGAAGACACAGGTAGAGGTTTCAAGAACTTGGAACAACCCTGCTGCCCTTCCTCTCTTCCAAACATCTCAGAGGTCATCCTGTGAGATGGGAAGAGAAGGGGAGCAGCTGTGAGCCTTGCCAGGGCCGTGTCCCTGCAGCAGCTGTGTTGTCCTCCTTGTGCCACCACTAGGCTTGGGCGCAGGCTGGACCTCAGCAGCAGGAGAATGTGAGTCAGGTGAGAGATGTCCTGCTCATCAGGCCTGTCTGTCTGCTGCAGGGTGGATGCTGACTGGTGCAGGAGCTACAGCAGGGAAGTGTAGTTTGTGGAAGGGTCAGTTGTGGCTGCTCTCTTCCTGTGGATGGCAACAGTCCTCTGCTTTTGTCATGTCGTGGATCTCGCATTGCCATCACCCTGCATTCCTGTCCCACATGCTTAGTACAGGCTTAGCAACCACCTTGATGGTGGTTGAAGGGGTTCCTCTAAGGCTACTTGATCACAGCATTTCTCCACAGATCACTTTTTTCCACTCAGTACTAATGGCACCTTAAAGCAGTCATCAGTTTGGACATCATCTTCAGAAGCAAGTGAAACTGTTGTAGAGCAGGTAAAAGTACTAGAAGATGCTGTAAGGTGGTCGAGGAAAGGTGGGCAGTGCAGGCAGCTTCACTCCAGAGAAAAGAGACCAGGGAGGCATTTATCTGTGCACACACCCAGAGGAATGGTCTGGAGAGGACAAGGATCAAGCACTCCTGTTGGTCAAGAGTCAGGCTGTTAATAGGTTTAAGCGGCAGAAAGAAAACCCCAGTCTGAAAATTAAGAAAATTATAGAACTGGAGGAAAAGTTAGACAGTGGAACCTGTTGCCAAGACAGAGGTTGTGAAACTGGAGATATTCAAGGCTAGGCTAGACATCCATCCATCAGGGATGGCTTTGGAATAACTGAGCAAAGCCAGTGAACAATGCAGACAGCTTGACTAGATGCCCCAGTAACAGTCCTTTCCAATCCAAATACATTTGAGAGGCTTCTGAAACCGAGTTGGCATGGTACATCTGGCTACAACACACCATAACTGTGCTGGTGTGTTATAGCCAGATGTACCATAGCCAGATGTACCAACATTACCAGCACAGTTATGGTGTGTTATAGCCAGATGTATCAACATAACCAGCACAGTTATGATGTGTTACAGCCAGATGTACCATAGCCAGATGTACCAACATAACCAGCACAGTTATGGTGTGTTATAGCCAGATGTACCATGCCAGATGTACCAACATAACCAGCACAGTTATGGTGTGTTATAGCCAGATGTACCATAGCCAGATGTTCCAACATAACCAGCACAGTTATGGTGTGTTATAGCCAGATGTACCATCAGTACCAAGCACCGTGATGTGTAAGACACAGCCAGACCCAGCACTTCTAACAGCATTCTTTTTCCCTACCAGGTTCACCTCATCCTTAATCCATGTGAAGACCTCTTGGAAGCACCTTCTAGAACCAGAAGAGTTCCGAGTCTCCTGATCCCTTGTGCTGTGTCCAAGAAAAGCCTGTCCAAATGAGCAAGACATCCCAGCAGAACAGCGCTGGCGACGCACACGGCGTGAGCGTGATTCACACCCCGGCGCACAGCAGCGGTTTGCAGCAGGTGCCTCAGCTGGTGCCGCTCAGCCCCGGCGGCGGAGGCAAAGCCGCTCCTCCAAGCAAACAGGGCAAGAAAAACTCCTTTCTGGATAGAAACAGCGATGAGTATCGTCAGCGGCGGGAGCGGAACAACATGGCGGTGAAAAAGAGCCGTTTAAAAAGCAAGCAGAAAGCACAGGACACGCTGCAGAGGGTCAACCAGCTCAAAGAGGAAAACGAACGCTTAGAGGCAAAAATAAAGCTCCTGACCAAGGAGCTGAGCGTACTGAAAGACCTGTTCCTTGAGCACGCACACAACCTGGCAGACAATGTGCAGCCTGTTGGCACTGAAACCACCACAACAAATCCTGAAACCAACGGACAGTAGACGGGGGCTGCAGCCTCATGCCGTGAACTCTGGAGGTGCAGCCCGTCTGCAGTGCCCATGCAATAACCAAGCAAAAACTGCTCTTTTAACCGTCGTTTTGGGGAGAGTTTCTTCTTCTTAGGTTTGACACTGAAGGTTTGATACAATTAAACCAGAAACTGCTTAGGGTGTTTGTTCTAAATAGTTTTCTCCTCTAAAATAAGTATCTAATAAATGCAGATCTAAATTCACAGTCAGCAAGGAGCTTAGGACTGGGAAAATAGCGTTTTCACACAAGTGTTCACTTAGAGAGTCACACTTGCCTTGTAGTTTGTGTAATGGGAGGAAACCAGCAGGATGGGGCACTGTAGTATCCAAACCCCAGAATCAGATAAAATGTCTGTTGGGGTATCAGGTGTTTTCTCCATTAGGCACCACAAACCTGCGAAGGCCGTGGAGGGTGTTTGCTTTCCCGCTTGGTGAACTACTGCAGAGCAAGATCAAGCACCGCTTCAGTCTTTCCTGTCTGGTTGTAGTTAAAGGGGAGGGTGTAGTAACAGTGAGCTGGGACACTAACTGAGGTTTTCTGGAAAAACAGCACTATACTGGAAACATAGCACTATACTGTATGATGATAGGTACAGTTGGGTTCCAGGGGGCATTGCTCACAACAGGTAAAGCAGCACACTGACAGAGCCTTTGAAGCCTGTGTCCATGAGCTCACATACTGACTGGGGACTTCTTAGGAGATTTAGGGTTTCGGAAAAATGTCAAAATGCCACCAAAAAGAATGTGCTCTGCAAAATTGCATTCTTACTGGGGTGCAGGTCTCTGGGAGAACAAAATGCACAGCTTGGCTAAGCCAAGATTTGTTCAGCCAGAATGTATGGATCACTCCTCACTGACATCCATCTCCACTTTCATGGCTGTTCAGGTTTGCAACCAAGATCTTACAGAAATTCACAGTGATGCTAAAAATCAGTGGCCCAGTTGGAATTAACTGATCCAGTGGAATTTCTGTAGCCATCATACAGTTGAGTAAGGGCAGATCTTTAGTCTTGTTTATTTTCCTAAAAGTTTTTCTATAGCAATTTTTAAGCACTTGTGCTAAGCCTTTACCGTGATCCGTAACACAGTGGTATGTACCATACTGAGGATTTAAACAGTAAGAGGAAAGCAGGAACTTTGACATAACCTTAATTTATTTTCATTTTTTAATATTTTGTTGATGGTATGGTTGTGTTACATTTAACCTGTGTTAAGTGTTCTGGCTAGTGTTAAATTCTGGCTAGTGAATTATTATACCATCTTATTTCCTTCCTACACTACCTTTTTCCATAGATTATTTTGTAGGATGCTTGTTTGCCTTGTATCTGTACTTAGGAAGAGAACTTGGATATTATCTCTATGAAGATGCTGTTAGAAAATGAAACCTTGAAAAGTTCTTTTTTGAATTTAAACTTTTAATACATGCAGAAAACTTTTATGGATTGTTTTATGGTAGTGTTTTTACAAAGATACTTTTTTTTTTTTTTGTTCTAGCTTCAGCTTAAGTAGGTAGGGTTGAGATATCAGAAGCTAATAAAAAACTTTTGCCTCCAGTGCTGGCCTAATTTTCCTGTCTATTTCCCTGAAATGCAGAGGTGTCTGCCTCAAGCAGCTGTCTTGGAGAAATCAGTGCAACACACTCCATTCCCATCTTCCACTCAGAGCTTGACCCAGTGGAAGGGATGAGAAGCTGTTTACAGTTTTGGCTAAATTCCCAATTCAACAAAACTAAAAGTCGATACTAGAAGTACACGGCATTAAAGGTGGGGGAGGAACAGAGCATCAAGAACTACAAAGAAAACCATGACCTGAAAGCATCTCACTTGCTGACTGCACACCTACCGTGGTGCAAAAGGCATGAGCTCCTCCTGGCTGGCTGCTCCCTGGGTGAGAGGGGCCTACACGGCCCTGCTGCTGGCTTGACAGGCTGACGGGGGTCCTCCCTCGTCGCTGGAACAGGGGCTCCAAGTCTCTGAGGGTTTTTTCCCAATTTTGGTGACAATTACTTAAATATCTTTAGGAGTAGGATTTTTTCCAATGCTCTGGAGGGTGACTTTTCCACCTGTTACTCCTGACAGCCCAAACTCCACTTCCTTCTCATCTAAAACAAAACCACTGAGTTATGAAAAGTCAGTTGATTGCACAATGAGATTTGTGGCTTTGCTGTCTCCACACTTGCTTTGTCTGCCTTGAGAAGCATGTAGGCTGTGTGCAGCACACCACTTGGCTATGTGGAGCTACAGACCTGATATTGTAACTAATCATATTTTAAGTCTACACTCAGTGGTTGCAAGAAGGGTGCTAGTCTGTTACTGTAAGGCCCCTCCTGCCTAAATACCTGTCTCAGACCCCTGAGAGCAAAGGCAGGGGCAAGGCTTGCCCTCTGTCCCAGGGTGGAGCAGCTCAGGCTGTGTGACAGCAGAGCACCTCAGCAGAAGGACACTTGCACTGAGGCATCTCAGGCAATTCTCTCCCTCCTAAGGAGTGCCAGTGTATGCCTGTGAGAGCTAAGGTTTTCCTAAGGTTTTCCTTTCAACAGCTGTGACAGGATTATGGTGCCTGTCACTACAAGGAGGAGCATTACAGCAGGAAACCTCATTCCCATACTCCCACCGTAGCACGAGGAGGTGTCTGCACTGGCCTCACCAGCACCAGGAGCCTCCATCACTGTGACCAGCCCCCAGAGCTGCTGCAGTGTAACTGGGGACAGACAAATCCAGGGTGCATCCAACCCCAGGGAGCTGCCCCAGTTCACATGTATCAGTTCACAACTGCTCAGACCTCTCTGAACACTGAATCTGCTCAAGGTAACACAATCTTTGTTATTTTGGTGCAACTCTATTCAAGTCTGTCTGCACCAAGGGGGAAAGGCATTTGGAAAACATGGTAGCCAACAACCTGGAATATCCTAATGTAGTCAGAAAGTTTGCCATAACTTGTATTCCCCCCCTCACCCCCAATATATTGTAAGTGTATAAATATCACTGCCTTTTTTAACAGGTTACTTCCTCTCCCTCCTGGCCCCAGATGCTCATTTAGAAAAAAATTCTAACTCATTTTTTACTTAAGTGGATAAAAATTGCCATAATTACAGAACAGACTTCTGGAAGGAAGGATGGAGTTTACAGTCACTGAGTTCACGTGCCTGATTATGAAGGCGAGTGGGAGGTGATGCACCATAGCAGACCGAAAGACATTCACGTCCTGGGCGAGCAAACCAGCAGAGAAGGTGCTGGTGTGAGCGAGTGCCTTCCCCTGGAACTTGTGGTAGGGGTTGTTCGCTGGTACATGTCGAAGCAGAACCAGTTCTGCCTCCTGCAGCACACCACACTGCTCGACCTGTTCTGCAGCAATAGAGCCCGATATTTGCCAAGATTAATCACAGGCAGGGAAAGGCCCATTAACCAGACTTGGGTTACAGCTTAGTTGAAACAATTCCAAAAGTCTTTTAAAAAAATAATTTAAAAAAAAATCCGTGAAGAGCTACTTTAAAATAGAGGCTGCTATTGAAGCCAATCAGCAGCAGGTTTCAGAGTGCCCAAAGCAGTGAGTGATCCTACAGGTGTGTGAAGAGCATCCCACAGGAACACACCTGGATGCAGTGGGAACAAGGCTGAGGCCACGAGCACTGTCTTGCACTGGAAAAACCTCCCCAGGTCTAGTGGGAGATGAGCCTGGAGCACTGCCAGTGTAGCCTCTGTGTTCTATCTGCAAAGCTACCAAAGCAAAGCCCTCTGCCCTCTTCACAGGCACTGCCTTCCAGAAGCACGAGGCCTGCAGCCCCACGCAAGGAAGCATCAGCACGGTTGCACACACAACCTGCTGATGTCACACCCTCCCCTTCGCAGTCAAAACCCCCCACACTTACCTCTTACAAACCAACACTGAGCAACCTTTAAAAAATACACATTTGCTAATGAACTGAAATTAAACATCAGGAGTGAAGTCCCCTGGATTGTTTCATAACATGTTGCTTTAGTCTCCAACACGTGGTTTCTTATCAGCAACATGTCACCAAACTGTCACAAAGAGTGAGCAGGTTGTCAGCACACAGATCAACCCAAAAGAGCTCTCTGGAGAGCAACACATTCAACAGTTTTTAAGGAAATTATTTCAGTCCTAAATCTGGTCCCAGGCAGGGGCACAAAGACACACACACCATCGAGGCCCATGTTGTGTCACACACCCTGTGTGACACTGCCACGTGCAGGCACCCAGAGGCTCACAGCTGGTCCCCCCGCCTGCACATCAGCCTGACAACTGCACTGGAGTTTTGGGGTGTTCACCAATGAGCAAGATTATTTTTATGTTGTTTCAGCAATTAGTGCCATGTCATGATGCAAGAAATGTAGTTTTTCTCCTGTAGGCTGATGGAACACCTAGAGCAACGAAAGGCTTTAAGAAAGATAATTTACATCTTGCATGAATGGAAAATCATTTTATGATCATTATTAATATGGTTGTGTGTATCCAAGTAAGATTCACATGATTTCATTCCACACTAACTGGGCCATTGCAAACAACTACCATTCTGCACAGCATATGCTGCTGAATGACCTTGAGCCCTTCTTACACTTCCTAATGCAACACACCACAGCAATCTACATTTGTAAAGAACACACAGATGGGTGAATCTAAGGAGCGTGGGGCTGTGTGTGAAGGGTCAGTGCACTCACTACCCAGAGCAGAAAAACCTGGCTAAGGAAGTGTCCAGAGCACAGACTGGTAAAGGTCAGATAAAGAAGCAGGAACAGCAGTGGAAGAGCATAATGAACACCAACTTGTGAGCATAAATGATGCCAAGGATGAATTTTAATAAAAATTTGATTCTTCTTACTCCATTGACACTGAAATAAGATCCATAAGAAAAATATAAGTGTCATGTCCACTGAGAACAGCTGATTTTTCTTCTGTTTTTCTGCAGTACTTTAGAAGAAGTTTAAAAAAGGACTTCAACTGTTACAGTTGGTGACAGCATTCAGATAATCCCTTTGGTATTTTTAAAGAGCCCCTATCATCAAAATTCAGATTTATTGCAAGATATGTCTGAACTGAGATCTGAGAGAAGGAGAGACCCCACCGAAAAAGCAGCAGGATTATTCAGGTGGCACTTGGCAAACTGCTGACTGCAAGCAGCATGAGTTACCTAGATATCAAGTGCTGAAGCATTCTACCTTCATGTGTAATTAACAAATCATTCCAGCTAACAGCCTGCCTGCCTCTCTTGCTATGAAGAATTAGATGCATTTTTATTTTATATGCAGCAGCATTGAATCAGAATGGTGACTGATCTGTGGGAGACAGCAAGCATCATCCTGAGGTGTTCTGCTTTTGGCTGAGTCAGTGGAATGACTTGGCGCTGCTTTGGCCTTCCGCCATGAAAGCCTCAATCTCTTCAACCGTACGCGGGACGCACGTTAGCAGCTCCATTCCACCGGCTGTCACTGCGATGTCGTCCTCGATCCGGACCTGTCACAGAGAACATGTGGTTACCAAGGTGTTCCAGAGGAGAAGCACATCAGGCTGGGTCAGCACAAGGTGTGTTTCAGGGAGAGACACACTGCGAGTGCCGGAATCGCTCGTCACCACCAGCACTGTGGTGCAGAGCTCTGTAGGGTCCGATCCCCCTCGGGCTCCTGTCACCCTCCTGGGACCACCCAAGCTCCGTGGGGAGCCCTGGCAGAGCATCCCCACAGGAGGTGGTGGCCCTGCAGGTGACTCAGGTGGCGCCTCTGTTACGTTGGGACAGGCTGAGCGAGATGCAGCATCAGTGAACTCATGATGCATAATTACACGGGCCAATCAATCTCACCCCTCTGACATGAGGAGCAGGAAAGGGAACTTCTCCCTCTCCATGTGACTCCAGCCCTGGGAGCGCAGGGTACAGCGCTTACAGACACCAAGGTGCCTGTTCTCGAAGCAGTCCTGCTGCTGAGCTGCAGGCATCTGCTCTTTGCACTTAAACATCACCTTCTCCTTCCTCTAAACACAATAAACCTTCAAAGGAGGAACTGAAACATGAAACAGCTTGTAGGTGATATTCAAAATACTGAATTCTGAGCTGAAGAGAGTCCTGAGCAGGTCAGACATTCCTTTAAGAGCACAATCGCATTTCAAGGCGTGCAGGGAAGAAGCAGATCCTCCCAGCTGTCCAGCTCGTTCTGGTAAAATGAAAAGTATGCTGCACTTCTGTTTGACTCTAATCTCTTCTTACCAGTAAATGTGCCTACACAGTCACTTCCCGTTATCTTATCAGAAAAATGTGAGCAAGTTGCTAAGCTGCAATAAAAGCGATTTTAGTAAGGTGCAAATCCAAGAGAACACAAACTCTGGGGACTCCCACCTTACAGTTGCTTTAATTGTTTCTGACCTCTTGACATTTTTAACTAAAAATAAAGCTGGTTAACATTTGTACTTCTGATTGCAAAATAATCCATTTGTTCAAACAAAATGAGTCATCCAGTCCTTATTAAACTGTTTAATGATGTCTTTGCCAGATTATTTCTTTTACTTGGTATCAAGTTAAGTGTATTGTAAAGCAGAATTAAACAAACAAACTCCACTGAGTTCACACATTTGATTTGGACAGCTGTAAATTTGAAAGCCATGAAGCTCTTTACACTCCATGTGCCTGAAAGGCACCGTGGTGCCTTGGTGCAGAAAGGGAACCAGCAACACGGTGAGCGACTCGATGCACTTCAACAGATTTTACCAGGGTGGGTTTTTTGACTCACTGCTTTGAATTTGGCCAGCTGAGCAAAAAATAACCTGAGGATTCCACAGGATGGTTGTGTTGCATATAAAGGTGAATTGTGCCCTCTGCCTCAGCCTCCAGCATCTATCCTGATGGGTCTGGGGACTGGCCCCTGCCAAAAACCTGCTGGTACCAGGTGAATCCTGCAAAAGTGCCCGAATCCAGGAGACAGATCTGGTGACACAGTAAAAGCCAAAGCATCATGTTGGCAAGCACACACCAGTGCAAATGGAGCTGGGCACAGCACTGATGTGGAAAGTAAAAATGTTAGAGCAAAAATAATTCCAGGAGCAGAGGTGAGGCCAGACAGAACTAGAGCTGGACCCTGCTCTGAGTTCTGGGAGTTTCTCTCCAAGCACTGCCAGCTTCACCTGAAATTCCCCAGTGTATCTGCTACAGAGAAATAAATCATCTGCTTAGCAAAAAGGAAAAAAAAAAAAAAAAGTAGGTGTTTTCCAGGTCAGTGTTCCGTGCCTTTACCAATACCTCGTCCCTCTGAGTGAACAGACTGGCACATAAAAGCCAAGCTCAGGGCAGGGAAGAGCATGTAGAACAAGGTGTCTGTTGGTGCTGTGCCCTGTCTAAGCTGCAGGAGAAAATCAGTGTGGGGAAGGACCTAGAAAATGGAGCTAGAGTTAAGAAAGGAACCGGGGGAAGGGTGATACAGTGAGGTGAGACAGGATGGGCAAATAATGGACAGAGAGAGATGGGGCTGGGTAAGTAGTCCAGGAGTGAGTAGCGAGGCACCCTGACAGATGGGAGCACAGGGGGGCTGGAGCTGCCTAAGCTGGTGAACTGAGAGCTACCAAACTGGAGAGGTCAGGGAGACCCATCAGTTTGGAATGCCACACACAGCAACTCATCATACAGGGGAAACACTGCTGCAGATGATGTTGAAAGCAGGAGAGCCAGCACTGCCTCACCACTTAACCCACATTCTGCAACTTCAAACGGTCTTTGGGATGTAGCTGGAGACACACACTCCCATGGGGCATCATCCATCACCACTAGGAAGCCCCAGCACTTTCTCCAGGATCTAACCATGCTTCTGCCTGGATGAATCTCACCTGACATTGGTGCTTACTGCAAGAGAGAAGACAGACGTCTTGCTCTCAGTGCCCATTTCTCCTTTGCCTACAGGCAACACAACTGCAGAGGAACACAGGTTCTCAAGGGGAAGGAAATGTTTGCATTTGCCCTTTTCCTTCCCACTCTCTGTGTTTCACCCTGAGCTTACACTCAGCAGCAGCCAGAAGCAGCTTCAGAGGACCTGTGAAACCTTTCCGACAGGGGAGTCCGGCATCGGTCCTGTCTGCTGTCCAAATGGACAAAAGATGCTGGATCTGCCTGGCAAGGCTCAGTGGTCTGGGACTGCCTTTCCCAGTGGGGGACAGTGGTTATGAAACCGGCTCTCAGAGCTGTCCCTGTCTGCAAGCTCTTTGTTCAGCAGTGCCGCTGTTTCAGGGCTACACGGTGGCTTGGAATCGGACACAGCTTAAAGGAATAGCACACCGAGGTGCCAGGATCCCGACACCAACAGCTTTCAGGGCACTCAGGAACACCCCAGGGGACACTTTCCCTTTTCAGGTGAAACATCAGGCTTCATAAAAGCACTCCTGCAAAGGTGAAGTGGCCAGCAACACCATGACTTCTCTTAGCATGGGTCTAAGGCCTGATTGCACAACTGCCTAATGCCAGCAACAGAGCATCATGTGTCTCGACTCAGTGGACCCAACTCTGTCCCAGAGCAGGGCTGTGTGGGCACAGTGAAGGGCAGCACAGGAGTTAAATACCAGGGCTGCTGTCAGCTCATACACAGCCTCGCACTTTGTCCTGACTTACTAATGCAGTCATGCTCCCCAGGGCCTCCTGTGTTATCGTCCAGGGGAAGCGGGTTGTAGCACTCATTCACTGCTTTTGGATGATGATATATGTAAGAGGCTTTTGAGAATAAAAAAAAACGGTTTTGGCCAATTAAATAGTCCAAATTTGCACAATGACAGATCCCAGATGTGATTAGAAAAGACCACTGGTGATATGTCTGTCTTTTTTTCAATCTATTGAACATGTGTTTGGTTATGGCTGTGGAAAGCAGCAGTTCTATCGCTGCAAGACCTCAGAGCAGAAGACTTGCCTGGAAACGGTGACAGGCCGTGGGCCACACGTGCTACCCACAGAGTAAACCAGCACACTGCCCAGCTGAGGGATCCACTGGGCTGGTTTTGTAACTGGTGTCCTACAGAGGCAGATGCATGCAGCTAAGGGAGCTTGTGTCAACTCAGCCACCAAGTCACCAACACTTTGTAACAGAGCAGAGTCACCATGAGCGAGCACTGGTCAGAAAGAGACCTTTGCCCTGCTGTCACAGCCAGGGGTAGGCAGGCAGGCACGCTGCAGGGGGGGGAAGGCACTCCCTGTACCCACATGAAGTGGCAATGCCATCACACTCTCCACCAGGCTAACATGCTCTCTGCTACACAGTGACTCCTCATTCCACACTGCCCATCCTCCCCCTTCTTGTTCACCAGGAAGCCCTCATGTCAGGCACACTCTATTTTAAAGGTCCACATATAAACATTTAATAAAAGCTGATCAAGATTAGTAGGGTGAGGCCATGTATTTTACTAGAACAACTGATGTGGCTGGAAAAAGAAGCTTCAGGCACACAGTCCCTTCATCCAGGCTCAGAAAGAAGCAATGAACTATAAGCTAAGTACAGGTTAGAAACAACTGCACTTACTTTAGTCTAATTGTGTTCATTACACAACTTAAGAGAGAAGGGTTAAAGAGGGTTTATAAGCAATTAGTTGCTGGTTTTGGGTCTCCTATGACTATCACCTCTCTTACAAGAGCTTTAAAAAAAACCTATATGGTTCACTGTCATGGTTTTTCTATGGAAAAATTAAAAGAAAATGATGTGTAGCATTATTACTGCTGCACAATATTAAATCTTAAACAGCAAATGAGCATAATGTTTATTGCCTAGTAAACTATTTCATTCTGCAACACACAGAAACAGAGTTCAACCTGAAGAATAAAAATCAGGACAGAGACAACTGCATGGCTCTGTGAAACAAAAGCAGAAGCAATGACAATGTCCTGCTTTTTATTTGGTTTAGCATTTGTTCCTAAGTAAGGAAAATACTGTTGTTTTGAAAAATACTGTGATATTAGTGGATCTGCAATGTCTTGGGCTTTGTAAATCTACTGAGCTTTTAAATGAGAAAAATCTGCAAATGAAAGAAAGTATTTAACATTTAGCTGTCTTTCAGCATTTTCTCTAAGTTGCATAGAGTTTTCACATATTAAGGCTAGTGCTAGTTCTACAAATCCTAGGGAAAAATAAAGCCTGAGCACAGGCTGAATGATTCAGGCCACAAGAAATCTGAACGGTTTTACCGGGTCTTTGAGAAACACCATATGAATTGTATGTGAATCACTAATCAGCTTATGGAGAAAGGAAATGTCAAACCCCAAAGGGCACCATTTGGAGTCAGTATTTCCCCTTCCTCGAGGAATCAGCTGCTTCTCTATACAACTGCACATACATTCCCCTATTTGCAAAGCCATGTTTATTAATGAGCACGGCATGGGCAGAGTCCAGGCGGAGCAGAGGTGCCCTGGGACGGGCGCTGCGCCAGCACCCAGCAGCAACCCTTGCCCCACAGAATTCATGACCTTGGTAAACTAGACCTTAGTTTTGCAGATGGAGAGCAGAAACACACTTGACTGAGTGAACCCCAAAACTGGTTGAGGAAGCTTGTGAGGGGCTGAACTGGGTGGCTGTCAAGCAGAGGGTGTAGGGATTCACACGGGGCAGCCTGTGCCTTCAGAAGCAGATCCCCAAGCAAAACTTCTCACCTCCCTCCAGAGGGACCCATGTTTGACCCAGAGCAGCTCTTGCTGGGTAAAAGCCCAAATGACAAGGTCCCTGAGCAGCTCCAGGCAGGCCGTGCCCACCGCTGCCCTGTTCCGAAGCCGTGCCGGTGCCGCCAGCACATGCCCCCACGCCGGCAGCAATGCAGAGCGGGCAAGGAAAGCCTTGTGCCTCCTCTCCCTCCTTCCTGCTCCTGCAGCCTTTGCAATCTCACTATGGCTAACACCTAGCAGCATGAATTACAGTAAATGGCTACAGTCTTGCCCTTTTTGGCACAGCAGAAGAGCTTCTCTTCTCAATGCAGAGACTTGTCACAGTCAAGAAAATGATGCAAAGCCCCCCCAAAAGACATGAATTCAAGGTGAATTCATTAAAATCCACAAATCCCCTTTGAGGACAGTCTTACTCAGAATTACAGTGGTGTTACTTTGGTTAATGTAAGTTCATTTTTGAAGTGAATTAAACTCAACCAAATTAAGAACATTCTAATTAGTGCTGAGCTCTGCAGAGTGAGGAGGACTACTTATTTCCTTTTGTAGAATCTGTTTTGATTTTAAGCTTTAAGGAAGATTGGTCTGGCCATAGAGAGCTCTTTAGCTAGAACTAACTGACACTAACCCCTAGACCATTAATATTTGTCACTGGGCTTCACAAGATCTTTTTTAACCCCACAGAAAGTTTCTTGACATGCTTTTGAAGACTAGAATTAGCCAGAATGCAAATAAGCAAGCACACTACACAGCACAAAACTCATCTTCTATTCATGCACAATAAAGTCAAAATTGCAAAGGTGGAAAAACTCATTTTGATTGCAATAAAATTCAGCTTTTGTGTAGAATTCAGAAATACTCGGATGTACTTCAGTCTCAGATTTTGTTTCCATCCTTCTCCTGGACAAACTCAAGAGACAACATCTGGCTCAGGGTATGTGTGTATTATTTTTTTTCTCTCTGAGTAAAATGTATTGTTCACAGGGGGATCAGAGATTTAGATTTTTGCTCAATCGTTTTTGGGCAGCTCCCCCTTTCAGCACAGTTTGTTGGCCAGCTCTCCTTACAAGTCATCATTACAGGAAGCTAAGTAAAAAAACAGGGGGGGAAAGTTAGACTTTGCTTGAAATCTCTGGCACAGAAGTGCCTGATCCAGCAAGTTCTTCGGAAGGTAGAGATGCCGCGCTGTCATATTCCACACCAACAGAAGCAGCAGGTGAGCCACGTGCACGCCTCGAGCGGCAGAGCTGGAGTGGGCGTTCGCAGCAAGTTGTGGAAAAACATGGGCTTCACTAAGCACTTCCAGAGAAAGCTCACCAGGAATAAATGCAACTGCTGAAAAGCTCCCCCAGAGTGTGCACAAGAAGAGTGAAGATCGCTAAACCTGCTTGCGCGGCAGTGCCAAGCGGCGCAGGCGCATTACACACTGTTAACACACGCTCCGGTGTCCGGCACCACGTGTAACGTGCTCACAGTTAGTGACAGCAGATCAGCTGCCTCCTGTTCACCACTGCCTCAGTTGGCTGGCTGGCAAGTCTCAACAGAGACACAGCACAGACACAGATCATGTCCCAGACCTCAGCAGTGAATTAAATACCGGTGAAGCCCCGCACCCCTCGATAAGGCTGCACACACACCGCGTGGGGACCCCCCTCGGGCAGCTGCATATTAGTGTGGCTGGCTCACGTGGCTGCCGATGGCACACGCGGCTTCTCCGCCGGGGCTGGCGGTTCCAAACCAGCTCAGACCAAAAGCCTTACAGTAATTACCCTCTCATGGCTGCTGTGCAATGATAAATTAGTCGATGGCAGCAACAGACAATTCCTAATGAGTGACTTCTCATACCAGAAATCACCAGCACTGCCAGTGATTGTTAGACTGTGTTGAGACTCCGCAGAGAAGCCGTGAGGGGGCTCGGGCACTGCAGCTGCTGCTCTATCTCCTCTGTGCCTGAATACAGAAGCTCGGAGAACAATGCAGCACCCTTCAGATGCTCCCCCTGCTTATATGAAAACCCACTGGAAGCCACTGCAACTGCTGAATGCTCTGGGAGGGCGATGGCTTTGAATGGGAAATGTGCCCTGGAGATCATGGAGAAGCAAGGCCCTTCCACTTGCACAGCAGCTGCCCGCATGGGAACGCACACCCAGCTCACGGCCACCTCCAGAGTCACCAACCCTGCTGCATGCACTCTGCTGCCTGAGCCTGCAGCTCTGGCACTTGTGGAGACCCAAAACAGCATCAGGCTCTTCCACCCTGGGAGGGAGCACTGGACCATGCTGCTGGTGAGGAAGCTAACGCTGGACTATGGCTCTCAGCCTTGTATTTCATGACACACACGTTAGACACAACACCTACCTGGCAAGTCACCGTGCCGCGCTGATGAAGGTATTTCAACCCATGGAAACATACAGGTCTACTCTTAATCAGGCAGCACAAATGTAAAACTGCATTTACAAATTTAAAACACCCCAACAGCCTCGTTTGTCTGCAGGGTCAAATGCCCCCCAGCACTGCTATGTGCAATAACACATCACAACTTCCAAAAAACTTTCTCCTCAAGTACACAGGAAGGCAAACAAACAGAACTACGCCGTTAAGAACTACTCACTCCACCAAATCCTCTGAAGCGCTGCAGGATGTCGTTGTTGATGAAGCAGGACTGTGCAGGATCACGGAGGGCTTGGTCCAGGAGGTGGTCGATGAAGTAGATGCCCGGCTCGATGGTCAGCACCATGCCCTGCTCCAGGCTGCGGGCGGTGCGCAGGCTCCTGAGCCCTGGAAGGTCAATGCGCTCCACTCCCTGCGGGACAAACACCAGTTCTGACAGATGTAAGGGCAAGACCTTTTATCAAGACCCAAACTGGTTGTTGCACCACAGAAATCCTGGCTGTAGGCATGCTTGGTACCATCAGTCTCTAGCTTGGGAGGAGTACTGTACTGCAGAGAAAAAAATAGTTGTAGGCACTATTTCTACCTATACCCTTGTTTGCAAAGTGAACTATTGCAAGTGACATGCAAATCTTGAAATGCCCCCTCCACATCACGGCTGAAGTAGCTGAACTATGCAGGGAACAATTTCTTCAAGGATATGCAAATGCTTATTCTCACTGAATGCTTTTAAAATTACACATTTAGGAACTTGATTGAGGAGCAATGAGTCTACACATGACCTCATAAAAGCAGCCCATTTAAAACTAAACTTTTGTCAGATTCAGACTTTCAGGCAACATGGTGCTGACTGATATTATTAAAAACGAAGTCAAAACAAGTCCTGACTAGCAAAACATTCTCTTCTTCCCAAAAGCTGGTAAAGTAAAATGATATATGAGGACGTGCTTAGTCAAGGAATTAGGAACACTGCAAAGACTAGTTCAGGATATTAATTTTCTTCCCCCAAATGTGCCAGGTATTGCAACATCACAATAAATATATCTCAATCCCATTAGCTTTTTGAAAATTCTTAGCAACTTTTCACCAACAAAATATTGTGATGTCCAGTAAACAACCCACGGGCTCACTGGCTTGCAAACATGCACACACTTTGCTCATGAAAACTTCTGTGCTTTAGCCAGTAAGTCAGAGGTTAACAGGTCTGCAAGACCAGGGCATTATTTATCTGGGCTCCAGGTTGCCTTCCCACATCCTGCTTCTGGCCAGGGTGATGGTAGCAGAAAGGGTGACCCCTTTCAGCATGACGAGCAGTGTGGCTGGTATCAGGAGGAGGCACCATCCCCTTTCTCCAGGACGAGATGCACTGCCCAGTGCTCTCTGCCACACGGATGCCGGGAGGTGAGGGGGCAGCAGCATACCCTGCAGTTAGCCACAGTAGCCTCATTCCCTCTCCAGAGTGCACATAGCCCCACAGCACTGTTTGCTCTTCAGCTCTGCTTTCCATCAGGGAAAGCCTGGTTCACAGAAATCACACTTGCAGCAGCCACTCATGTCTGGCTCATCCTCACTGGTCACTCAAGCAACACCAGGGTTACTTTTTGAATACCACAATGCAAAGCTTATTCTGCTCCAACACACGGCATGGCCTCAGCCAAGGCTTTCTGAGCTCACCAGCAGGGACACCTGCAGGTGGGTGCACCCATCTTTCAGAGACACAGAGCATCTTGTGCCCTCACACGCTGCCAAGTGCATCCTGACACCTTCACCGTGTAGTTCATACATTTTATATCCTGTGGTTGATCCGAATTGTGCAGAGCACTATACTGCACCAACAGAGGGAAGATCAGTTTTGTTTTACTGAAGCTGGAGAACAAGAATACTCCAGTATTAAGCATGGCACTTTGCATTTATATTCTTATCAAAACCCAAAGAGAATCATGTATTTCTAAGCTCTAAACAGTAACTGCACTGAAACGGAGCCATTTTTCTCTCTGCTGCTGCCCCATGGGGTTTGGCATCCCACACACTCACTGTAACATGTAAAGGAAATGAGGGCATCCAATCTTGTGGATTAATCTATCCATGAGCTGTAAACAATTAGATTAGTGTCTGGACCTTCTGGTGTCTTGCCAACTATCTATCAGCTGCTTTACAACAACCAACCAGATTTGATTTCCAGGTATCCTTCTGTTCTACTTGTAAATACCTTTTCTTGGGCAGTCCATCCAAGACAGATGCTGGAAAGGTGAATGCACAGTGAGGACAACAATGGCAAACATCCTCTGAAGGCAGCCCTGGCTCAGTGTCTGTATTTTTCTGCCTTGTCTTCAAACAAACAAGGCTTAACACCATGTGTGACATCCAAGCCTCAAAGCCCACTACAGATCCTCTGTACAGCTCTTAAAGCAGTGTGTAGACATTTTGTCAGGACTACTTGCACTCTTATTCTTGCTTCCTCCAAGGTGCTAGTAACACAAGTGCAACCCAGGAGCAAGATCTGATGATCCATGTTTGGAAACTGCCTTCAGCAATGCAGGCTACTGGGCTGTCAGCAATGCAGGGCAGACCTCACGCTACCTGAATACTTCTGCTCCCCCACAAATTAAAATTGTAACTTCTCTGGAAGAAATTCCCAAACTCTTTTGGATAAAAAAGTTTATCCCCCCATCCTACCTCAATTCTAGGTTGTGTTGACTCTTGTGTTATCTCCAGGTCTTTGGTTTTTGGGGCACTGATGTCACTGTGTAAGTGGCAGCATCTACATCTCTCTTATGAAAGCATCTCCAACACACTGATAGAGAAAGGGTAACACTGCTCAGCTTCTCAAAGGCAACAAGCAGGGCACCAGGGGGTGGCCTTGCTGTGAGGAAGTCCCATGATGTCTTTTAATGGAAGCTAGCAAGGCATTCACCAAGAGATGTGTGAACTGGGTGAAGAGAGGGAGAGGTTCTGGCTATTATGGGTACATGGCCACACAGAGGACAGCCCCCAGTTCAGCTTGCTGCAAGGCTGAAGGACAACATGAGCTGGTACAGGGAAGAAAGAAAGTGGGGAATGGGAAAGGTCATCAAGAAGGAAAGATGACAAAATTCTTTCTTTTGAGAACAGCACTGGATCAGTCATAGGATCACACAATGGTTTGGGTTGGAATGGACCTCTAAAGGTCCAATCCCTCTGCCATGGGCAGGGCCACCTTCAAATACATCAGGTTGCTCCAAGTCATCCTCTGAAGGGCTGCTCTCAATTAAAATGTACATCAAATGATGGTTTCAGGATCCCAAAGGACATCTGATCTCTGAGCACTCATGACCATCTCAGTAGCTTCCACAGCCATAAGGTCCAGGAGGTGACAGTTCTCAGCTGTGAGCTGAGTGGTTTATGAAAATAACAAAAAAATGTGGATTTTTTAAATGACTGAAACACCACCACTCCCCATAGAGAAGGTGACAGGTCTGAAACAAGGACATTGCCATTTTCCACCAGGTCAAACCCTGCTGGGAGCAAAGCCTCTCACTGTCATCCATCAGTATGACTTGTCTGCCATTAATGGGTTTTCTTCTTTGTAACAAGGAAACTTCACCGTATTTTGCAGCTGAACAACAACAACTTGTTTCCAACAAAAAACACGATGTGGTTTTGGAGTCAGATGAACTGAAGAGTAAAACATGGGAACTCTGGTGGAGCAGCTCTATCTCTTTCTGTCACCTGGAAGCTTGACAATGGACCCTGTTGCATTCAATGCTGTACAGCTGGAAAGCATAAGTTGGTAATTTGCCTCAAAAAAGTACAGAAAATAACCTAGAAAATATTAGCACCTAGACATCTAGAAAGAGACTTCCAGTGATATTTTGGGAAAATTGCTTTTCAAAGAACTCTTTCCTGTACATTGTAACACATACTATAACCAAAATTGTTTTCTAAGATTGATTTTATTTGGAGGTTCTGCTCACTTTCTAAAACTGAGACACGCCCCCAAAGTAAGCACAGATGTATGACACTGTCATTTGTGACTGTACTCCTGCCAAGAACATCAGATTCCAATTAATGGTTCATTTAAGGTAACAAAAAACAGCATGTCTAGGCAATAAGGACTGTCAAGGGAACCAGAGAATTATTATGTAAACTGATTTCATTACTATGTAAGCAAAATAAAAGTTCAAATTCAGTGTGCAGAAATATAAAATACAGATCTATTTTGGGAATAAGAAGGGAATTAGGAAGTACAGAAATATGCCTATCCCCCAGAAAAGTGGCTGTGGAAGATCAGAAGTTGTAATATCCCAGCATACCTCAGCAAATGCATGAATTACTGCCTCCTCCTAAGCTACTCAATGGTTAATGTGGGTAGACCACAGCATCACAGAATTGTAGGGGTTAGAAGGGACCTCCAGAGCCCATCGAGTCCAACACCCTGCCAGAGCAGGTTCCCCAGAGCAGGTCACACAGGTCGGTGCCCAGATGGGTCTGGAATGTTTCCAGAGAAGGAGACTCCACAACCCCCCTGGGCAGCCTGTCCCAGGGCTCCATCACCCTCATCGTGAAGAAGTTCTTTCTCATAGCGGTGTGGAACCTCCTGTGGTCCAACTTGTGGCCATTGCCCCTTGCTCTGTCCCCACAGGCCACTGGGAAATGGTTGGGCACCTCTTCAGATATTGATAAACGTTGATGAGATCCCCTCTCAGTCTTCTCTTCTCCAGGCTGAACAGCCCCAGCTCCCTCAGCCTTTCCTCACA
>VXBZ01007461.1:0-31468 GCA_013399135.1 Heliornis fulica | reverse complement strand
GTTCCAGACCCTACACTTGCTGTTATTGACCCTCATCTGGTTCCTCACTGCCCAGCTCTCCAGCCTGGCCAGGTCTCACCCAATGTCAGGGCAGCATTCCTGCATGTCCCCAACTCCTCCCAACTTTGGGTCATCAGGTACTTGCTGGGGGTGGACACTATTCCCTCATCAAGGTTGATGATGAAGATGTTAAAAAAGACCAGACCCAACACCGACCCCTGGGGAACACCACTGGTCACAGGTCTCCAGCCTGACCCTGCTCCACTGATCACCATCCTCTGGGCCCAGCTCAGCAGCCAGTTCTTGACCCACCTCACTGTCCACTCATCTATCTCATACTTCCTCAGCGTTGTTATCAGGATGTCCTGGGAGACAGTATCAAAAGCCTTGCTGAAGTCAAGGGAGATGCCATCCACTGCTCTCCCTCCATCCACCTGCTGAGGATGACACTGTAGAAGGCTATGAGGTTGATCAAGCATGTTTCCCCCTTGGTGAATCCCTGCTGAATACCCCTCATAACCCTCTTCTCTTCCAAATGTTGCTTTTTCCATGGAAGTACTGCAATGTGTATCATGCTGGATCTTGTCCCACAGACCCCAGCTACCAGTCAAAGTGATCAGCAGATATCGCTCCAGGCCTGCTCAGGTGAGTGTGACCTTGGGTCTCTCTTTGGGTCCAGACAGAAGAAAGCCACAGGTGACGTCTGTGCTGGCTGGTTGTTGCTACAGGGCTATGACATCAGGTAGGGATACACAAGCACAGAGATGGAAGCACACCCTTGCTCATGAAAACAGGGGCTGCAGCGCTGAAGCTGTCATCACCCAGAAGTTCCCTCAAGCCAGCAATGGCAGAAAACATGGCCACAAGAGAGAGCACCAAAGCTGTTCACAGCTGCAAATACATAACCAATACAGACTAGTTTCTGGTACTTTTTTCCAGCTAAATCATCACAGAACCTTCTTGATCATGACAAACAGACTATCCCAGTTGGACCACATCCAACACCATTTTACCAAGCTAAGTGCAATCAAGTATTTAAATTAGTCACAATACTAACATTATATTAAAATTATACCAAATCAACACTGAAGTGAAATCTCAGCTCTTTCTCTCTTCCCTGTGCTCCCTCTGCATATACCCAAGTTCTAATTAGCTCATTTATTGTAAAAAGAATGGAGCCCTGTGTGGCTAATAAAGTCAAAGCCTTGAGTTCCGTTTCACTTGTCTCCTGGCCCCCTCTCTCTCAGCTCTTGTTTCTCTCTCTGAGTGCTACTAATGAAGATCAGTTTATTCAATCTATCCCCTTTTTCCCCAGCAGCCTGAGCTGCCTGCAGTCACCTGAAGGAACTGCTGTCAGTACTGCCTTTGAAATCAGAAGCAGGTTAGGGAGAACATGCCCCAAGCATGCCACATCACTTGTGGCATTTGCAAGTCAAAGCTTCCCCTTCTGCAGGAGAATCCAATTATCAGCTGGAGCTTCTGGGACACAGCTCAATGTTAATATTGGGGGAATGGAGGGCATGTGTTCTTTAACTGGCTTTTGTAATTTGAAACATTTTTGTATTTTCTGAGGTATTAACTGTGGTATCAAGTTTAAGCCACCTAATAAGTTTCCTGTTACTGCAGACAATGAAGAAAAATCACCAGCCACCTGCTCGTGGCACCGCTGCCTGCTGAGTCACACAGAGCTGAATTTCAATCCATCACTGAGGTGGTTCTGAGCACAGCTTCCCATGTCATTTTCATGCCCTGATCCTCAGATGCCACCAAGCTCCACTCCTATCATAATGGAAATAATAAAACACATGGGTTATATATATTTTTCCTTTCTTAAAACCCAAGTGTGAGAAAAAAAAAGATAATAGTAAAAAAATAATAAAGTTGACAACTACAACATAAGCCTGGAAGAAAAAGGAGAATATTTAGACAGAGAATTCATAAGAAATGAGATACAGAATTGCAATGACAAGCACCAATAACATCCAATGGACAGATTTCCTTCTGACACCCAAAAAGCATACATAGGTGATGGCCTTAAAGGAAAGGGCTTTTTCTTTTGTGTTCTTTAGATACTAATATTAGTGGAAATTGCATAGCAAAAAGCCTCAAATGTACCTATGACACCTTTTATACTTTCACATGTAATTGAAAGCAGACTGTAGTGTCTTGTTTTTTTCTCCTACTGTGCCTAGAATAAATCATTCAGAACCACTGAAGCTCTGTTAGTCTCCACTAAAATTTCAGAAAGATTAGGACACTAAATATTCAGATAAAAACTCTCCTAGCACACAAAGTCTTTTGCAACAAGCTTCAACTAGTAAAAGAAGCATAAGCAACTATCTCCATCAATAAAAAATAAAATCAGAACTAATGATTCCCAAACCAAGGAGCAGAAATCCCCAAGTCCATGACCCTTTCTCAGGGGAGGTACAACAGGGCATGGTCTGCACCACAGCACTGCACTGACAGCATGGCTGAGCCTTCCCTCCTCTTCTGCCTCTGTTCAAATCCCAAGTTTCCATAAACAAACTCTAGCATCTGTCTTCCTCCAAGGAAAAGCTGCCAGGAACTGACCACAACTTTTCTGAGCACACATAAGACACCACAGAAGGGTAAGATCTGTTAGCCTAACTCTGGGAGAGGTTTTGTTTTTTCAGAAGAGTCTTAGGCTGCAGGGAACTCTCCAGGTGTTAAAACTGGTGCACAGCCCTTTTACTCACTGCTCATATAAGCACCTACCATACAGGTTGCTTCGTGTTTTCAGGTCCTGGGTACACAGGGTTAGAGCAAGGCTTTGCAAGGTTATGACCAACTGAAGCAATTTGCATCACTGGGGCTCTACATAACAGCTTTAGGCTCCTTGGTAAATTTACCCCATCCTCTGCTTCTTAAAGAAAAAACCCATTAATGCATCATTTGCAATGCTAACCACAGAAAAATGAAATCTTCTGCTTCAGCATAAAGCAGGATACATAAGGAAAATAAATTTCCAGAACAAGAAAGGGAACAAGATTATTCTTGTATTCTCTAGGTTTGGTGACCTAAATCCCCAAACAGTCACCTGGGACCTGGGAGCAAGCTCTCTGTCAGAGCCAGACACAGCTTGTACACTGCTGAGCAGCAGAGATGTTCCCCAAGATGCACAGTAATGGAAGGACACAGGTAACTCCAGGATCAAAACAAACCTCTAACCTTAATTTGTTGATGCAGAATAGCGGTGAAAGAATCAGCTTTTCATGAGAATAAAGAATTGAATTAAAACTTTAAACTAAGGTAAATCTTATAATTTTAAAAGACAAAACCAAATGAAACTCTTAATTCATAAGACGTTAAAAATCACAGCAGTTATTAACCTAACTTAAATTAACTGGCTTATTATTACAGAAAGTCATCAAATGTACTTAGCATTCTTTAGAGCCTTACAGTCAATTAATATAACATGAAATTGAATCAACTCAAGCATCTAGAGACACAGAACCTAGATTTAAATGAAAACTTCAGCCCCATCTACCTCAGGGTCTGAAAATTTGGGATCACCTACCACATTTTCTCCATTGCAACAGGCCCAAACCCTCATTTCTATCCCATATCGAATTTACCCAGAAACAAATGAAAGAGTGTGGGAAAACCATCTCTATGATTAAATTTTGCAGCTGAAGCTAAGCCCAGTGGAGTTTTCACCCTTTGAAGCTAGCTCTGCCTGACTAAGGGCCAGATTTACTGAAGTGATTAGTACCACTGGGGCCGAATTTTCAGAGCTGCTCAAGTTGTAGTCAGACCCTCAGAAGCAGCAGACAGATTTTCAAAGCCGTGCTGGATGCTCGGTTCCCCTGTGAGGAATACCACGGTACACTGCAGGAGACCCAATCCCCCAAGGAGCTCTTGACTGCCAAGCACTTCTGAAAATCAGGACGTTGACTTACATGCTTCAATGGGAAACAGTGGTGGTGGTTATGCTCCTTTTAATCATCTCGTCCTAAAATAGGGTTGCTAAGACACATCTGTTGCTGGCCAAACCGGTTTATTCTTTATCATGACAAAGGATGAAGGGAGATGTTACATTTTCTAACATACCAAAGTATCCTTTGCAGAAAATCTCTAAGTTTTTCAGAGTGTTTGTCAAAAAGGAAGAAAGTGCTTGTTCAATGCTGCATGTGAAAGCAGCTTACTGGAAAAGATGAAAACTTATTATTGCCAATTTTGAAAAAAGAAATCTTTGGCTACTAATGAATAACTAATCTAAGCTAACAATGTCTGGAAATAGTTTTTTTGGAACACACAAAACTTTGTGATGGATAAAAATTAGGAAATTAAAGCTTATTGTATTATTCCAAATGTAACTGTTTACACTTGAGGAAAAATAATGGAATAATATCCACTTGGAAAGTTTTTATTTTTAAAAATCCTTTGTAATAGTCCCAGAAATTCTCTCGTCCAAAAGCAAATAACTTGCTTCTCAACCAACTAGAAAAAAAGGATGATACTACAGGCATGGGCTCAGTGTACAGTAAACACAAAAATGGCTTTATGAAATTGTGAAAAGTATGCTAGCTGGCAAGCATTTAAAGTGCACCAAAACCACCCCAAAGCATGCTAGATGCCTTCAAAATGTGTTTTCTCTTTACACCAATGAGGCATAGGTAAAGCACCTTCTCCCATTTAATACAGACATGTACCACACTCACATGAGAGGGGCCCAATCGGATTTACCCAGGTAAAACCATGTCTATCGAAGCCTTCCACTGCCACCCCAGCCCTGCAGCCCCACAGCTCCCTCCTGCCACAGGCAGGGACCGTGCCTCCCATCAGAATGTCAAGCCTAATGAAGTTCATCCCAGTGACAGGCTTCTGATGTGGGTTTTCCAGTGCTCAGGCACCTTACCTTAGTCAAATGACCCAATATAAAGAGCCTCATGCTTTGGGTCAGCGACAAGTGACAAGTCTAACAGAGGTGGCATTAATGCTGCAGAGAAAGTTCAAGGGTGCTGCTCTTCTACAGGACCCCACATGCATTATTTTTCATACTAAGCTGTGGTCACCCATCCATCCAGGTGCACCTCTGTGTACAAATGCAGGACTTTTTGTCCTATTATATGTGTGCTCACATAAATACTTGCCCAGATGCAGGGAATCTGTTACTTAGGATTGGATTTTGAACATAGCAACACAAACATTCTCACTACAAGAATGCAGTTGTATGTCTACATAAATGTTAATCCTTGCAGGTATAGAATTCTCTGTCTATCTAGTTCAGGTATTTTTACACATGTTAAGCATGAAATTGGAGAGTCTAATCTATTTGACAGTAGATACCCATACCCATTTTAGTCTGTAACAGACTTCTTCAAAACTGTGGATAAATTGGTCTGCTTTCAGAATAATGGCTTAAATTACACATTATACCAGATAATTAACAGTTGCAAACTTGGTCATATGTAAACAGAAGTGTCAAAATCTGATTCTGTAGCTCATCTGCCACACTACTGAGGGTCTGTTGCTCTATACTCCCCCCCAATCCATTGAAATGAAGGTACCTGCTTTGTCCCTTGAGGCATACAGTTTTTAGAACTTCTCTGGCAATTCTCCTCACTTGTTCCTAAAATTGAGTTACCTCTTTACCCTACCAAGCCGTGAAGATACATTCCAGTTGTCACAAGCCCACCCAGTGTAGGAAGGTCATTCACACCACAAGGAAACAATCAAAGCAAAGGCACACAACTTCGGGTTTCTGGATTTTTAACCCCGTGAGGTCTCCAAGTACTCAATCCCTCGTGCTGTGCCGAATGCTTCTATTTGTACACAGGGAGAATGCACTTGGGAGAGAGGGTCAAACATCCATCCTTTCTATATTTGCTAGTGAAGAAACCTTAAAATCAGAATTGGGATTCTTTTGAATTTTGTTTCATTTGTATTACATGTAAATTTATTAGCTGATGCTAATAAATTATCACCACGGTATTGTGTTTCAGCAGTAATTATAGTGTGAACATAACGAGTACCCTCACACAATATATACCCTTTCTCCCCTGTCTGCACAAGTGAACCCAGCACCAGAAGCTGTCATGCAGCCTTTTCAGCCAACATGAACAAGCTCCAAAGTATGCTTAAACCCTGTGTAAAAAGTTTGTAGTTTCTTTTTCACGTTCCTGTCAGTGAACATCTTCTGAAAAGATGCAACTGGCTAATCATGCATAAACCACGAGAAATTCTGATCAAATTGAGAGGGGTTAATCTGTAAGGCAGTTGGGAATGGACTAACACTAACCTCTGGGTAGCCTCCAACATCATGCACATCGATTCCAAGTAGATGTCCAAGTCCGTGTGGCATAAATATTGCACCCAGATGAACCTTCACCATGTCATCTACATTGCCTTTCAGAATGCCAATTTTAGTCAACTCCTCCAGATGGACTCTGTCAGCCAGACGGTGCATATCAGGCCAGGCGACCCCTTGGAGAGCAAAAACAAGCAGCTGAGTTAACTATTGCTAAAAGTTTTTAAAGACAACTTTCAAAAAGCCAATGTTACACGTGCCCTTTTGTTTATATTAAAAAAAAAGGTGGAAAGAGCAACTATTTTAGCAGAAAAATACTTGAAACAAGACAAAATTATCTTATCATGCTTGCAAAGCACAGAAAACTACAAACAAGAGAAGCAGCAGCACCTTACAATCCAGATCCACATGACAGATTGTTAGGGCACTGCATCTAAGCACGTCTGGGCAGATGCAAATGCACTGGTGCATTTTCTTAAAGAACACCAACCATAAAATGCAATTACTTAAAAGACTGAACACAAAACACTACTAACTTATTACATTCAGTAATTACTACACCTATTTAGAATGCTTGAAACGGACAATTCTTTCCTATGTACGTAGAGGATTTAAAGCCCACATCTTTCTGGCAAAGACACCCTCCAGAAATTAATTACTCCCTTGTGTTAATGGGCTGTGTAAAACACAAGTCCTCTAATACACGTACTAAACCAGCATTACAAAATACTGTTGGTTGACTAGAGACAAAGTGCCAGGATACATCAGATTTCGGTTATTTTGGTATAGGATTCAATTCTGTTTGACAAACTGCTGGGGAGAGGAGGGAGGAAAAAAGCAGTTCTTTTGTTAGTAACACAGTACTGTCTTAATTAGTTCACCATGGCTTTGAGTCATCAACGGAGCGGTTGCAGAGTCAAGACAACTAGGGCTAAGGTACAGTAGAAGAATATTTTCCTTGTTCAATTTTGGCATGATTAAACAAATGAAAAATGAGCAATTTTTAAGGCCAAAAGCCCATCAAGTTCCATTTGCTTTAATCCAGTTAAACGCAGCTCTAGGGTCTTGTGAACATGAATGTCACATCATAATTACATTAGCACTTTTTGCTGTGAGTACTGAGGCTTCAAAGGCTGAAACAAACTCACCCTATGGGAGGGTTTAACTAAAATTCAGTTGCCTTACACGGCTCCGACAGAAAGATCAGAACCGAACTGATGAGCAAGAGGCTCCATTTACACACTGTCTACACAGAAACACACCTTTACAAGCCCATCAACACTGACTGGAGTCAGCTCCATGGGTAAGTTAGCAGCCTTTTTCCCCATCAGATTACTCAGAGACCAAACTCTAGCCTGCCTCATGTGTGCAGCTGCAGAAGCCTCCTCCCTGTCCAAGCAAGACCACAAGCAGAGGTGTTTAGCACATCGCAGAACTCTCAGCTGCTGCACCCTCACAAAAAGCAGCGGTGCCTGACACTCACCTACAGAAAATGTGTGTGTTCTTCCTGTTCAAAATGTGCTATTTTGTGTCTTTCCTCCTTCAAAAAGGAATTCAGAATTCTCCTTCAGTAAGAGTTGATACAACTATAACCAGTTGGTTTTTGACAACTGTATTCAATGCTTACCTGGTTATCTTTATTGAGCACTGACTGTATTTCACAGCTATCTCACAACAGGCTCCAATCTACTGCATGATAAATTGAAACCATTACAATCTATGGCATCAATCTTACCAACATCAAACTGGAAGCATTACTGAATCACAGTAATGATGATTTTCAATTTATTTTGTAGCTGCAGAAACACAAAACATTGTATAACTTCCAGATCTGCTTCTGCACAACTTTAACTGCTCTAAAAGTGTTTAATATTCTTTCTGGGGATGCTAGATACTCTTTTGAGATCTCTCCTATGATTTCTTGGCTGAGTATCATTGCAAGTCTTTTACTTTCATCCCCATGACAGCAAAACCCCATGTAACATCTGACCCTGGTCAACTATTTGAAGTCTCATCCTCTCTGTATACTGATGGAGGTCAGGACTCCCTTGTTGTAACAAAACACAACTACATCGTGGATGGTCTGAATCAGCTTAGGGTGAAGTGCCTGACAGAACAGAAGATGAGGCTCCTGTTTGCACCACAGCTTCCTCTGCAGCTGCTGTGACACTACTCGTCCCAGTCCAAACCCACAGACTCCACTTAAAAGAGACAGTGTGGCCTTTATCAATCTAAGGGACAGATACAACTAGTGAGAGTTACAAAGATTAAACTGATCTGAAATAAAAACACCAGAACTGCATAGCCATTTGCCTGCAGAATTTTAACAGAGCAAATGAATGACAGAACTACCCTAACTAAAGAAGATTGCAGTCATTGGAAAACCCTGAGTATTCCTGGGCTCTGAGCAAATCCACAGAGCCCCTTCTTCCCTTGCCTCTGCTTTTTTCTTTTTCTTTCATTGAGAAAAAACATGAGTATTTCCTCTCTCCTCCTTCCACCCAGAACTCTGGGGCCCCCATCTGTTTCGGGTTTTATTCATCTTATCTGTTTGTTTAGAGACAACAAAAAGCTCCACTGCAAAATAAATAATGAAGCTGGTTGGAAAAACTGGAGCTTTGGACTCGCCCTTGGAACAAGGGCAGAGCTTCGGACAGAGCCCGGCGAAACGACTCCCGACCACTCTTCTGTCACGCAGCTCGTGCCATCAGTTTGGCTCAGGATGGCAAGAGGTTCAGCTCAGCTCTAGTACACTCTGTGGAAGCTGCAGACAGCACTGGGACAGCTCTGGCTGGAAAGAAATTAAGGTACTGCTGGAGGTGCTCAGCTGAATAGCACAAGTCTTTGTTTGTAAGTAAATAGGTGTTCCAATAGTTTTATTTTTAAACAGTGTTTATAGATGAATAGCATTTTCACTTCTACTGTCTGGCTTCACTTTTTTTTTTCTATTATGGCTACAGTGTGGTGGTAATTCTGCATTGCTAGGCTACCCCTCTCCAAACCACTTAACATACATGCATTGTGTAACACAGCCATGCTTACACAGACTGTCACTAGTATGCTAGGACAAAGTATGAGGATAATTTAGAGCCACCTAGAGACAGTGAACTAAGTGTAGTGACCTTACTGGTCTTCATTTCAAAACATGGTGATATCCTTGTCTTGTTTGATATGGGCTGACTCCCATCACACTAGGAAAAAACGTTACTAATAGGATACAAACACACTTCCCTCCTTTTTTAACTGACATTTTGACAAAGAAAGAGGATCTAAATGCAAATCTTCAAACATTGTCTAATACTCTTACAATCTTAAAACATGAACTTTGTTAGGGGAAATAACTACTTTGCAGTAGTTAAAGTTCAGAACACAATCTACTGAAGGAAGCCATCTTCTTTCAAGGGAAAGATTCCTTAGTACATTTTATATATAAAGTATATCCATTTTTTCTATAGACAGAATATACAGTAAACCAAAACCTACAACTCTTCAAACTTATTTTAAACCTGAAATTGTATTAGGTTTATCTGGCCAGTTCAAACCCAGCTGTCTCTGGGACTGGCTGGTATGCCTGCACTCAGCTGCCATTTAACTAGCAAGTAAAAGTCCTCAAATTCCTCAAAATTCTCTAATTTTCCTACATACATATTGAACTTCCAATAGCTGCAAAAAATGGAGAAGGGAAGGAAAACTAAACACCGCCGCTAACCTGACCAGGAAAACCATGAACAGAATTTGGTGGTACATTCACATGCTGTGCAATTCATCAACCTGGCTGTGCCAGGAGGACTTGCAGCGAGGATACCTGAATCCCTGGGTAGCACAGGTACCCCTATACTTTGTTCAGATGCCTGTGCACACATCCATGTGTGGACAGCTTCCATGTTAAAACAAAAGAAACATTCCCAGGGAAGCCTCCGGGCAGTCAGGGAAGATCTGCCCAAGAGGACAGCATCTGCAGATGTGGAGAAGAAAACACTAATCAATGCCAAAGGAACAGTGTTTTGTACAAAGAATCCTTAATTCTGGAGGTTACTTGATGTTCAGGAACTCGAGTGTTTTGGATTAAAGGTGGTCCAGTGGAGAGCTCTGTCACCCACTGCAAGCTGACACGGCAGAAGTCAAACACCATCACTAGATTCTCACAGCGTGAAGAAGCAGTTAAAACCCAGTAAACCTCACAACCAATGTCCACACAAGTGGCTCCAACATCGGTTATGTGGACTCCTGCAATGACTCTTTTGAAACACCAGCCTGCACTAACCTCCTACCACCCATCAGGATGTTTTACACGTACATTATTTGGGGCTATTATTGTTAAGCTTTGGTGAAGTTTATTGTAGTTGCAGACACGCTTTTTGTGTAAAAACTTTATCACAGTTGTAGACATTCTGTTTAAAAAGTCTAGTTCTTTTATTATCTGCAAGCCAATTTATAAACCAATTTTACTCAACTGACAGATGAGGTTTAGAAAGCTAAAGGAGGGTCCTTGGACTTTGACAGCTTGTACCAAAATGAGTCTGCACTCAGGAAAATCTGCTGATGATGTGTCTGCTCCATTCTTAATTCTCTGCCAAAAGAGATACTGGGT
The DNA here is from genome assembly GCA_013399135.1 of Heliornis fulica. Taxonomy (NCBI): domain Eukaryota; kingdom Metazoa; phylum Chordata; class Aves; order Gruiformes; family Heliornithidae; genus Heliornis; species Heliornis fulica. Next base: position 20,603 of record VXBZ01007461.1, on the reverse strand, counting down.
AATACAGGTCACTGAACCAGTGACTGGCTCCACAGGAAAGCTGTTACCAAGGCTCATTAGGTTGCAATCAGGGACCTGCCACACAGCATGCACTTGGGTGAGAGGCCAGGACTAAACGCTCCTTAGAGAAACCAAAGCACCTGAGATCCCATGAGATACAGAATGAATGAACTACACAGCAATGACCAGACAGTGGATCTGTCTGATAATGAAATGTGACAGACTGTGGATTAATTGATTGATATATAACTACAGAGGCTACTACTTTTCAGATACCCAGCTAACAGCAGAGCCAGAGTTTGCAGCCATGGGAGGTGCTATGTCTGAAAGTGGCAAATAATGCATTACATTTACTATAAGGAATTACATAAAAGTTAATCCCATCAACCAGATGACTTTCTTACATACTTGTGTGATAGAAAACAAAAAAGATAGAATAGGTACTGTTTTACTGGCTTGAAAATATTTCCTAAGTATTTGTTTGCCAAACCCACCAAAATTAAGATAAAACCATCATATATGGACTCTGCCATAATCTGTGATCTCTTTGATTATGCTTGTTGGTTGATAGGGAAGTTCTTTGTTAAAAAACCCTAAAAAATAAATGATTCTTCTGCAACCAGAAATCAAGAGCATGCCTATCTTTTACTGGACATACCATAACTTTTTAAATAGTAGAATTAAAAAGATGAGTTGTTGTAACACATCACACTATAAACTGTTCCTCAGTTGCTGTTAACTCATAGTATTTTCATTCCAGTGATTATTTTCTGATGTTTTATTAGAAGCTATTGGAGAAAATAAAGCAGAAACAGCATACAGAAGTAATTTAGAATTACTGAGTGGTACTTAGCCACTTTGGTTGGAAAGTGCTCTGAAAAGGCCTAACAGGATTTTTTTGGCTGCTAGTCAGGGTACTTTGTGGTTGTAATGTGACAATGATTAAACCACAAATGATTTAGCAGGGTTTTTTTGTTGTTGTGGGGTGGGGTTTTTTTGCCAGCACAGATGTCACAATCTTACTAAAAAAACCCCGAGTATGGCAAGGTTGTAGTAACTTCTCCCCAAACTGTGCTAAGGTTAAGTTACATTTAATTCCTGAGTGTCCACAGACAAGGGCAAAAGGCTCAGCGTCCCCTGGCAGTGCCACTGAAATGTAGACATAACACGCAATCCCAGTCCAACCAGCAGAACCCACTGGAACAGATTAACATCTGCCAACACACAGTGACCATATCAGACACAGAACAATGGGTCCTTAAAAATCCCAATCAAAATAAGTTCAAAAACCAAACTAAAACACCATTTAAAAAGTAAACCAAATTATTTCTTTCTTCTTCACTTGGGTGCTAGAGAAGAATTTGTTGTATTTCTGATTTTCACGATTTCCTTCTGGCTCACAAGATCAAATACCTGGTTGTTGCTCAGTTTTCAAGGTTGGTTTCTTGCAGCAGCAGGTAAGGCAATGCTGCAACGGGGTGAGCAATCAGAAAGTAAGAAACCAAAATGCTATGTTCAAACAGGCAACACTGAGGCAACGGTGAAGCTGTTCAGAGCTTCATCTACTGTGTAGGTAACTCCTTCACAGAGTCAGCATGAGGTGGCTATATGGATGCTCAGGTCAGGGATACAATTTGAAGCTGTGTTTTACAGCAATGGCATGGCTACAGCTGGCTGCTGTATGATAAGAGCCTGTTAACATTCCCATCCTAAAAAAGAGATGGGAACTATACTGAGTTTGCTGCTGTGCCACACCTGCAGGAACCTGCAGCCCTGACTGCAGGGATTACGAGCCATGAGCCACAGCTCCAACCCAGAACAGCCTCCAAAACCCACCCCTCAGCTGCCCAGTGAGATGCAGCTGCCTGACAGGAGTGGAAGCTACCAAAGGGAAACAGATGACTCCCCATCACCTCCAAACCTGGGTGATTTTCTTCAAAAGGCTGAATAGTGTTGTGCTGTTCCGCTGTGTTGTGGTATTTCTTTTGCATCAGTACAATGAAAGCTTGAAGTGGTCAACTCATCCTCCCTGTTACAAACCCTGCACATGATGATCCACAACACAACACAGGCAATATCAAGATAATATTCTGTCACGGTGAAACCTGAAGAAAAGCATTTTGAACAGATGTAGATGTGGAATGAGAAGAGGGATTTTTTTCCATGTCTGGAAAGATGCAACACAGGGATTGCGCGGCGCTGGCAGACACCATGGATTTTACTGAATGCTTCCTCCAAATAGCTGCACGTTGAGAAGAAGAGGAAAAAGCCTGGGGGAAGGAGAGAAGTGCTTGGAGGGAGCGATTGCTGTGTGGAAACTTATCAATTTTGAAGCTTAGAAAAGACTCTGTTTAGATAAGATTCAGGGCAAACATAATAATCTATGTCTAGCAGGTTTGCACTCTGACAGCTACAGCTGATGCAGTGTCAAGATCGAAGGACTCGTGAACTTTGTACTTCAACTCAAATTACAATGTAGAACGAGTGCATTTCCTGAATACCAAACTGGGAAAAATCAGTCCACATCACACCATGTGAAAGCAGCTTAAAATCAGAATTGTACAATCTTACCATAGTGCAACCTGTTACAATTAGGAAAAAAGGCTTTTTTTTTTAAAAAAGCAGCCTTAAACCAAAATGCATTCACTAGAGTCAGGCTAAAGACTTGCAGCCAATTGAGGCTCTAAGCCTGAGTATCTGGTGTATACAAGCATCACCTTTAAAGAACCATTGAAAGCAGTAGAAAAGTCCATGTGTTCAGCTGAGCTGGAAAGCTGGTTTGCCCCTGAACCGTGGGAGCTCCAGCAGACACTGTGCCCAGAAGGGCTGCTCAGAGACCTCCACACAAGAGGGACTCCAGGGCAGAAAGGCCTGACTGTTTTAAAGGGCCTGGGTTTATACACTTGGAAGTAGCTCAGCATTATTTTAGTCTTCCTAGCATTGCAGTGGTCACTGTATGCATGGGTCAGCTCCTGTGCGTTAGTCACAAGGAGGGAAGGGAAGCTCCCAGAAGGTTTACAGTCAGACTTGCTGTCTGAAATCTTGCATTTCAACAGTTTGCTGCTTGCACAGAGGGACTGGAGAATCTGCTGAATTAGACAGAAAATACTGGGTTTTTCTTTCACCTCCTGACGTAGGTTGCTGCTATTCTGGGCAAGGTTAGGCTACGTGTCCAACGACAAGAGCTCCATTAATCAATTACACTGCTTTTATTTAATAATATTTTGCAAGAATCAATGATTGCAACTTGATTGTCAGCACTGTCTGTGCATCCTTTAGCTCCTTCACCTTTGTTTCCAAAGTGGCAGCTGATACTTTAACCATTTATATTGACAAAGCCAGAACTTCTCAAAGAAAACAGTATCACCTTTGTAGGGAAACTTACTATTCAAAGGGAAACTTGTTTATGCACATTAACACTAACAAGAAAGATTCAGGAACTCCATTCAATAGAGAAGACACAGAACAGGCAACAAACACCTTCTTAAAACATATAGTGACAAGATTTACTTTCTGATCTGTTTTTAACACAGTAACTCATTCTTAACTGCATGGGTGGGGGGAACACCAGGCTGTCCTTCAGCAGGGTTTGTGAATATCAAATACTTGTTACAACATGCCCTGAAAGCATCTGCTCCTCAGAGGAGCTGGTATAAAATCTTCAACTTCTGTCATTAATGTTTTATGTCTGAGAGTAATTGTTTTGCTTCAGATATTACAGCAGATTAATGATCAGCAGCCTTTTGTCTATAACATGACAATCTGAATGGGAATAATTCATATGGGCATTTTGAAACTCTACATACTGTAAAATAAATTGTGCTCCCAAATCCTTCCCTGTTGTGCTAATGTCAAAAGGTCTAGCTTACAGTCCATTTTTTTTCTAAAAATGCACTGGAATTAGCTACTCCTATGACACAACCAACAAGCATGCCCACATGGTGTTCTACTAAGTACAACTCTGGACTACATAAAACTCAAATGACTTGCATGCAAAAAACACTCTCTACACCTGAATGAGAACCTTGTACTTAAATTGGAAGGAATAAATAACAGCCACAATTATTTTCTTTAAGTACAATAACTTTTAATCCTAGTTGAACATAGTGACAACCTAAAGCAGTGTTCAAAACAGAGTAGCAAACAAAACCAAATCTGAATTCTTTAGAAGTTACAGAACTGTCATGGACAAAAAGAAATAGTAAACTGTGAATTTGCAAATTTTGAATTTGCATACGTTCCTAAGTGCAACTCTGCTCAACTTAATAACAGGAACAACTGCCAGTAATATGATCTGCTACATGAAATACCCTAGCTATTAGTTTCCAATTAAATAGTTCTTTAATTATTTGAGTTACTCTAATCCCTGGTCTTAGTACTACCCTACCTAAGCTAATTTCTCCACTATTCTTTTTTTTTCTCCTGAAGACATGTTATTAGGCCAGAGAAGAGGAAATCACAATCCTACTTTGAATTCAAATCACGGCATCTTCTGCTGTATAAAACAGGTTCTTTCTGAAACTGGGACTTGTTCACTGAACCTCTGCCTCCTCCTGACAGTTGCACTGAGACATGCTTTGATAGACATCAAAATGTTTTCAGGAATGTAAACTTAGGATCTTTGTAATCTGCTGGACAAAAAATACAGACCATTCACCCTCTAAAGTCCCTGGGCTTTTATCTACCTCCGTGAGATTTACTACTTGAATCAGCAGCAGGAGAACAGGGAGAAGGGAAAACACTGGAAAATAAAGTGGCTGCTTTGGTTTGTCCTAACTGAAAACATTCCTTGAAGGATGTGGATGGGGAAACAGCTATAGCATGTCCCTCCATTACAAGGTGGTTGGGAAGCCATACCAGTGAAGAAAAAGTAAGGACATCAGGACAGAGACACAAAACACGGGCACAGGGTTTCACGCAGCAGCTCAACAGTTGGGCCGTTAGAGCTGCCCAGAAATTAGGAAAACAGGACCAAACCTGGTCCAATTAATATTTTTTAGCATTCTACACCTAAAAATAAACAAGGCTTCCTTTGGTCTTTTGCCACCAAGAGGAGACCAGTAAGAAGTGTCCAATACTCAAACTGGAGCCAACACACAACTGGAGCAGCAACCTAAGCACTAATGTGCTGAGCCTGGTTTTAAAGTTGTGGGTGGCAGGTGGCACACTGTGGAGTTATGTTTCATCCTAGTGGACTCCCAAGGACCTTTTCTTCTGGGCTTTAAAGAAGGTCATTAAAGTCAGACCTGCAAAAGAGTCTAGAACCTCTCTCTGAATTATTCTGCACCTAAACCAGTTTGGCCCTAAATCTACCAGACACATGAAAGAAGTGTCAGAGTGGAAGGGTTACTGCTGACTTGAGATAAACACCATCAGGCACCTATTCTCAACTGCAAAATGCAGGATTTGACCTGGTGAGGCATCTGGAGCAGGGACAGAGGAGGGACCATCCAGCACAGGGAACTTTCTGTAGTTCAAACCTGACAGCTGCTCCAACCCTCTCCCTTCAGCCCCTTTACCTCAAAATACTTTTCAGTAGTCTTTTGGGAAATACTTACTTCTTTGCATTTACTGAGGACCTAGAGCAAAATGGAACCCATTCCTCAGGCTCTACAGATAAGCTGATATCTACATGATTAATAAAAGGATATTTCATTTGCTTGACATGTGCCTTTACTTGGTCTTTAAATGGTTTTGAAGTGTACTTGACTGTACTTTCTGCTCAAATAATGACATCTGCAATGGCTAATCTTTGATCCTGGAAGAAAGGATTTAAGAGCCAGAAGACCCCATGTCATGTGACACTTCAACTTTTGGGAAAGCTATAGTCAGGCAAGATTACTAAGGCATCTTCCAGCCCTACTGTGCATATACCCTGAGCAGGAGCTCCATGCTGTAAAAATGCAGATACAAATCCTACAGCTGACCCTACAGTCACGTCAGCGTCCCGAGGAGGACGCTGCTTTCACACTGCACAGAAACTGACTTGGGGAACAACTTCTGTGCCTATTTGGAACTATTCTTTATTTTTCATTTTATTGAAACGAGCATCAATCAACAAATATTCCCAGTTGTGCAGCTGATGCCTGAACACAATTTTCGTTCAATGGGAACCTCGGATACACAAACTTTTTAAATCACATAAATGTAGAGATAGGGAATTGAGTGGCTGCCAACGTGGCCTTACTCAACTGTTCCTTGGGAGCAGTTTGCTAGACCAAGATTTTTTTCTTAAAACTGGAATTTAGGACAATAGACCTTAGTGATTGAGGTGTTTTAATTCTACCTCTCCCTCCATAAACTAGTGTGTATAACTTAAGAGGTTGAAAAGGTTTTCCTGTTTTGGGTTTTTTTTTTTAAACAGAGGTAAGCTTTGCAGTAGTACCAGGAATGCTAAGCACAACAAGCCCCCTTCCTTCCCCTTCTCCCATGACTTTCCATTACTTTACAGAGAAGACAGGGAGGAATGCTCAGAGGTCCCAATGTGCAATTACAAAGGGATGAAAATGGAAAGTATGTGATTGCTCCAGTATTTAGCTCATTATCCTAAGGACTCTGTTTATGATCTAGTGCATTAATTCAAAATAGCTTTAATTGCAAAGCTTAGTGGTCAGCATATTTCCTTTTTATTTCTGCTCAACACAGTAGCAACTTCAATTTTTTGTATAAATAGAAACTATATAGAAACTTTCTAGTAGAAACTATACTGTCCTCATCAACAAGGAATTAATTTTATAGAACTGTAGTTATTAATATTCTCCACACGCTCAAGATAATAATCCAAAATTTACACATTTCTTCAAACAGATTTATATTAATGACAAAGAGAAAGAATAGTTTTCTTCCAGCTGTAACTTATGACAAATGATGGTTAATAAAGCTATTCCATGGACAACAGATCTAACTTGCATGACTAGGATAAGAATGGAGTGAGACAATGCACACATGCCTTTTCAAGCCCCTCAGATCTTTCCACTATCAACAGACACACCAAACTTCCTCACAGAAGGGTCTAAGCTACCCCTGTGGTTCAGGCTGTCACTGCTACCAGTGACAGCCTGAACCTTCTGTGAGGAAGGGTCTAAGCCCTGAGTGTTGAGATCTCACACCCTGCCATTAACCATTACACTATACAGCCTTATGCCTACTGATGTTGTGCTACACAACACACTTTTTTTCCACAACAGTTTGCTTTTTTAAGCCTGGGCAATTACAGGGGTGGGGGAGAGCTACACTAAAAGCAGTATTTTTATGGTTACAGCATCAAGGACTCCAGAGTTGGGCAATATCAGTTGATGCTGTCTGTGTGAGCTCTGCTTGGACCCTCGGTGTTGACGTGTTACAGTCCAGTCCTTTAGATACATGACCATCTATTAGATGGGATGTCAATAGTCACAAGGGTTGTTTTTTTTTTTGCTGCTGCTGCCTTTGTCAGCCCTACAATAAAACTTGTAAAACCTTTTGGAGATTGTCAGTGACAGTCACCAGAGGAACAGACCCTGTGCTATATTTTGTAATGTAGGCAGCTGGCTAAAAGGCAGAAACCCTGATGCAAGCAAAACCTTAACAGCTGTTCATACATTACTACAGACAGGAGAATTCACCTGGAGAAGAGCCTCACAAGTACCTCAGCCCAGTGGAAAACCTTCCATCAGGTCAACCAAACCTTCTGACCACAAGAATATCCCCAGGAAGACCTAGGTCCATTTAGTTCTAGGGCTACCTTACTTCCAGAAGACCCTAACTGCCAGACAAGCACATCTGCTTGACCACTGAAGATACGTTTTCCTCATATAACAACTCTTTCATCTGCTGTAAAGGTTGAAAGTAAGAAAAGAAACAAGAGACTTCACAAAAAATCAAGCATGTCAAATGCACCCAAATGGTTACAACCTTTCTTGCCTCAGTCTTGGTCTCCCAGCAGGACATGAGGCAACTTGCTTCATGTACAGTTCTTTATTTTATACTTTTATTAATATTTTTTCTTAATCTTACCAGTGTCTGGCTGGACAATCTGGTGTCTGATTTGCAGAAAGGCTGGGCTCTCACAGTTGTAACAGAGGTCAAAGCAGCTGGGGTTTGAGCAAGAGCAATGTTCAACTCCCTTAAAAAAAATCTGGAGTCTGATGAATTTTAATCTTGGAATCCCAAATGAGTCAACAGCTTTTACACCAGCTTCTCCAGGCTGTCTGCGACTGCCTGCGGAAGGGGGATCGCTGCACACTTCCAGGTCTCTAAGATGGGGTGCAAGGAAGCTTCCTGCTTGCCAGGAGCTTGTGCACTGGTACGACAAGCATGCTGGGAACAGACTGGTGAGGATGATGTTAATGCTGTTAATGCTGTTAATGATGTTAATGCTGTTCAGAGCAGATTTGGAATAGTAGGCAACAAACAGCTCCAGGTTATACATGGAACAGAAGGTTAAAGTAAACCACTAAATAGCTGCTCTTAAGTTCATCTTCATCTGTGTGTGCTCTGCATAAAGAGAGGAGAGGGAGGGAGAAACAACTGGTGTATCTACAAGATGACTTTAGTTCTCATTATCCTGAGATGTGGAATCTCTTGGCTGTCCCCACTTACCATATTCTGATTTACACAGTAGAGTTTCGAAGTGTGTGAGCTGAACTAATTTCAGCTGCAAATAAACTGGGAGATGTGCACCAGAAGTGCACCTCACGTGCCTCAACCAGCTCTGTAAACCTGATGAGACTAGAACTTAGGCACAAGCGAGACAAATTGAGACACTAATTTCTGGAATACTTCAAGTCTGGGGTACTGGGCTTTACAATTTCACTCTGTTTTCATAATTTCAAATGTAGAATATCTATGCAAAGATGAACTGTTTCTCAAATCACTATTCTAAGTAAAAAGTAGAAGATGCCTCAGCCACCAGAGTGAATGGAAGTGTCAATATTCTGCACATCCGCCCCGCATTTCAGTTCTGTGGAAGAGTAAATGTAACCCAGATGGACTTGATGCATTAAGAACATCCCCTAAGAAGAAATGCAACATTCTTCTCTGACATCCTGGATCATGAGCCTGACTTTGTAGGAAAGAGAAAACTATCCCACTGCCACACAAGCGCCTTCTTGACTCTTTCGCTTCAGCCACAAGCAGCGCTGTCGTCAGATGAGATCCATGCTCAGGAGTTTCAAAATTCCTGGTTATGCAAGACTGAATATGTCTTTCTCCCCTTCTTATTTTAAACAGATCTGGTTTGTGGCAGGAATTGTGACAACTGCACTGAACTTGGGCTATAATCCCACAGAGAGCATTTCTTAACTTCCATAATATATTATTTGGCTTGCAGGAGGAATTCTGTTCTCTCAGCTGGAAGGTGGGGAGATCCATCCATGTGATCTCAACTGCCTGTATGTTTGGAGCACACACAGGATGTAGTCTGATAAATACTTTTCTACACTAAAATACAATGATTTGGAGTATTTTTTAAATTATGACAACCACTTGTATACAGAAGTATAAACAACATGTATTGGGATGTCTATTATCTCTCAGAAAGTAACTTCATGTGAGGGTCAATTAGGTTCATATGAGAGACAAATTGGAAGAAAAGAAATGCAAATCTATGAACCACACACATCTATACAAAATGGTTCAGGCTGCTGGCAAACATGTGTCCTTCCATCAACACAGTTATGTAACCCAGTATTTAGTTAGTGACTCTCCCTAAACCACTTGCTCCCTATCTTGCAATGAGAAAGACTCGGGGAATCATTAACCTTCTGAAGACAACAACCAGATGTCCCCTGTGACCCTGTGCCACCAGGCACAATAACTAAGGCCCAGTTCTGCAGATGCATGGAAATACTATTTCTACAGTTGCTGACTTGCTGCATCCCTCTTTCTGTGCAGCCCGCCCCACAAATGGGTTCTGCCACTGAGCCAAGTCACTTGACTGCCTTTCATCTTAGGAGCTCTGGGAAACAAAGAGAAACAAAAATAATAGCAAAATGATCAAGGGCTCCATAATACAGAAAATCTGACAAGAACATGATGGCGCTGAGGTTTACATTCAGAGCCTCAAACCCCACAAGCTTTTCTGACTCCTTTTTCAGAGACCCGAAGTATTAACTTTCCATTAGACAGGGAGAAGAGACACTTGAGAGCTGAATTCACATCATCCCCTCCTGCCCCCCTCTGTGACAGTTCCCAGCTCTCCAGGAGCAGATCCTGGTGCTTTAGTCAATGAGCAAATGAATTAGGTTTGTTCAACAAGATGAAGGAGGCTGCAGCCTCTCCCACAGAAACAGCTTTCTCTGGGCAGCAGTAACAATACATTCAGCTTGCATCCACCCCTCCGAGGGGCTCTGAGGGTTCTCAGCAGCCTGAGAAGTATGTGACACTAAGCATGCTATGAAGGTCAGTGTTTCCATTTCTTCTTTTTCTATTCTACAGCAGAGTGTTAGCCTTCCAGGACAGCCAATGCTCCCTACATGGCAGTTTTGCGGTCTCAGTGTTCAATTAAAACAGCTAGCCAAAACATTTCAAAGGAATTTCATGGAAGGTACAAAGCAGAAACTTTTTTTTTAAAAAGGATTTAGGAAAGTCTTTTACAGAAATATATTATCTCCTGTGTCCCCTTTTGTAAGAAAAGCAGTGTGATAAATTAACTAAATTACTATTTGAATAATAATATTAAATTATATTCAATTAAATATTCCGTACTATCTCATGGTGAAAACTAAAAGTTGTATGTAAAAAAAGATTTCTCTCTTTTCCAACTCACTCTTTCAGTTTGAGCTGTCTTTAGAATTTGAAAATTCATTTCAAATATGGTAAACACTTTTCTGCCAACTACTTATTTCAAGTCATACCAATTTCTGTAGTAGAGAGTTTTGCCTTTAATGTGTTTTTCAGAGGTCATAGGAGGAAACTATAAAAAAACATTGTCAGATTTTTTGCATCAGTGGACAAATGGGTTAAAAGCTGCAAAAGAGCTAGGGTATGGGCCAGATGGACCTAAAAAAGCTGACTCTTTCAGATGGTGCAGTTTTGTACATTGCAGGACTCTACCTAGATCTGTAATTCAACAGAGTGCAAAAGGTCCAGGTTGCATTTCACCACACAGAGGTACCGAACGAGCTGAATCAATGAAACAGACTGTAGAATATGTGTTTAGCCTACTTTCTGTAGCCAGAAAAGTAATAAACCAGTCTCAAAAAGAGTATAAATGCATTTTCAGCATTCTTCTAAACAAGGAAGACAACTAAAGTACAGTAAGAAGTTCAGTACCACATTCTGCCAGGCATTAAGACTGATTTCTTGTCTCTGAATCTGAAATTCCCAAGGCTAGTAAAGGATCCTTGCCACTAGTTCTCAGAAACAATTACCTTAGCATGCACTTATTTTCTGACACTGTAAATGAAGTGTTAACTAAACTAAGAATTCTCTACCCCATTCAGAGTACAGCATCATGTTAGGTCTCAAGTTCTGAAGATTGTCCACAAATTATTAGCATGAAATACTACCAGAAACGTTACATGAGACAATTAATGGCAGCACTGAAGTGTAAAACACACTGTGAAGAGGAACAATATTCTTTAGAGGAGAAACAGCAAAAGATGGAGTATGCACATTGTTATTACAATTGCAAAATACCCAGTCTCACTCTGCAGATAAGCTTCAAATGCTATTGCTCCTTTCCAAGCTGCTCCAGTGCCACGGCCAGCTCTTGTAACAGGAAAATTAGGTATGCTCTGACTGGCAATCCAGTAAGCCTGTGCTCTCAAGGCCTGATGAGTGAAAGCTAATATGGCAAATTTGAAGGATAAGTGTGCTTTGTGCATTAAGTACATTTTTCTCAAAGCTGTTCTATTAGTAATACTGAGAAATGTTCAAGTACCTTCACCAGTGAAACGCTCAAATCACAGCAGCAGTTAGCTCTAAAAGCATTTATTTCCTATCCTGAGAGCAGAATCAGAGAGAAATAAGATTTTCATCAAGCCAAGCAGTTGTTTCAACTATGAAAATATATACTTAATGAATTGGCCTCCCTGTAATGTAAAGGCACACAGTGAAGTACCCAATAGCTGGTGCTTTCTAAAGCCTTTTAAGGCTAATTGAGTATCCTTCACAGAAGATGCACGTTCCATCTCATTTTCAATAGAAGATTTCTGTTGGGCTTACATGTAAAACACAGAAAATGCTTGAAAAAAACTGAAACACAACACACATGTTCACTCCAACTCCGACTTCAGTCCTTGGTGTAAGCTTCCTGAAAAGATTGCTGACGGTGTGAACTCTCACTGGAGCAACAACCACCACCAGCAGATTAAAAGAATTAAAAACCAAAACAAAACATGGAAGAATTAAAGACCTTTTAAATCTTATTAATAACTGTTTAAGTGGTATTTCTTTAGAAGTGTTGCATGTAAGATGCCGTGTATCTTGCATATCTATCCTCCACTAGGAACTACTTAAATGTCAAAGTCAGTTTTATCATCTTGTTATTTTCCAGGACTTTCTAAAGTCCAGAAATAATTGTCTTGACAGCCTGAATATGGCCATCAAGCTTCTCAATTCCTGCTGACATGTACCAATCTTTTACCTGGCTTGACTGCACTCATTACAGCCCGTGATGACTTCAGCACTGCTTCATAGATAGCCCTCTGGTCAGGAGTGAACTTTCCATTTGCAGGGAAGGTGCAGGTGATGTCAGAGCCGTAGCAGTAATACTCTCCTCCCATATCAAACAGGCTAAAAACAAAACAGGGAAGAAATGAAAATTTAATTCCACATAAATAGTAGAACAGAAGACATTTCTCTCATTCCACATTTCAGTCATTTGTACTTTGGTCACCATCTGAATGCTGTTTCTAAGTAAAACGAGATGACAGCCCCTTGCAATCTCCTAGCAGAAGGGTATCTGCATAACATATGGCTTCAGTGGACACTCTTATGGGCTGTGCTGGTCCTGGACAGAAATGCTGAGAGAATGCATGAAGACAAAAAGTATATCAGGCATCTACTTCAAGCTCTCCAGCTCCAGTTTCTAGAATCTCTTCTCAAAATAAACATATCCTTCTTTAGTTTCCTGAGAAATACTAGCACTACATAAAGGGTCTAACCTCAAAAAAACTTAATAGAGAAATTGTAATTAAATTATGTCCTTTTGTACCTAGGTGTCAAAACATATCTGATGGTTTAAATAAAATGCCCCCAATAAAGGCTGACTGCCACTGCTCACAATACAAACTTTTCTTTAAGAGAAACTTGCCTCACAGGGCTTAATGAAACAAGGATTATGGGAAGATCCAACCAGAAAAGAACATTTAGTACAGTTTTCTGCCTCAGAGATGAAAGAAAAAAAAAGTGCTTTCTTTTAGGCAGGGAGAGTGGGGGGAATGGAATGGTTTATCCCTTGAGAAACACATTTATTCTGCAGATGATTCAATGATTCACCACTGATTGATCAGCTGTCAGAAATCAATCTACAATAATAGCAAGTAGATTACTCTTGTGAGAACCAGGTTAGACATTTGCCTTACTATGCTTCTTGGGCCCACCTGATAAGGCACTGGTTTCAGCAGACTCAAAAATTAGCAAATAACCATCTGGACCAAACAATACTTGAGCACAAAACTCACCTAGTTCATCATATATCCATTACAAGGAGGCACATTTTAACATATAAGACTTTGGCCTTGACACTGTATTTGTATGAGCTCCTGATTAATTGGCAATTAACTAGAGTTGAAATCTGGTAATTTAAATCTCCCAATCACCTCAAATAACTGTATGAGACTATCAACATAACAAAAAAAAAAACCAATTTCCCTTCTCTGTGTCTGAAAACCTTGGGGTTTTCTTCCTCTTGCTTTGGCTTCACAGCAGGGTCGGTCAGACAGCACCGGCAGAAGGACACTCCACTCTCTGCCACCAGATCCTAACCACAGCAACAATCAGGGGAAGAGAGCAGCAGAGCCCTGTCCCCAGGCAGCATACATCACTAGGTAAAGGTAAGTATAAGGTAGCATAAAGAGCGCTGCAGCACTCAGCTCGAAGTATTCACCTTTCCAACACAACTGCCACGGAACGCAATGGAAACAAGTAAACAAAGGCAACCACGATAAAGCAAAATATACTTCAGAGTAGGGCTGAGAGTCTTCTTGGTGCATTGCAAATGGAGACCCAAACTCCTGAAAATTTACTCCAAGAAATTTTAAACTCCACCCTACGGTTTCTTCCGTGCAGAAATCTCCGCACAGGCCCCGCTGAAGTCACCGCCGGCCTCCCCAGCGCAGGCGAGGGGCGAGCAGGGGGACTGGCAGGACTGGAACTTCAGGAACAAGCCCCACGGTTTACAGCTGCAGAACTGCACGAGGTTTAAAGATACAACTCTTTGGGAGAATGCTAGAGAATCTGAAACGTTATAAATGTGCACACAGAGCTAATACAAACACATATACAATCACTTTAATATGAAATATGGTATGTTAAAATAGAAAGTTCGTAATTGGAAAAAGACACACAATAGACAGCAAGCTACAGACCCACAGGGTATAACAACCACAATTTGACACCAGTATAGCAACTGTAAACCATCCCAGCTAAACCTCAAAATCAGAAACCCCATCAACACTGCCTAAGTTTTGATTTTATGGTTGGACTCAAAATAACTAACGCTACACACAGAAAATGTAAGGATACAGAAGGTTAGTTGCAGCAGCTAAGAATCATGTAAGAAGCTGCTACATCCTCTTATGTGTCAACAAGATATAGATTTTGGATTAGTCATAAGTTTCTCAACTGATCCCAGACTTTCAAAATCACAGATCAGGTTTCATGATGCTTTGGGGGATCAGCAGCAGTCTGTGGCCTAACTGTATTGCATTTACAAGTAGAAGTGTCCATTCAGCATGGTGACATTAAAGCTGTGACCTACAACTTCCAAAGCCCTGTCCACACCTACTGGAAGTTGGTATGCTTTCTGTGGTTTATCTGGAGAATAGTTATTCTGAACTTACCACAGGCAAAGTTTTAGCTATGTCTTTAACTGTAAAATTATCAGCATTTTTTCAAATCCATTCATCACTGGGTGGTTATTAAGTAGTTTTTCAAGTTACTGGAGCACTGAGTAATGGAAAAAAAATCATCACAAGGGAGATGGTACACCAAAACAAGGCTCACAACTTAGGAAGCACCCTTTGTTCAGGTTTCTTGGCTTTCAGACAAGGGGAGACAGGAGGGAGGATGACCTTTCAAACTCCACCTCTGAGCACAACCCACCATCCAGCCTGTATGCTTCAGTGAAAAGGCATCCAACCCAAACTGAACATTTGTGAGGTACTTTGGCTCTTAGTGGGAAGTCTCTTCCATTTAACTTCAGTTGGGAACATATCCACTAGTTAAAAAGTTGCCCAAGACATGGAAACAGCCTAAATATTGTAGGTATCCTAAGGAAATAATGGGAGCCTGAGAAGATCTTAATTTCATATCTTTGCTTGCCAGGCAAAAATAAGTGGTGAAGCACACTTAAGTTGAATAAAATTCATGTGAGCTACTATCTTCTCCTAACTGGAAAAAAGTTTCTAAAAGCAGGTTCCTTAAATATTAGTATTTTCCTTAGAAGGAATACACTTCTTTTACCTTGAATTTAGATGGTAACTGGTAATAAAGGTGATGTTCTTAATGTATTCCAAGACATTCCCAATTGCACATACAACACTACCTGCCTGTTAATGCAGTCTTACAAGGGTCATGAGCACAAACAATTACTTACTGTTATTTGGACTGTTATCAAACATAGCAGCAATCAAAACAAAATAAATGCATAAATGAAAATGGGCCTTACAGGCATCTTGACCTATGGCTTTCCTTTTAAGAACTGTTTAACTTAGAGTAATGTATGTTGTAATATAGCAAAGTGTCTCCAAACTCCATTATATTTTCCCTTT
This sequence comes from Heliornis fulica, assembly GCA_013399135.1. Lineage (NCBI taxonomy): Eukaryota > Metazoa > Chordata > Aves > Gruiformes > Heliornithidae > Heliornis > Heliornis fulica. The sequence goes on along the minus strand of VXBZ01007461.1, from coordinate 4,686 downwards.
AGATAAATTAAGTGCTACACATCTAGCAGGCTATATAATTGTCTATTACAAAACTTGGTTGAATGAAGAAAAATTTCATTCCAGAACAACCTCCTACCCGCCCCTTTTGCAGCAAGGATGCAACTATTAATTGCAAAGCAGAGATGATGTGTCTGAGGTTATCAGGTTTCTGAGGTGCCTCAAACGGGATGGTGACCAGAGAAGAAGTGTTGCTGATCAGAGACAGGTGCCCAGTGGTGTGTCAAGGTGCTCACTGATTCAGCTTCAAGCTGATGAAGTCTTTTATTGCACAGCTCAGTTTCTTTCACAACCTTCAGAGAGGCTAATCTTGTTCTGCATCACTTTGTTGGGAGCAAAAGCAATGAAAACCTACCTGGATGCATTTCAGGGTAAAAAGTGCATGGTGCATAAAGCTGATTTAAGTTGGAAAACCTGAGCACTCTCTAAAAAATCCATGTTACTGCTTCAATTGTTTCTCCAGAATCAGGAAGAAAGTATACCACAAGTTAGAAACTCATAGCAAAAATATTCCAAACTCCTTTGTGGAAGCATGGGCACAGCTCTAAGGGAGGCTTCAGTTCTGTGTATATAATGTTCTCTTTCCTCCCAAACACGTTGCAAAATACCATTAAACTTCATTAAAACTGAACAATGCACAGCATGAGAAAAATCAGATAACCTGACAGCTGCTCTACTGGCAGAATGACTTGCTTACTTGTCACTAACACAATATTAGCCCAAAGCATAAAGAAAAAAAGTTGCATTCTGCATCTGTTTTACAAGTCACCTTCAAAAATTACTAAGAGCATTTAATCCCTTTTACAAGGGAAAGGTCTGACACCACAACTTGAACTAGTTTTGTACATACAATGGTAGGAAGCTGAAAAGCAGCAGAAACATGTCACATGCCACAGCCTTGCAGAAAGGATGGGCTGGACGTGCCCCTCCTTACTCAGCCCTTGCTCAGCAAGTCCCCGGTGCCACAGGCAGTGGCCCCTTCATGTCCAACTGAACTGGGGTTCTGCTGCCCATGCAGGACCAGAGTTTGGAGAAAGTATTTCAAGTCCTGTTGGTTTGCAAGTGAATACAGGCTTGTAAGCCAGCACTGTAACTGAAACACTACATGACATGAGGTGCAAAAGCTCTTCTCTCCTCCTGTCCCTCTGGAACAGTATGGATGGGTAAGATGTGGTCATGTTACTTCCACAGAACGTTGGCACCTACTTATATTTTTGGCTTTCAAGCCCAGAAAAATAGTATGCATTTTTATGCTGATTTTAGCTTTCTTGCCCTCTGACTGAGGCATCACAAAACACATTGTGTAACACCTTAGATTTGAAAACTGTGGACTAAACCCAGCCATGTCTCTTTTCTTCACAGTCACTGTATACTCTCTTTTTTTTTTTTTCTCCAAAATAAAGCATCATCCTCCTCTAAACATGTGTTTTACTTTTATATGCTTGCTGACACTTTTATTGTCAAATAATGTGAAGCTGCCAGGCAATGAAGCAAATTATGGCCAATATCACAATGGGAAGCAATACTTTATTTGGGATATCTGAGCCATGTGTGTGAATTATTATGGTCCAACCACCAACCCAACCCAAGGACAAGCTGTCGCAGGCGTTTCTTGGGGAGCCCAGAGCTACTCCCACGAGCTAACACGTACAGCTGTCACCTTCCTGCCTTGCAAACCTGCCTCATCTGAGCACTCACAACTGATCTCCTCATGATAGTTACAGATCCAAATTATTCTGCAGTTGTTAACATTGCAGAGTGATGACTGAGGTGGAACCCAGCTGGATTTGCTCTGATATGGGGTTGTACTGAGTGTCACCCACCTGCAAGCCAAGGCTTCCCCATCTTCTCAGGATAAAACCTTCCCTTCCCCCGAGTGGGTCTGCCAGCTAGCAAAACTGTTATCACCATATCTGACTGTGCCCTCCTCATGCCTCAGGTGAGAGGTGAGCAGGTATGAACACTGAGGCACTTCACTCAGTGACCTTTACTGAGGTTTTATGGTTTTGAGCCATTATTAACCAATACACCTGTGAGCAGCCATGCAGATGAACTGGTGCCAGCCCAGTCCTTGGACACAGGAATAAAGGCACACACCATGTTTTCCTCCACTTCCAGTGCAGTAAGAACAAATCATCCCCAACTAGAGATTTTATTCTGTGTGTGATCTCACTGTACTCTGCTCTGAGTTCACAGAAAGCACTCAGTGCTTTAGACTTCATGCAGCAATTTTACCTTTAAGTATTCACAAACAAAATCCACCCATTTGGTTAAACACAAGACAATTTCAGGCTTAGGGGAAGTAGGTATCAGCATTTCTAGGAGAGACATCTTTGGAAATGTGCCAAGTGATTTGGAAATAGGGTGGTTTAATAGGCAGACCACAAGAATGAATTCTAGTAAATGATATCACAAGTAAATGGAGAGTTAACTGACACACACAGTTTCATCTGCTTGCATCCTGACTAGCCAGGAGTTATCACTTTAAAAAGCAGCACCAAGTGAGAGAACGTTGTGAAGCCCAGGAGAGGCCTGGAACGGTACAGTGGGAAGTCCTACCACACTCAGGAAAAGTGTGATTGTTTTGTAAAGGTGCCCTGCTGTGACCAGCTTCCATTTGATGGTACAGAGTTGTGCTGGCTCTATCCTGAAGCCAGGCTTGGCTGATTTGAGGGCAAGTTCTTCTTGTCAGCACCCCTGGAGTCAGAAGTACCCCTAGAAAAATGCTAGAGAGTATTTTTTGTGTAGGAAACGGGGTTCTGGGTATTCACAAGATCAAGTTGCTTTTCTGAGCCTCCTGTTCAAAAGCAAGTCCTGTAGCCCACACAGGTGATGCAGTTACAGGGATAAAAGACAGCTACATGACTGTTCCTCATCCAGTTGTGATTTACATGACCATGTGGCCCCCTGGTTTTTGTGTCTGTCCTCAGTTGTCTTTTGATCTTGCCTGCCTTCTCCATAACTTTCCCATCTTTGCTCCTTCTGTAGCACTGCCTCACTCTAGGCTTTCCCAGACTATTAGAGATAATGGGAGGCTTGTCTCAACCTTCTCTCACAGAAGATGACAAGATACACCACTAAGCTTTCCTCAAACAAGAGAAGGGTGGGAAAAAACGTGTCTACAGTGAATTCTGGAGAAGACAGGACTGCACGCCTGTACCTCTGCAATGCCAACTGCAGAAACTTCAGTGGCTGTACAAGAATATAAAAAAAATGGAGCTGGTTGATTAAAAAAAAAAGAAAAAAAAGAGCAACCAAGCAAAGAAGCCTCCAGGTGTTTGCACCATGCAGTGCTCAGGGCTCCTCTCACTGCAGCAGACAGCGTCTCCCAGAAGTGGGGCAGCACCCCCACCATGATGAGCAGCAGTAGGTGCCCGTGGCCAGCTCTGCCCCATCACCACAGGAAAGGTGGTGCTGCTGAGGAAAACCCAACCACAGCATGGGAGTGCCCTCTCACAGGGACTTGAGCCAAGCAGAACTTATCCAAGATCCACTTATCTCACAGGATATAAAATCTTAGTCTCCCTGAATTGTCCAGGCAAGCTGGACAAAAGAGTCAGCTCAGTAAACACCCGTGTATTCTTGCAAGATTTTGTGTGCTATTTTCACACACAGGTAGAGTCCCCTGCCTACAGTATTTATCTCGAAGAAATCTCAGACAACAGCCTTAAGCTTCTGCACTAAATAAACCAATTTCCATGATCAAGTATCACCCCTCTTCCACCCCCATGCAGTTTGCATTAAAGCCTTATTAAAAATGCAGTTTCCCAAAGAGCCAAAAATCTTCTGATTAGCTCCTTCAGAGCAGAATTCCCCCGAGTGCCATCTCCCAGGGCTTCTGCTCAGCGGTGGGATGTCTCCAATACAGAAGTGCTGCATACAAATGGGGAGTTGGGAGAACCAAGCCAGCACTGCTGGCAGGAGGCAGCAGCAATGAGGGCTTCAGGAGATACAGAAGGTAGTGTCAGCACTGCCTACTTAACACCTCGGCTAGCCCCACGCAGGCAGTATGCCAGAGATCAGAAAACATCTCAGTGAGGTTCTGACAAAGGGTTACCTGTCTGACTTGTCTTTTTGCTGAATGGGTTACTTTTTTTTTTCTTTCTGGCTTTATTATCATAATTATTATCCATATTTAACTGGCATATTTAATAAACAACAGTACTCTCTTTAGTAGAGACAATCCTGTGCTGAAAAGTCAACCTAACAGAGATGGCAGCAACCCCAAAGTCTTGGCCAGCTTCCACCCGTTAGGAGCCTCCCCACTGGAAAGGCGGCATCTGCGGCGTTCCCGGCTCCGGCTGACTTGCTCAAACAAGGAGCAAGGATGTCAGAGCTGCAGGGGAGAGAAGGGAGTGTGCAAGGAGAAACCTGTACTGGCAGCTGAGTACTTCCCCAGCAAGCTGAGGAGGGCAACCCTCACTAGCTCCTCACCAGAATGCGAGGCACCACCACAGCTACATTTCCAAGTTCCTCAAATTCTGCAGTTAACTGCAAGGGTCCAGTTCTAGATGTCTACTGAGAAGGAAAGGTATCTACTAAAGGTGAATTGTTGATGTTTGATACTTCTAATGCTGGCCTACTTAGGTGCTGACATTTGGACTTAACAGCCTTAGCTGTTTTTGGAAACTCTGACCTGTGCTCCCCAGCCTGGACAACCACCAGAGA
>VXBZ01007456.1:0-16637 GCA_013399135.1 Heliornis fulica | reverse complement strand
TTAGAAGTACAACTACCCTTATCGCAACCACCAGGGATTCATAAGGTGCACTACTGACAACACAGCCGAGTCACAACATGCCGTATTACGACCAGCAACAGAGTCATAACTTCACTACTACCGTCCGTAGCAACTCACAAGATTCAGTATTACATCCTCAGAAGATTCAAGAACACACTGTCACAGCTCATAAGCGCACTAAATACCACCTGTGTGTCAGTCACTCAACTGAGACTACAAACTTAACACCTCTCAAATGTTCACTCACCCCTCTCTAGGTTAATGTGTATGGAGATCCTGTTGATCTCCTGACTCACTGGAGGCAGGTTTTTGTTCACAGACACAGATTCTCAGAATGTTAGGAGTTGAAAGGGACCTTGAAAGACTATCTAGTCCAACACCCCTGCCCAAGCAGGATCATCTAGACCTATACTGGTAACTGGAGTTATTTGCCCCTCCTCAGATGCAGGACCCTACACTTGCCCTTGTTAAATCTCATTCAATTTCTCCCTGTCCAGTTCTCCAACCTGTCTAAATTTTGTGGAATGGCAGCACAACCTTCTGGTGTGTCAGCCACCCCTCCCAGCTTTGTGCCATCAGCAAACTTGCTGACTGTGCACTCTATTCCCTCGTCCAGGTCATCAGTGAACAATGCTTGTCCCAATCCCAACCCCTGAGGGACTGCACTAGATACAGGCCTACAGCCAGACTCTGTTCCATTAGTCACAACTCACGCGCTTCTTCCCTTTCACTAGCTCTCAATCCACCTCACTGCTCACCTTCCAGACCACAATTCCTCAGTTTAGCAGTGAAGATGCCATGGGAAATAGTATCAAATTCTTTACCAAGGTCAAAGTAAACCACATCCATTGCCCTACCATCATCCATCCATCTGGTTATATCCTCACAAACGTTTTATCTGCAATGTATTTGAAGAAACCCTTTCTNGTAACTCTGCCTTCTTACTGTTCTCAGTCACCAGGGAACCCTCCTCATTCATCAGTGGAGCCACACTGCCTCTAATATCAGTTTTGTTTGCTATATATTTGAAGAAACCCTTCCTGTTATCCTTAACATCCTTTGCAAGTTTTAACTCCAAGGAGGCCTTAGCTTTCCTAGTTGCCACCCTACATGCTTTGACAGCAGTCTTATATTCCTCACATCTGGCCATCTCCTCCCTCCCTGACCTGTAGACTCTCTTCTTCCACTTAAATTTGCCCAGCAGTCCCGTTTATCCATGCAGGTCTTCTGGCTCCTCTTCTCCATTTTTCTCCCATTGGGATGCTCTGATCTTGAGCTTGTAAGAAGCAGTCCTTGAATATGGACCAACATTCTTGGGCCCTTTTTCCTTCCAGGCTACTTTCAGCTGCCTGTAGAATGCCTCATCAAGTTCCTCCTCTTGATCAGGAGGCCTGTAATTGACACCCATAACAGTATCCCACATACCAACCTTTCCTTTAATTCTCACCCACAAACTTTCAACTGGTTCCTTGTCCACTCCTGAGCACAACTCAATGCATTCGCACTGCTCTTTCACATAAAGAGCCACTCCACCTCCTCTCCTTGCTAGCCTGTCTTTCCTAAAAAGGACATAGAGCCATCCATGACCACATCCAGCTGTGAGCTGTCCCACCAAGTTCTGTAACTGTGTGTAGGCCATAACCCAGACTTCTAACTCCTCCTGTTTGTTCCCCATACTGCATGCATCGGTGTACAGGCATTTCAGAGAACAGGCTGAGCACACCATTTTCACCTTAGAGGGGAGTGAGGTCTGGTTGTTGTTGTTATTACCAGAACTCAGCCCCACTGACAAGGACCCAGCAACAAAGCCTATCCCTTTTTTTTATTCTAGTTTAAAGCCCTATGGATGAGGTCAGATAATTCTAATCCTTGAATCCTAATCCCTCTGGATGACAAGCTCTTCACAAATGCTCCTGTTAGGCCTGTTGACTTATAAAATCAGCCATTACCAAAGATGCCAAAGCCTTGCCTGTAGCACTAATCTCTGAGCCATGTACTTAAAGACCAAATCCTATTCTAACCCATGTCATCTTCCAGAACTGGAAGGAGTGAAGAAAAAAAAACTTGGGCACTAGAGTCTTTCACCAGCTGTCCCAAGGCCTTGAAGTCTGTCTTCATTCCCTCCATGCTACAGGATGTAGCTACAACCAGGCTGGTGAAGGGTCTGCAGAACAAACCTTATGAGGAGTGGCTGAGGAATCTGGGGTTTTTTAGTCTGGAAAAGATGAGGCTGAGTGGAGGAGGCCTTACCACTACCTATAATTATCTCAAAGGAGACTGTAGAGAGTTGGATGTTGGTCTCTTCTGCCAAGTGACAGGAGATAGGACAAGGGGAAACGGCTTCAAACTGCACCAGGACAGGTTCAGATTAGATGCTAGGAGGAAATTCTTCACTGAAAGAATTGTCGGAATGTGGAAGAGGCTGCCCAGCAAGGTGGTTAAGCCAACATCCTGGATATATTTAAAAGAAGGGTAGTTGAGGTGCTAGGGATATGGTTCAAGAGAGGACAGGTATGGTTGGTCTCAATGATCTTGATGGTCTTTTCCAACCTAGTCATTCTGTGATTCCTTCCATCCAGTNATGATTACTTCCAGCCAGTCTGGAAGACGAGCAGCAGGTAATAGTCTGATGACCTCACCAGGCTGGGAAGTTTCTCAGTACTATCCCTGATTCAAGCTCTAGGAAGACTGCAGACCTCCCTATGATAAGGGACAACCCAGCATATTGAGCCCTCTGTTCCTTTAGAACTGAGTCTCTAACAACTCTAACTCTTCTCCCTTTTGGGAGAGGTTGTTATAAGGATGGAAGGGCTATCTGCCTGTGGTAAGACCTCTGGTATAATTTTCCTATCAGCCACCTCATTATCAGGCTGTCCATCTTCTAGTGGGCCCTCATATCTGTCTCTTGGTGGAGCCAGGGGAGCTGAGGCAGGCAAAGAAGGCACTTGCCTTCTACCCCTGCCACAAACCTGCCTCCACTCATCTCTTTCATTTAGGCTTCTGCCTTCCTCCTGTCTGGGGGAAGGATAAACCGTACCCTTGATCCTGCGTGCTACCTAGTGGGTGCTCCTGTTTCCACTGCTGGGAGGACACAGCTTGTTTCCAGTTATCTATCTCCATTTAAGCCTTCTTAATGCTCCTAAGTTTTTCTATTTCATCTTTTTGCTTTTCAACCACCTCTTGCAGCTCTGCCACTTGACTGTAGTAATTACCTACCTGCTTACATTTCACACAACCCTGCTCATAGCTGCCTACTTCTATCAGTGAGAGGCTGTAGCATTCCCTGCAGCCTGTGTTTGACACAGCCATCCATGGGAGCTCCATCCGGGTCCCGTGAATAGGTATTTCCTGCAGCCTGTGAATTAGACAGAGGCATGCTCCTGCGGTTGATCCATCTGAGTTCCCATGTCCACTCTGGTAGGTGTTGGGGTCCTGACCCTCTTCTGGATAAAGACCATTGCTCAGGTCCTTCCCAGTGATTGATGACCTTCACCAATAAAACCTATCTGTCAAGCCAGTCAAGTTTTTCTTTCTTCCCGTGCTCTGATGTGCACTCACTGTACCTGCCTGTGCTGAGTGGTTGGGCAGTAACTACATTTGAAAATGTAGTGGAAAGCTATATTCTATATGCATTTTTTCCATCATTTTCCTCACCATTACCTCCCTTCCTGACCCATACATTTTAATTTGTCTTAAACTTCTTTCCTGTTTTACTCTGAATTCTGAGCAGGAGAAAAATCACTCCAGTTTTCATCGTGAAACTAACTTAGAGAAAGTGCTGCATTACTAGATCTTACAGCTACAAATTAAAAATCATTGGAAGTACTCTGGACATGCATTTAAAAAGCCTGACCTTAAAGAACTTGGGTATAATCTAAAATTGATAAATAGTCTTATATTCATTATATGACTGTTGCAGGATGGTTAGCAGCACAAGGCTGCGATGCTGCAGAGTATCTCTGGCCTGAAGCAAATTTCTGAGTAAGCGGAACGGTATGTATGTTATCAGGTCTGCGTGACCTGGTGGCTGAACACTAGATGAAAACAAAAGGCTGAACATCTGGGCCTGGACCCTCAGATAGGTTGTAACCAAGCCATAACAGAAGATACTAACCTACGTAATGCCTAACCAATCACTACTTGCAAAAACAAGATGTTATCCAATCATGTACTGACACTCAAATTGATGTAATGTAACTAAAAAGTATAAAATCATATGCAGTTCCTGCAAGCAGTTGAGACAATAAAAGGTAGTCACTACCTTTGGTCTCCCAGCGTCTTCTTTTCCGACACATGACTTTTCATGGTTATGATTTATAATCAACTGAACACATCAAAAGACCTGTCACAATACAGGTAAATAAATATATAACTTTCTAGGCTTGCACATGTTCAGATTCATTACTTGCCTAATATTCTGTATTTCATATTTCAAGAATTGCATATTTAATAAAATACAAATCTTTAACATATCAGAATTTGGCTATAATGGTGTCTTTTAGGTGGAAAGGTAGCCATGTATTCCTTTTATGTGGGAACATGAGTGTGAAAACTGCTGTGCAAAAATTTGTATTTAGGCCTGATTTGTTGGCTACTTATTTTCTTTAGAATACCTAGAGACATCTAACCATAAATAAAACACAAGAAATTTTTCAGTCTTAAAGAAATACATATGAATTATCTGAATAATCCATAACATGATTTCTTTTTTTATAGACAAGTCAAAATTAACTTCAACTCAATGATAAATTTCAGCATAGGTGTAATGAACTTGAGAAAGCTCAGACATAAAACAAACTGTTTAAGAGAAGTTTTGAGATTTAAAGGGTACATTAGCTACTGTATTATATTTGAAGAAACACAAAACCCCCAAATTTCTTCAGGCTTGTTTTATTTCTCATAAATTACCTTATGTGAAGCATTGTTCTGAGGGGATTGAAATACTGTGAAGTTCTCACAAATAGCTTTACTGTGACCTAACTAAACTTTCCGGCCCTTNCTTTAAAATATATAAATATATCTTATAAGAGGAATATATGTGGGTTCTAGTGTTTCAGTGTTTTCCTGAAGTTCAAAAATACTGCTAATCATTATCAATATTTCTTTCCTTCAGATGAAGTACATAAACTCAATATATTCTATTTTTATATAATAGAAATACAGTTAAAATAAATAATCTACTTAAATTAAATTCAGTAACTTGAAAAAGACTGGAATTAAATTAAAGCAATTTATTTATGGGAATTATCTTGTCCTTTAAAGAAATCTGTATACTTATAATATATTCCAGTATATATTTTTACAGAGTCTTGAATGTCTTTCAACTCTCACCTATAATAGGTTGTCTCAAATATATAAGGAGGAAAATCATATTAAAATATTTTCAGTAAGTCAGAGAAGCGGAATATTTTTCTTTCACTTGAAATTTTATAGAATACTGTTGCAGGCAGCCATTAATATATTTTGTCTTTTTCAATATGTTTTAGTATTGATATTACTGTATCACAACCCAGCAAAGTCATGATGGTACACGAATTTAGTAAAAAGAACAGAGGATGATCTTATGGGAAATCTCTAACAGTATTTTAGGCATTGCATTAAATACTGCCATAAAGAACTAAAATATTAAATGATGCAGACATAAATCTTTTAAAATCCTAAAGTTCCTTTTTGTACTATTTCTTGCTTTGTATGAACAAAAATTTATATGATACAAACTGATATGCACTACAATGTTTTGTGATTGCTAATAGCATGCTAGTCAATTGACTAGGAAGAAAACAAGGTTTATATTTTCTTTTATGATTAAACATTTATATAACATTTTGTATTTTTCCTTCATTTAATCTTTACAATTTAAATATAACACACCCTTGAGTATAAGGTCGAATTATAAAAAAGTTTCATAACAAGTGGACCTTGACTACTCCATATGCCTATCAAAAGCAGGTATTTGTTCATTACTGAGAAGGTTCACTCATTCCTCTAATGGATAGATATTGTTTTTTTTGTTTTTTTCTTTTTTTTTTTTTTCCTATTAAAGAAACTGAAATCCCTTGTATATCTACAAAGAGACTAGCCAGGAATTAACCTGTAAAATTGTAGGGCACTGCTTTCAATTCATTCCACATATAAACTTCCATTAAAAATAGAAAAGCATTTCAGCTGCTGGATCCTGATGCCTATTGTGGAGTGAAAGTCTAAAAGGTATGTTCTATATTCATTCTGTGTGCAAAATTGCCACAGATGTCTGCAGAAGAAAACAAATGTATTTAGGATTTGCCCCACTGGTATAGTAAGTCAGACTAATAATTCACTTCGAAATAAACCCAGGCTCTTGAGCATCTGTGGAGTTAAGGCAAGGGCAACTGTCTTGTAACCTTGGGGGAGAAACTAACCCATCTTAAGCTTATGCAGATGCCTGTATTTTTCTTCCTTCCCTAAGTATAGTCACACTTTCACTTTAGTTCAAATGTCACACATTTGTCTCAGAGGGATATAAATGGACTAAGCATACACAATATACCCGTGAAATATCAAGCAGTGGAACTACGAAAAGAACATTCTCCTCTACTACCTAAACGACAAGTATCTCATGTCTTCAAAGCTCACTAATATTTCCCAAATGACAGCACAAAATGCAGCTAATGAGAATTAATGTCTGCTGCAACAGAAATAGGTACCATTAAACAGAGTCACCTTTTTCTTTCCTCCATGATTATGCTCTAAGGAGCTTATCACTATTTAAACACCATGGAAAATCTTGGAGCTTACTTGTAGGAATTTATGTTTATGTGAATAAACAGCTCCAAACTAAAAGTTTACATTCTTTAGCTATTTTATCTAAATGTTTGATCATTGCCCAGATCTGAAAGATACATTTACTATTAGTTGACCATGATCAGCAGTCTTTTCTAACAGACATATATTCCTTATGAGAGTTCAGTTTTCTATTTGAGTTATAAGAAGCAAGAATTTTAGTCTGGTTTTCATTGAGACTGTGTAATGTGATTGATTTCCTATTACCTGTCAGAGGGAGCAACAAAATAAATGAGAATGGATATATTTAGGTAAAAGAGTGGCAAAATTACTGTTTGGTAGGGAAAGAAAAATGGCCGGAAAATATTCAACTCACATTGTTGGAAAAATTCTCCTCTACATTTGAGAAACATCCAAGAACTTAAAGTATAAAGCTGCTCTCAATTTTTATTTCAGTTAAAAGTTCTCAGTTCCACTGAGATATCCAAATGTTTTACTAAGCATCAGATCTGGTATAAGATCTTTGAACTGTTGAACCTCTTTGAACTCTTTTCATAAAATAATGCATATCAGCAACTGAAAAAACAACCTAAAACAACCCAACAACCCACCTCCCCTAAAAAAAAAAACACCAACAAAAAAAAAAACCCAACTCCGTCTGCCATGTCAGAACCTAATAATGTAAAGTCAAATATCTCAAAAAACCTGAGGTATAGTTATGCAATACAATTGTAATCCTTCTGGGTTATGTAGGAAATAATTAATCTGAAGTAGAATGAAATCACAGTTGCCATGGTTTGTTGCAGAAACAATAGGCTGTGGTTACTTTAAAAGCTCTGATAAAATTCATAAGCTTGCCAGGTAGTCTGCTGATATTGAGTCAGTTTCATAATGCTAATGAAATTTTAATGAAACTTTTAAACTATCTCACGTAACCAGATGGGATGGGATTGTATTTTAAAACCTATTGTTCCTGCTGTTTCCTTCTGCAAAACCAATATGCCGAAGTGACATGCCCTTTGGCACTTCAATGCTTTCTTCAAGAATAAAAACATAAAGTCTGTGAATGAAAGAGCTTCTCAAAAATAGGAGTAAGTAATATTTTCTCTGACATATTCAATGCAACAGGAAACACCATTCTAGTGGCAGCATTTAAAATAATCATATGCTGCCCAATAAAATTTCATAAAACCTCTTTAAAATCGTGTGATTTTCTTCATATGCACAAATATACTTACTGTATGAATTGTAAAGCACAGTGATACTTTCAAAGGAGATACTAAATGTTTGTATACTGAAGCTAATATATATTGAATGTATACTGAGTATATGTTCAAATATAAAATAAACATATAGTGAAGTTTTTGGAAATTGCTCCAGAAACCACTCTACGTCATTCAGGTCACCTTCTATCAATAGCTCTCAATAATAAAATCTTTTATGTACATAAAGTAGATACATAAAATAAATGGAGTTCTGACAGGAGATGTGCTAAATCTAAATAATTCAATGAGAAGCTTCTACACGAAACTTCTTTGCCTTTCTCACTACCTAAAGAAAAGCATAATATTAGCTTTCTGAAGCTGAGCTTTTGTTTTGTTGTCATCTCTTTCAAGGTTTCAGTTAGTGAATTTCAAAGCTTCAAACTCTTTCAATATATTTCAATATATATGGCAGTGATGAAGGATTTAATGTCTAATCCTAAATAGACTGTTACATGCCTGAGGATGCATGCTTTTGAATAAGCATTGTTCCTTGGAAAGGTATCATAGAATCATAAGATCAAAGAAATCTTTGGGTTGGAAGAGACCTCAAAGACCATCTAGTTCCACCCCCCGGCCATAGGCAGGGACAGCCTTCCCTAGATCAGCTTGCTCAAAGTCACATCCAACCTGGCCTTAAACACTTCCAGTCAAGGGGCTTCCACAATCTCACTAGGCATATTCTATTATTATAGATGAAAAAAAAACTATTCAAACAACTCATAACAGCACCATTTTTCTTAAGTAAACCATAATGCCTTCTTATCTATGAGTTAAATCTTTGAAGCCATACAATACCAGACACCTAGGAAGACCATTCGGATTTTCATAACTATGTAGATCTGAACACACGTTTATCCAAACATTATACTACTGGGCTAAGCTTGCAAGTTACTATAATCCTTTTATAAGGATTATATTTGTAAACAAATTTCTGTCTAAATAAAATCTAGAGAATTCTTCTCAAACAGGTATGATGTTGTTCTGCCTGTCATGGCTACATGGCTACTTGTTCAAAGGAAATGACATTTAGTGGTTTTAATGTCTATGATTTCCTTTGGTGTGTTATCAGGACAGCTAATAAAACTGGCTATCAGGCAAACCTCAGCTTCTTCAAGTTACTGCCTGCTATTGTCTTTGCGCATTATTTTCCACCTGTCCTGATGGTACCTAGTATAGCACCTCATAGTCAGTGTTGTGAAAACTTTCCAGGATGTGGACCAATATTTTCTCAACTCATGCTTTTTAATGGTGGGTGAAGTATCACCTATACACTAAGAAAAATCTCAAGAGTGACCTTTTTAGAGTGCTAATGATAAAATTATCCCTTGTGCCTCTATATTTAAATTTCAATATTAGTATATTTTATGTTGAGACTGAAGTTTGCAAACTGGAGCTGTGGGGTTTTTTTACAAAGTCATTGTTCAACATTAGTGCAGTTAAGAGATTTGTATTTGTTCAGATCAAAGAGCAAGTAGTAAATGGAACATCTGGGTTCAGAACAGAACAAAGAATTTCCCAGTGGCTATAACTAATCTGAAAGTTTGTAGTAATTTAGTTTTTGTTTTGTTTTGTTTTGTTTTGGTTTGGTTTGGTTTGGTTTGGTTTGGTTTTCTTATTCTACACAATAAAAACTTCTGTAAGTGTCCAGAAGAATTCTCATGTCATCATCTATTCCTCTCTTCAAGTTAGTTCCATAGGACATATCTCTATTTTTTTTTTTTCTATTTTTCAATGTTCCAAGTCTGAAAAATTGAGTTAATATATCACACATTTCTTATCATTTTCTGGTGAAGAAGAGATTGTATGTTAGAAGTGCTTTGTTAGGCTAGTTTATTGGGAGAAAGTTGAGCTGCAGAAATGAGTTGAGAAGTTGTTTCTAAAAGAGATGGTGGTCATAGTTTTCCTATATCTTGTGAAAATGATTTCTCAAGTATGCATACAATTCCCTTGAACCAGCCTCTCAGAGCAATATAATGACACTCCGATTCACAAGTTAACCTTCCCTTTCCCTAAAGCTTTTTGAATAAATAATAATGAACATTATGTAAGCAAATATGAATACTCACTGTTTTGTTTTCACTTCTGCAGCTTTAATTATTCACTTATAGGCTTCTTGAATACCTAATGAAAACTCTTTTTTTCATAACCTATTGTAAGTTTGCCCTTATTAAAGATATTATCCAGTGACTTCTCCTTCTTATATTGTTGTAGTTTTAGAAAATTAATGTAGAAATGAATAAAACCAACTTTATCAGTTCATAGTCCTTTCAATGTCTCTAATACTTTGTTTCAGTTTATATTCAATTTCCATTTCCATTTCCATTCAGCTAACTAATAATTTTCTTTTGTTAAGCATGAATGTATTTTCAATCTATACTCAGCCAGACAGATTTTTGGTTTGTGGGATTATTTTTTTGTTGTTGTTTTTTTTTTGTTTGTTTTGTTTCTTTTTTTTTATTTTAATTTGCATGTAAAGCCACCTGTGATTTCTGAAAAGTCTTCTTGAAGAAAATTAATAAATAAATATTGTAATTTGGACGTAAATACTTTATGGTTGCATAATACTTGCTAGAGAAATTGAAAACAACTTCAGCACTGGTCATATGGTCATCTGCACACCTGAAGTAATTTGCTTACTCGTTACATTTCCTAGAGAAGTTACTTTTCCTGTTAAGAGACTTCATTTGCCTATTCCCTGGTCAGGGTATGGTCAATAAGCATAAGAAGCAGCCTGTAACTATATAAAAAGTCCAAGAAAGCCTTTATCACTTTTTCCTTCAGCTTAGATTGCTCTTTTCTTTCTCCCTGCTCCCATAGAACCTAGTAGAATTAGTTGGAAAATTCTGTGGAACAAAAATAAAAAATGACAGCATGCAGCAAAGTGCAAACTCTTCCCTTACATACTATTCTTTTGGTCCCAACATTCATTCTAAATTATGAGAATAAATATCATCATAATAAAAAACAAAACAAAACAAAACAAAAAAACTTTAGTGATCAACACTTGTTTTGATGAGACCTGAAAAGCACCTTAGCCATCAAGTACATCTGGTATTTATTTTTTTTTTCTGGTGTTCCTCCTCATAGGATGATTTAAGACCTGGATCTTTGCCCTGAGATGCAGCCATTGATGTTGTCTTTGGTTTTTGGCTTTTTTTTTTTTTAATTTGTATTGGTAAGATTTTCTGTGGATTCTGTCTTAATATAATTTGGGTTACAGATGTTCTTATAATAGCTTGCTAATGTTATTAGAGCTGAGTAAAATAGGATACATTTACTGAGGTAACAAAGGGTGAGTTGGAATAGACACAGGTTTTTGAAAGATATAGAATCATAGAATCACAGAATGGTTTGGATTGGATGGGAACTCAAAGACCATCTAGTTCCAACTTTCCTGCTGTAGGCTGGGGACCTGCATATTGCCCCAAGCCCCATCCAATCTGGACTTGAACACTGCCAGGGAGGGGGCAGCCACAGCTTCTCTGGGCAACCTGTGCCAGGGACTCAGCACCCTCATAGAAAAAAAAATAATTAAAAAAATCTTTCTAATATCTAATCAAATCCATCAATCAAATCCATCAGTTAATACCATTACCCTTGTTCTATCACCACACGCCCATGTAACCCACCCCTCTACCACTTTCCTTAAGACCTCCTTTAGTTACTGGAAGGCTGCAATAACGTCTCTCTGGAGTTCAACTCTCCATAGGAGACATGCTCCAGCACACTGATCATGTTTGTGGCCTTCCTCTAGACTCACTCCAGCAGCTCCAAGTCTTTCTTCTATTACGGACCCCAGATCCAGTTGCAGAACTCCAGGTGCAGAGGAGAGGTGCAAAATAACCTCCCTTGACCTGCTGGTCATGACTTTTTTTGATGAAGCCCAGAATACAGTTGAATTTCTTGTCTGCAAGTACACATTACATGTTGACTTTTCATCAATCAGCACTGCTCCCAATCAATTCTCTGCCCAGCCTGTAGTTTTGCTCAGGATGCACATGACTGGACTTGGTCTTGTTGAACAGTCCCACTTCCCCAGGTTGTCCAGGTCCCTCTGGATGACATCCCTTCCTTCCAGCATGCTTACAGCATGCACCACACACCATGGTGTCATGAGGAAACTTGCTGAGAGTGCACTCAATCCCACTGTCTACATTGCCAACAAAGTTGTTAAACAGTGCCTGTCCCAATAACAACCTCTTTTTTAACGACTTGTTCTAATTTTTGTTGAGCACGACTTGTATTATCTTCTGTTCTAAGCTTTGCAGATTAGCAGAAAGCAATTTATTTTATTATAATTTTAAATTATATTGTAGGTGAACAATATTCTTATAGGTGCTGAGAGATAACATGTTTTAACAAAGGGTTCTGCTAAAGGAATTTCTTCTCCTTCTGCTGAATACTTTCTGAAGGCTAAAATACAGACTCTGCACCAAAATGAACGATCTATTTTGGTCGCAGAATCAGTCAGACACAGTGACACAAGCTCTGAAAGCTGAAGATTTCTTCTGAAAAAGATTATATATACATAGATATATACACACCCTGTAGCTGAGCCAGAAATGCAACCTGTACCAGAATTCGTCACATCTCTACAGAAGAAACACACAAAGAAATCAGTTCATTCACTGAAGGAAGATTGATGAAGCAAAACATGTAGCTGGCACAAGTCTTACTATTGAGGCCTTATCTAGTCCCTGACATTTTGAGACTGAATTCAACAGGTCCAGGAAGCCACCTGTGTCCAGCTGGGACTGAGAGCCCAGATCAAGCTTGCTCAAAATACTTTTGTAATGCTCCCTAAAATGCCATCAAGACCTCAAGTCTTCTATGGCATGTCCTGAATAGCCAATAAATTAAAAATTGTATGACGTTAATTGCTAGATAACATTTCCATAATGCCAACATTATTACAGTAAGAATCATGCAGATGATGAAGGATGAGAGCCATGATGATGGAACTAGAACTGGCTTCAGCAACTGGTGCCCAGCAACTTCCTTGAAACCAACACCTTCAAAGTGCAGACCATAAGCTTGGATCATGCCAGACACACAAATTCTGGGTGCCGCATGCAACAGTCCAACAGTACACATTACTCCTGTCCTGAGAGACTGTTATGGAAAATTTAGCTCAAATTCCTAGACTAAATTAATTCAATAGACTTTTTAGAGGGATGCCCTATAGACTAAAGGAATGTTAGCTCTCTCTGTGTGTATATACATACCTCAAAGACAGGGAAAATTTGTGGTGTTGCACAAGTTGCATTCATACTTGCTCTCACTATTTTCTTTTCCACAGAAATGATCTGCCTATCAGTAGACCTAATTTTTTTTCATGCCTGGGTTAACAATAGGACAGCAAAATGAGATGGAGGGGCAAGAATACACAAAGGATGCCATGTTCCAGATTCCAGAAACACTTTAGTTGGGAAGCACCAGCCCTGCTCCTTGGTGCTACAGTGCTTTGGGATGGCACATGCCTCAGTCAAAGTAGTATCACAAAATAAAGTATCTAAAGAGATTTGAGCTCCTATGAAAAAATATTTTTAATATATACAAAATGGCTTGGTTGGATTTTTTTTTTATCTAGGGGTTGTTTTTCTTTTCGGAACTGAGATTTCTGACTTGAGGGGATTGGCTCTTGGAAGAATAAAGATTTGCACCTCTGCAGTTCTGTGTCCATTTCAGATGCTTACTCTAAGGTGCAGAGACATGAATACTTTTAAAAGAGAAGTTCCTTGAAACTGTTGGTAAGAAAAAGAACAATGTACTTTGACCAAGCCTCTTTCAATTACTAAATTTTCAGTTGGAAAATCATCTTCCTTTTGCTTAATAAGATTTGAAGTAAATTAAAATCAATCCCACAATGGAAAATGTTGTTCCTTCTGTTATTTGGATGTAACACTACTTATACTGCATAAAATATACCCATACAGCTTTTTTAATATATTAAAATTTAAATGAAATTCATTTATGCAATTTTACTTACCAATTAAATCTCAATCTATATTTAGCCAAGTTGTGAATAAAAAGACCCTGAAATGATAATCACATCAAACTAATTTTGCTTAACAAAGAAATAAATTCTGCTACTCTTTATGTAACCTTGGTTATATGTCAGTCCCAGAGAGCATATCAAGAAACTAAATAATTGAATGAATTTTGTTATCACTCCCTCTCTCTTAGATGATGGGCCATAGGTCAAACTATCATATTGTTTAAATGCAGCTCCAAGGACTAACTAAATATTCTTGATTGGCAAAAATATCAATCTTCTGTTACTTGTAAATACAGGGGCAATTAATAAAATAAATGCCCTAAAAGATATCACTTCTCCCCATCCTTTTCAGAAATTCATAACCAATTTGAATCTATGAAAGGGATGGTAAACATGTAGTTTTGGAGGTAAAAAAACTACTAGGGATGCTGTAGAGAGCTATAAATACCTATTAACACCTGCAAAAAACTTGCAAGGAAAGGGTTACCCTTTTTCAAGTACTTATAATTCTGCTGATGCTTATTTTAATTCATCAGTTAGACTTCAGAATAGGACTAATTGTCTGGGGGTATTAAAAAACTTCCCTGTCAGCAAGTATCATAAAGCCTCATATGGGAAATATAAACCAGCAGTTGTGAATAAATAAGCATGAGGTGGTAAATTCAGGACAATATGGTATTTTATTCAACATCCTCTTACTCTGGCATGTAGGAAGTGCCATGTAATAGTAGAATTCATTTAACTGGATTCAGGAAACGAAGTAGACATCTATGTCAGGAACTATGGAGAGTTGAGTTACCTACCATGGAGGAGGAAAAGCTGACTAATGATATATAAATCCAGTCAGGATCAGCATAATATGCTCCTTAACATTATAACATAACATAAACTCCTTATTAGAGTTTTCCTATCATTTGCAGTTTCAAATGCAAGTTTTCTCCAAGGAGATGGCAAACAGCCTAAATTCCATTCTCAGTCTGACACAGTTAAAATTTCTCAGGCAAATGCTATATCCATCAGGCAAAAAGTCAAATCCTATGAAACCTTATTGCTCTCTCTCTCTTTTTCTTTCTATCTTATGAATGCTGAATTCCTTCTGGACAGTTGAAAATCACCGTGCAGCATGATGGAGCACACTCCTGACCAGCAGGTTATGGTTTGGTAGATAAATCATTTTGTGAAGAGGTATATTTGAAACATCTTACACAAAAATAGAAGCTGAAGTGAGACTTCCTACTCTGTGATTCTCTAACACTATTTGTTCTTATAAGAATAAATTAAATAATTATTTTATCTGCGATTAACACAAAAGTGATGGAGCACACTGACAACTCATGTTGAACTTCTCATCCACCCACACCTACAAGTTCTTTTCCTTAGAGATGCTCTCGATTCATTCTCTACCCAGCCTGTAGCTATGCTTGGGAATAACCCACCAACTCATGTGCAGGACCTTACACTTAGCCCTGCTGAACTTCCCATAGATTGAACAGGCACTCCTTTCAAGCCTGTCAAGATTCCTTTGGATGGCATCTCTTGCCTCCAGATTGTTATATGTACCACAGAGCTTGGTGTCATGGGCAAAATTTCTGAGAGTGCACTCAACCTCACTGTCCATGTCACCAAAATGACTTCTCAAATATGATGGAGAATAGCTTAGCAACTTCATCTGGTAGTTACCTCAGGACTCTCAAATGTGTGTCATCAGGTTCCAAGGACGTTTTATACCTTCAGGTACTTTAGGAGGCCCTGAACCTGATTTTCTTCTTCTTCATTCTCCCACTCCCTGCTTTTGCCTGTTGCCACTTGGGCAGCATGGTTAGAACACTACCTGGTGAAGACAGGCAAAAAAGTCATTGAGTACTTCAGTCTTCTCCATACCCTAGGTAACCAGGTGTCACATTTTCTTCCAAAGTGGGCCCATATTATCTCTCATGATCCTTTTAAAACTGCTATATCTATAGAAGCTTTTCTTGTTGCTCTGGACATCCCTGACTAGATTTAATTGCATCACAGCTTCAGGTTTCCTAACCTGGTCCCTGTCTGTCATTCCTCTGTATTTCTCCCAGGATATCTGTCCTTGATTCCATCCTCTGTAGGCTTCCTTTCTGTGATTGATATTGTACAGGATCAACTTGTTCATTTATGCAGGTATTTTGGTGTTTTGCCTGACTTCCTTTTGGTTAGTATGCATTGTTCCTGAGCTTGTGAACTGAAGTGATCCTTAAATGCTAACCAGCTTTCTCGAGTGCCTCTTCTCTCCAGGGATTTTTCCCATGGTACTCTACCAAGAAGGTCCCCAAAGAGGCCAAAATCTTCTCTCCTGAAGTCCAGGATGGTAAGACTGCTGTGCACCCTACTTGCTGCACTAAAGATCCTGAAGTCCACCATTCTATGGTTACTGCATCTGCATTTAGGTTCCACTCCAACTCAAGAAGCCAACAATATCCTCATCTTGAAATTAAGGCCAGCAGGTCAAGTGATCTATTCTCTCCTTGTCCTCTCAAAAAAATTGCTCGAAAAAATCTTCATGCTGAGGTATGTCATAGCTTTGGGTAATGAAAAAAGTTATCCAGTGTGGTGGTTTGACCCTG